>JAOXNO010000041.1:1046995-1057819 GCA_028565335.1 Limnodromus scolopaceus | reverse complement strand
GTGGAGTACCAAAAGGGGTTAGTATTGGTGCTGCTTGTTTGACCTTCCTGCTCTGAAACACACCCTGTTTGTGGGCTGGGTTACACCAGACACACGTGCACACACCTGAGGGTGCTGCTCACACACAGCTGAGGCAGCACAGCTACTAACCCCCCCATGAAGTGGCAGAGATCCTGTTGCCCATCCATCCTGGAAAAGACAAGAAAATGTATTGCACAGTGGGGTTTAGTATCTTATGAAGTATGGACTTTGCTTCTATTGCCTCCCATGTGAAAATGTTTTTCTTCCCCAAATTAGAAGATTTTTTTTTTTTTTATTGCTATTTTCCAGAACTAGTTTGCAATGGGTTTCCTAAGAACCAGGTCGCAAAAGCACAGGCCGTACACCCTCTGGTACAGGAATCCCCTCAGAAGTTCTTCTTGCGTGTAAAGCGGAAACTGCAGCAGCAGCAAAAAGGTACTTGGGATTGCTCTTGAAAACTCTTCGTGTTTCTGTTCTTGCTCGTCATCTCTCCTGTGCTTTGGTAGAGTACCATCCTTCTGACCAATGGAAACTTGGTGGAAGATCCTAACCCTTTTATTTGCTGGCTCTTTTTTATTTATTTTTCCCCTTAGCTTTTAATACTTAAGGAGAAAAGGTTTGCTTCCATGAGAAATTCTCTTGTATTTGGTTTTCCCATGTTGCTACTTGATAGCGACCCTGTATGTTCTTCTCTCCTGTAATTCAGCTTTGGAAGTGCAGATGAAGAAAACAATGGGTGGCAAAGGCTTAGTAGTGTTCAGCTTCAAAAATGAGCTTAATTTATCTGAAAACTCAAACCCCAGTGCTTGTAGCTCCCAGCAGAGCAGCAAAAATGGAAATATTTGAGATGTTGGTTTTTATGAAAACAGCTTTTTTTGCTCTGCAACGAGGATTCATTAAAGAAAAGATAGAAAGAATAGTAAAGAACTACTATTAATAGATATGGTGTGCATTAGCTTGTTTTGGGGGAAAGAGGGATATCTCTAAGTGTTTAACAGCAGGTGATGAGGGAAAACTAGTCCAAACAAATTCAGAGAGTGCCTTGTGTTAACAACTACAATAGGCGGCGCTTCCGTAATTGTGATGCTCACCAATAACCTCCGCTCATTAGAAATGGAGCTAACTTTATGAACGTATTTTTATTAGTTCTTAAATATCACTGATTTATTATTCTTTTTCTAACGGGCAGATCGAGCACCTTCAAACCTGGTCAAGTGGAATGTTCCTCCTTCCACAGCTACAGAAAAGCCATCAGTCAGATCTGCCTTTGCCGAGCCGCTCAGAAGTGACCCTGCAGAGCCTGTGGCCGCTGATAAGGATGATCAGGATAATTTCCTTGTGGAATCAATGGATGCTGATGATGAAATGTCTCAAAATACTACTTCTGTGATTATAAGCCCTCCCCCTCTTAAAACTGGGGATTGGTTAGGAGAAAGGTGGAGAAATGGAGAAGCAAAAGAACTTAATCAAGACAGAAGAGAATTGCAGCCAAGCAATGAGCAACCTGCGCAGGGAGGAGAGAAGATACTGGAGACTAATCCTCAAAAGCCCTTGCCATGCTTGTGTAGTATCATGCTCTCTTCTCCCAAAATCCACATTCCGAGGAGGCAAAAGCCAAAGGAGGGCTGTGGGGTCCCTTTGGATACACCCCGTGCAGATCAAGTTGCTGGCAGAGCAGACAAAGAGGTGGGAGAACTTACTTAATACTTCAGGGCAGTGGAGAGATTCCCATGGGCGCTTGTCGCTCAGAGTTGTGATTTATTTCATTTTTTTGGGTCAAAAGTAATGAGTGCACGGAAGAGAATTAACCTATCCAAGTGTTAATTGCCATGTGTATGATGGAGAGGAAACAAACCTCCGGCCGGTGTAGCTCCTGGCTGCCTCTGCAGAGCTGAGGAGGAGAGGTCTTTCTCAGCTGTGGGCCAGGGCTGGTTCCACAGTGACCTGAGTCCGTACGGCTCGTGGAGAGGTGAAAGTCTGGGCTCTCCTATGGAACATCCCAACTCCTGTTGGATTAAGTGGCACAAGAACCTTTTCCTAGGAGACTAGTCTGCAGATCTCGTTTTCAATTTACTACGCACTTGGCAGTTTTTACAACTTTGTGACTAAATCTTGAGGACAGCAGCACATTTTGAGGCATGCCGCGTTCCTGGGTGATTCCTTCCTAGGCGGTGGCAGCCTGCCTTCCCAGGGGGGTTCCCTTTGCTCCCCAGGGATATCTGTGGCATATCCAAGCTAAGTGGGTGGTTTTGTTCTCCCTCACCCTTGTCAAGCATGTCCGATAGGTTTTCTTGTATTAAAAGTTACTGTTGTGGTGAGCTTTGATTTAAATAAGGAACAGATACCTGTTAAGGTTTAGGATTTGTAGCTGAGGAGAAGCTGCTGACAGAGATGTCCTGGGACACTACAGATGTGAGCGTTGGGTGGGCGCTGGCTCTACCTCTCGGGTACCTCCCCTCGCTCTGGGTCAGATCAGTGGTAAGATCGTTAGTGAAGCCAAGGCTGATGGTCAAAAGGCGAACGTCATTAAAGAAAAGATGTGGAGTTTATCAAGTGAAGCTGTGAGGAGAAATAGTGTTAGTTTCATATGTTAAAAAAATCATTTTCCAAGACACTTCTTTTTTTTTCTAAAACAGTCGTATGTTTCACACAAGGTTTTCCAAACTGCAGCTCGAGTGCGAGTGACTTGCTGGCTTTGTAACGTGAGATTAGGGGTGTCAGTAGTTTGCAGTATCAGATATAGCCATTTTAATACTGTCTAAATTTCAGCAATAAGCTAGCTAATAAATGCCATTTTGTTTTTTCATGGATCACTTTTTTCTGAGCAGTAACGGAGGACAGCTGAGCGTGTGTAAGGGGTAATGGCACTGTGATGGTATCTTCTGTGAGGAGCTTTTTGGATTCGCTAGAGGTCTGGGCCAATGACGTTGTCTTCTCAAAGTCAATATTAATTACTCAAAAGCTGTTATTTAAATTCCTGTCTTCACTTGTGCATTAGACTCCAGCTTTATTGTCCTTCAGCAGTTAATGTATATAATGTTTGTTTTCAGTTTTTCTGGTCTGGAGGCTGGTGCCTATATGTCGTCTTGGTTTATACAGGAGTTAATTTCTATTTTGCTGATGCCTCGGTGACACTGCATAGCTTAGTCTAATTTAAAAATGACTTTTTTTTTTTTTTCAACAGAAAAATGTCTGCCTAACCAGTTGGAGAATTAAAGTGATGGATGGTAACACTGCAATATGTGTTGAAGGAAAACGGAAGTAAGAAGTTTTCTGATTTCAATGCACGGTAGAACGCACCGGGGGGCTGTAGAAAGGCTCTTCCACCTTTGCCTGGCTGAAGGGCTGTAGCTTTGAGACTTGTGTCCCTGGAATGCCTCGGTGCTCGGGGGGATGAGGGACCACACAGCTGGGGCTGAGGAGCGGTGGGGGAGAAAGAACTGTGGTTGTCCTGACCTAGGCTGGCTTAGGTGGCCAGGAGTAAATACAAAGTGATGTTCTAGTTTAGACTTTTTTATCAAAGAAGAGGTGAATTCCTCCATGTGCACAGAAGGAGAGCGCCCACCTACAGGAAAATACTGGTTAAATAATTATTTGAAAATCCAGTCCTGAGTCAATCAAAAAGCTTAAGAGGAATAAAGACAAATGTGTTTGTCCAGTGGATCCCCCAAACTGGTGCTGACTTAGGGGTCTTGTGAGGTTCTACTTCATTTCATGAAAAGCCTGTTTTGTGGCTGCTGTCAGTCAAAGGTGCCACAGGCTGACTGCCATTGGCCATGTGTTTCTGCCATGTCACTTCTGGTGGCACTGTTACTCCTACAGCTCCATGGCCAACCATGGCAGCAGCCAATCCACCTGAAAACTGACTCTGTGGTATTGTGATTATGGTTTTGGTCAGATTGTATCCAAACAGCCATAAGATCAGGAAAACAAGTGTCAGGACAAAAAAGAGATTTAGCTTCCCATAAAAGTGGTTGAAGACATTGAGAAAATCGTAGCATCGTTTTGGTTGGAAGAGACCTTTAAAATCACCAAGTCCAACCATCAACCTAGCACTGCCAAGGTACCACTGACCCGTGTCCCTCAGCACCAATATACCCTCGGAGATGAGTGTTCTACTCTTTCTGTTGTCGCTTACCCACTGAGAACTCAGCGCTGTGACAGGCAGTAATTCGGCAGGCTCTCTGAGCTGGCGGGGTCTACCTACACTGGGAGAACAGATGTTTGACCTGTATCGTGGTATTTTCATGACTTCTGTAGTGTTATCACTGCAATAACGATCTAGATGGAGTCCTTCACTCCCTTTAGCTTCCGCAGCCTAATGTCAAGATGATGTTCTGTGGCGTGTTCTTTTTGTCCCCTCCAAGGATTAGGCAGGGCCAGAACTGTTTCTCTTCCAAGCTGAGAAAAGAAAACATAGCACTTTTTGTCAGTGTCTGTATCTCTCAGAAAACATGTCATATTGCCAGGCTTGTGTGGAATATCAATATTCTAGTTTTAAATGCCTTCTTTTCTGAAAGCCCCATTTTATTTCTGTTATTGATGTTCTCTGTCTTTTCTTAGAGGCATGAGAGATCTGCCTTGGCACAGCAACGCGGTTGTGGAACGCATAGCGCACAATCAGGTTCAGACATCATCTGGCAACATCTACCTGCTGCAGGGAAATATAGATTCAGCTGCCATGAGGAAAGAAGGTAAGAAGATGATTCTTAATGTAACGTAACAAATGGAGAAGGGTGTTAATTTCTGATGCTGAAGAGAAGGTTTTGCCTTGCGCTGCTAGTTGGGCTTGGTGGGTATTCAGCACGGGCTGGGAAGTGACTCCAGCATCAGATTTCTAAATACTCTGGAATGTTAATTGTCGCTGGCACTTTTAGGGTGCTGCAGCTACAGAGAGGGCTTGCAGAGCACGAACTTGGCTAATGGGTACCTTCTCTTAAAGAAACTGGTGGGTTTTTTGTTTTTTTCTAAGATTGCTGTTATATCGTTTTGGTCAATGCCTCAAGGCCAGGTTGGAGGGGGCTTGGAGCAACCTGGTCTGGTGGGAGGTGTCCCTGCCCAGGGCAGGGGGTGGCACTGGGGGGGCTTTAAGGTCCCTTCCAACACAAACCATTGTATGATTCTACTGTAGATGAAGTAATGCCTCGCAGTGGTGTAAGGCTCCTTTTGATGGGGCCCCTGGACTGTGGGCTCCTAGAAGAGCTCTTGGGAAGACTGTAAGGACGCAAAGTAGTTATGTGATAAGGAGGAGGAGCTTCTGTGGGTTTAAATAGCAATAGAAAATGAGAGGAACAAAAAGAATCCTGTAATGATGTGGGCTGTTGAGCAGATTCATAAACTCTGTAGAAAACAACACGAGCTGGGCAGCAGCAGCCACAGTCCGATGCTGGTGCATGGGGATGGTAGGAACGGGGAAAGCTTGTGCTCCTGCTTCCCAGGAAATTAGTGCTGTCTCCAATTAATGACCCCTCACTTGACTTTTCTATGAAGTATGCTGTTCTCTTAAGCTGGGGAAACTCATCTCTCTCTGGTGTTCAAAGATGTAGTGGCTTCTGAGGTCCTTACAAAGCCATGACTCTACTGGATGTTACTTCTGCCCTGTCTGATTCAAAGGATTGCTCAGCTCTCGTTAATGCTACTCCTCTTTCAAACAGGATTTCCCTACCGTTTCATCAAGAGATTCATGTATGGGTTTTCCAAAAAGTGGAAGGAATATGTTGAGGAGCTTCTTGAGGAAAGAAGAAGGTAATTTCTTTGGCGATTCTGTTTCATTGCAATGTTCTCTTATTGAGATTGTGCTTTTCAAGAATGCTATCGCAGAGGAGTACAAACACTTGTAGATGTGTGCACAAAGACTACGTTCCAAGCTGGTCACTGCTTTGGGAGGATACTCTTTTACCCTTCTTCATTACACTCCTTTGGTTTTGTTCCACTTCTTTCCCATAGCCTTAAACACAAGCAAAAGGCGTCACCGATGCCATTTACCTACATTACTGTGTTGTTACAGGACAGCATTTCATAAGCTTAGTACTGCTTTTCTTAAACTCTAAATAATTAGGAAGGAACGAAAACAAAATAGCGGCGAGGATGAAACTGAAGAGAGCGAGGCAGTGGTGGGCACGGATGTGTTAATAAATGCAAAAGGCTCAGCAAGAAATGCAAAGAAACCTGAAAGGAGAAACACCACCTATGAGGTACTGCCGAAGAACAATGAAAACACTTGTGAGTATTTAATGATAGCCTTTCTTTGGAAAAAAGTTGGGGGTTTTTTGAGAGCTGTTTTCCCCAGCAAAAGATATCCAACACCTGTCTAGTTTGTACCTCGTTGATTAGGCTGGAAGGGAGAGGGAACACACTAGCTGGGTGTTCACTTAGACCGCAAGGATCTGGAGCGTGGAGGTGTGTCTGTATCTGTGCTTCGCTGATGCCCAGTGGCTCCAAGGAGCGCTCAGGGACTGACCCTGGGAAAGCAGCCAGAGTCTGGTTTGGGCTGGAACAGCCGAAGGCAGTGACTCCAGAGCTGCCTGTTCAGCAAAATTCATTTTTCTCCCTTTGCTTTTTTGCCTGAAATACTCTTTTTAGTCACCTGGGACACCCCGGGGGATTCAGTATCTCCACCGTAGCTCCATCCTTGGTACTCCTCCCCAGCAATGCCCAGCAGCGTTAGCCGGGTTACCTTTAGCTTGTGTCAAGTCCTTGAGCAAGGCTCATTTTATGGCCACAGCTGAGGCACAGAGAGTGATAACAACTGGGGACGGATGGAAGGGATCGTGGAAAAATTCATTACGTTGGCTTTGCTTCCAAAGGAGACGGTTGTAAAGCCATAACCTACTGATCCACCTCTTTGTTTTTTGCCTTGTAATGCAATCCCAGCCGTGCTGGGGTCACCAATAGCTTTTGCTTTGAACTTTGACTTCTCTTTAATACCTTCTCATGGGTTCCAGCAGGGCTTTGGCCAAACGGCGCTGCACTACTTGTTAATACTGGAACGCGAGAAAAGCTGGGCTGGTTTTTCTCTCGAGTCAGGATTTGTCCAGTGTGACAACTTTTCTGTATCATTCTTCCTCCCTATATGAATTTTACAGTATTTATAACCTTCTAAACACAGTAAAAATAAGCAGCTCACAATGGTAAAGTCTATCACTTGTGAAGCTGATTAGTTCAGTCGTGCCTGGGTATGCTAATTGCTAACCTGAATGCCCTGGACAGAACAGCATGACATTGCAGTGAGAGTTATGTTTTCCCTGTAATCACTGCAAACGAGCTGGTCTAAACGCAATATTGCTCCTACGCTTGTGACGTCTGCCAAGCTGAAATAGCAGTGCAATATCTGGGACAAAACTGTATTTCATGGCTTGTTCTTTTTTTCTTGCAGATGTAACTCCAGTGCACAATTCCATACTGAACGACTCAAACGGAGTTTACACACGTAGCGGCCGTCTGGTCAAACCACCGCTAAATTTCTGGTGTGGGCAACGGGAGGTTGTGGATCAGGAGTTAAACGTTACCATAGAACAAGGCGGAGTAGATTACCTGAACATGGTGAGTTTCTGATGTGTGTTGCTATTTAAATGTATCTTAAATACAGTGAGTAACTGTGCTAGGTAGCTCACGGGAAGACTGTGGTTCTTGTGAGCATTGCTTGAGGTGTCCTGTTCGTATTTATGATGACCCTTTAAGCAACACTAATAATATTCTGGTAAAAAGTGAAGGAAAACAGTGTTCTTTGTGGTAGTTGTGAGCTTTTTTTTTTTACCTCTCTAATTAGTCAGCCGTACGGCACGGGGGCTGTACTAAGGCTCAGCACCAGCTGCAGCGGTGAAGGTGTACGGCCAACTCGCCGCCACCTCAAGCAGTTCTGGCTCTTGAGATTTTTAACTTGTGTTTTTGACTATTTGAATGTAAATATTGAGCCTGACTTAAGCTGCTTTGGCTGCCTGCGTTTGGATAAACACCTGTGTTTATCAGCTAGGAGTGAGTAGGTGCTGGTCAGTGTAGGTGAGTTTCAAACCTACCCATCCAGTAAAGGTTTGGCATTTTCAGAGCTGGTGTCGGTAGGCTTGCTATGTAATCTCTTGCAGAAGTTTAGATTAAATTGTTTTATTTTGAAGATGTTTAGCAGTAAGAGACTTCAAAAACAGACCAGTTCCATCTCCAAGAAAAATAAAAGAAGGGAAATAATAAAGACAACAGAAGAAACAGCAAAAATCCAAAGTAAAGGTAAAAACCACATTAATTTCTTTTTTTTTTTTTGAAGTTATTGACTAGAAGTAATGGGATTATGAGTCGGTTGCTGGAGCAGTATGGTGATGTCCTGATAACGCCAAAAATTATTTAGACCCTTTAATGGTTGATTGCTGCTTCTGTGAGGAGTTGTCAGAACAACTAGTTTTACAGCTCTGAATATAAACTATGGTTGTAAATCACTTCTTTATTTACAGAATGGGAACATGCAGATTTCTTTCCTCAAATGGAAATCAAAAGATTATGATGATTTTTATTTTTTTTAAGTTTCTGTTCCCATGCTTTGGGTGTCTCAACATCGCTATTGCATGGGCAATACCGTCCCCTTTGTAGCCTTGATAATGCTAATTCCTTCAGTCACCTGGAGGCAGTGTGTGATGGGAGCGAGCTGGGCAGGAGCAGGACATTCCCCGTGCCCCCTGCTGGCTGCGCTCCCTTGGAGCCAGGGGACACTTGCTCAGGATCAATTCCGTGCTTGCAACTGGCTTTGTGCCGTGTCCTCTTTTGTAAGAGCCCTGTGTAAACAGGTTTTCTCTGATTCCTGACTGCCAGGCAGAGGAGCTGCCTGCTGGGACGTGCTGTCATGTCTCCATCATGCAGCCTCTTCCCGACAAATTCCATCCTGAGTACATGGGAGCATGAGGAGAGAAGGCCTTCCCTTGGTCCTTCCGAGATAGATGTGTGGGAGAGGAGGTGCTGGAGTCTCGAGAAGCTTCACAAGGTGCTGGTTTTACTCAGTCACGTTTGATCAGGTTATGGACATCCCTTACCAGCAGAAATGAGTTTATAGTTGTCTGTCAGGTAAATCCTTGGGAATGTGTTGCAAATAACCTGCACTATGTGTCTCTGGAATGGGGGGGACAGTACGGAGCAGCGCCATGGAACACTTCCTTCCATCACCAATTTCTCTCTCAAGTGACATTTTGCTGTGCTTCATAGGGAAGCAGTACTTAATTTCTTTTTGTGTCCCGAGATGACTGTTCAGCAGAGTATCTCCTTGTCCTGAAGATCCGCGTTAGAGCGAGGAGCTGCAGTGGAACCCGTGCTGCTTCTCTTCCTGCAGACGCAGCCTCTGCGAGACAGGGGCTCACAGGTCTCCAGGAGCGAGGGAGCAGGCTGTTCTGAGCTTGTAGGAGAGCACGGTAACGGTTGATGGTACAATGTGTGATACTACACCCACATCCTCTCTTCCAGGGGAAAACAATGAAAGAGGAGTCAGTTCCAAACCAGGAAGCAAGGGGGCCAGGCACTTCGTTTCGGATGAGGAGGAGAGCGATCACACTGTCAGTAGCAAAAAGACTACCGCACAGCTCTCCGTTAGGCTGACTCCAGTAAAAGCCAGGGTACCAAACAAACCCAGCTGTCGCAGCAGAACGCCAGGAGCGGGAAAGGAACAAGGAGGAAGGGAAGCTACAGAACTGAGTACCTTCCAGCAGGGTTACAGGTACTCTTTAAGGTCGGCCAAACAGCCACTTCAAGACAAGCGTTTACCAGAAAAACAGTCAAGCAAAGATGAGGAAGAGGGATCCAGTGAAGACATCCCACTGTCTATCAAAAGGAAAAATAACCCTTTCTCTAAAAAAGTAATTCAAAACTTTGAATTTTCCTCTAACTGTAAAAGTTCACAGGATGGTGCAGACAAGGTGTTGAGTGAACCAAGGACAGTAAAACACTCTGCTGCCTCCCATAACACGCCCGTCAGGCAAAGTCTGCCCGACTCCAATGATGGCTCTGATTTGCTTGAAGGTAAAAAGCCTAGTCCTTCCCATCTGCCTTACCAGGCAATGCGGACAAGAAGCAGAACCAACCCTCCGAGGTATTTTTTTGATTCTGACACCGAGACTGAAAGCAGTGGAAAGGAACTTCAAGTAAAAGAAAAGAATTCAAAAGTACCTGATAAAAACCCAAGTGGTAAAGTTTCTAATACTGCCAAGTCTTCAGCACCAAAGGCAAGAGAACCTGAGAGGGAAAAGGTGCAGAAATCTCTAGAGCTCTTTCCACGGGCAGCTGATGGTTGGTCTGAAAAGGAATTGCAGAAGCTCCACAGGCAAGTGGCTGCCCTGTGTTCCCAGGGACACGATGGCATCGGGCACTGGGAGGCTTGGGTGGTCTGGATTCTTCAGATTTGGTCTCTTTTGTGTTATTTAAAGGTTTCCTTTAGGTTTTAATTCCCTCTTACATAGCAAAGTTTGTTAACAAAAAATAGTGAAATAAAGGAGACAGCTGAGTAGTTTCTGAAGTACAGAAGATGGGTGAGCCCACAGCAGCCCCCACTGCTGTCGTCAGAGTAAAGTGAGAGGAACACAGGCATTAGGCAAAGTTCTGTGAATCTTCTCTACCCGATTTTACTTCCTCTTATTAGAAGTGATAAATGTTCCTCAGAGCAATGCTGAAAAACACGAGTAGGTAAATAATATGGTAAAAGTGTTCATATTTATGGCTTAGCATGGCAGAGAGAGCGCATTCTCTCCCCTGCCAGAGTGAAGTGTTAAACACGTTGGTGAGGCCACACCTCGAGTATTGTGTCCAGTTCTGGGCACCTCAATACAAGAGAGATCT
>JAOXNO010000041.1:1012215-1033592 GCA_028565335.1 Limnodromus scolopaceus | reverse complement strand
GGTGTGGTGGGAGGTGTCCCTGCCCAGGGCAGGGGGTGGCACTGGGTGGGCTTTAAGGTCCCTTCCCACCCAAACCACTCTGTGATTCTATGAAAACAACAATTTGAGGTTCTCCAGACACCTCTGAACACCCCAAAGCCAAGGACTAGGCATACCAGCTTGCCATGGAAGGTTCTCAGAGCAGGGAGAGCAGAGCTCGGGATGCCTGGGAACAGGCAGAGAAGGGCAACGTTAACCCCCACAAACACAAACCCCTCGGGTTTCTCTGTCGCAAGTCTCCCCCAAAGCAGACAAATGATTTCAGAGACTGTCTGAGAACGGGGTGGGTTTACTGAAGCCCAAGTGGGATCTTACAGGGAACAACTCACAGTTCCAGCAGACAAAGAAATTCCTCAGCAATATCTGAGAATCTGAAGTAGTAGTAAGAGGATTCCCTCATGCACACACCACAGGGAAGGTCTAGGTTCGTAAGCCCAGGGGTAAGGAAACCATCTTGGCCAAAAACCAGAATTTACCCTCTCAGCTCTGTCAGAAATTTTCTAACATTCAAATTGTTATTTTGTACCATATTTTAGGTCTCTTTGTAACAGAAGACCTGAAAGTTTCAGAAATTTCTAAGCGAAATAGGAAACTGTGTTTCTGTTCAGTTATAATGGCGTAAGAGGAGGTGGTTGACTCTTGGCAAGAGGCAACCTCCTGCCCCCACAACCTTCCAAGAGCTGGCTCCAGCTCGCCCAAAGCTGTGGCACGGCCATAAATAAAGGCAGACAGCTTTTATAATAAATACCTAATACCAGAATAACAAAACCAGAAAGGAGGATACTGCTGTGTAGCTGAGACACGCTGACCGAGTGACCGTGCCTCTTGCACACCGTTTGCTGTGTGACACCCCACCTTGAACCCCACCATCTCCTCACTCACCGTCCAACACCTGGGTGACCTCCATGTCATCGTTCAGGAACTGAACCATGGAAGAGCTCAGCTCCTTCTCTGTACCATCGCTCTCGTCAGATGAAACCCCCTCTGCCTCCTGCTGGGACAGCTCAGCTTCTTCGTCTAAAAACTGCCTTCCTGCATGCTTGAAGAGGAAAAAATCCAAATTAAATTGTAGTCAGAAGCTGGCTCCCAATTAACTAACATTATGTATGAGACCTCCAGTTACATCAGTTCCTGACTTGAGAACATCAGCTGCTCAAATGGGCATGGATATTAGGCTTCTGGCTCTGAAAAGAGAAACCTCCCCAGGGAAAGGTGGTGTAAAGAACCCGAAATTCAGTGAAATAGGTGACAGCACACAAGCATGTGTCCCACCAGTGCAGAGGGTGAAGCTGGTGTGGGTTCAGCTGCTGGCAGAGGTGACCAGTGTGGAGCACTGCCCACACTATACCAGTCAGTGGTACAGGCACAGACTACTAACACATGGTAGCTAAGCTACCCACAAATATATTGGTTTTAATTTATAAACCTACTTTTA
This sequence comes from Limnodromus scolopaceus, assembly GCA_028565335.1. Lineage (NCBI taxonomy): Eukaryota > Metazoa > Chordata > Aves > Charadriiformes > Scolopacidae > Limnodromus > Limnodromus scolopaceus. The sequence goes on along the minus strand of JAOXNO010000041.1, from coordinate 1,032,118 downwards.
CTCATTTTATTTGCTTGCAAAGGTCTGCTCTGATTTTGAAGAGCTGGATCACTGAACCCAAGGCCAGACTTCACCCCGGTTTGCCCTTTTCTGTGTAGGACTTGGGACTGTTTCATGAATTCATCAGACAACGCAACTCGTTATTGAGGAAATGCTCGTCTTTTGGGGAGGATGAGGCACTTCCCAGGTGACTGCAGTCCAGGGGACATGACTCAAACCCTGCTACCAAGTTCCATCAAAACCAGACAACAAAACATTCACACGGATGTGCATGGAAACAAAATAAGTGAGTTCAGGAAGATATTTCGTCAGAGCTACTTTGTATTAAGCTAACTTTTTCTCTTATAATTTAGGCTATAAAGTACTGAAGTAAAATGTGAAAAGAACCCAAAAAACACTATGTGTCCCAATTACTCCAAAAGAAAGACTCATTTGCCTTCAAAATGCTTTGAATGAAAAGCACAAAGCTGTAAATTGTTTTTCAGTACATGGCAGACAAGGGATCTTGAGCTAAAATAAGTGACATCTCTGATTTTCAATTTTTCCTAAATCCTTTAATTATTTGCTTACACCAATTAGTGATCCTGACTGACAGGCAGTATTAATAGTTCCTTTTCTCAAAGAGTTTGCTCATTCTGAAACGCACCAGAGGTCACCTGTTTACAGGAAAGAGCTCTCGATGCTGTTGCCAATTAGTCTTAATCCTTCTTACTCCTGAAGGACCACGGAGAGGACAAACCCTGCAGCGTGAGAGGCCCCGAGATACCAGAAACCAACAGTTGTGAGTCCAGTCACACTTGGAAACAATAAATTACCAAGTTCTTCCGTTATTTATTGAACCTTTGAGCTCAGTGCTGGTGGCTGCTGTGGTCACCTTGGGCTTCCCACACTCTGCGTTAATCTCACTGCAGGTCTCTGCTGCCCTTACACCGCCACAGCCTGCCCTTCTGACACAGCACCGACACCGGGGTGGGCTGGTCAGGGGGATTCCAGTGTCTTGGAGCTGCTGTGGATCTGGGATTCTGGCCCGTCCATCACTAGGGGTGTTTAGGTAAGATGATATGTGAAGGCAGACTAGAATTTCATAAGGATACACACTCTCTTTCCAGGAAACTTTTGGTCTCACATAAAAAAAAACCCACATTTAAATAAAATTGAAAAATGGATTTTTCATCACTGATACTACAGGGAAGTCTCCATGATGAAGATTATCTTTAAAACATTAAAAATATCCAACATATTGTGCCTCTGGAGCCCTGATTACAGTATTTTCTGCCAAGCCATCCATATGTATTTAAAAGCTTTTTAACTTACTATGAATATATCATTCTGGCCCTGCATCCTCTCCTGCATCCATTCCTGACAGATTAAAGTGTAAAATACAAAGCAAAGATTTAAGATTTGGGATTGAGGGACTATTGCTGTCTTAATATGTCCAGAGTTGAAGCCATTAGAGTAGGTGGTAAATTCATATGACCAAGTATCCTACCAGTGTAAGTCCTGGAGGAGAACCTGGGCTGCCCGAGTCTGGGTAACATTTGAGTATCTCCTACTCGTAATGGAAATCGTTATTTTGCTTCAGAACATTGTTATGCAGGGCCCTGCAGACTCCTCTGGAAGTCGGGCAGCAGGTGCGGGGGTTCAGATCACAATCCAGTTGTTTTAAGACTTCATCTCAAATGTTTGCAATGAGCTTGTGTGAAACAGCTCTGAGCCTCGACCCGCCTAAACAATGGTTCACAAACAGCTGCCCCGCTGCCTGCCTACCACAATACAGCCGCAGCGTGAGATCCTGCAAAGGCCATAGAATAGAGAGAAGCTCCATTTTTTAGGCCATAGAACGCACACAAGCTCCAGAATGAGTGACTCAATGGCACAGGGAATTTCTCTTAAGTAAGCGAGAGCAGTGCTCAAGAATTCTGGCATTTTCATGTTTTTATAAAATTTCAATACAGACAAATTATAAAATACTTTCAGTTCACTCATGCGGTTTGGACAGAAATTAGCATCTCACAAAGTCTCTTTTTGCGTCTTTTTTGGGTCTTGTGTTTACATACCTTGTATGAAAAGTTGCTCTTCACCTTCTGCCGTTTCGTACTTCTCAGCTGGTTTTGGTTCCGGGCTGAGCTGCTGCTCCTGCTCCTACTTGAGTTCTTGCGAAAATCCCCGCTCTCGTCACTGGACACGTCCGACTAGAGGAACATTTCACAAACACTTCAATAAACAAGACTAAAGCAACCAATACTTTAGTTACACTGTCCTCCTTCAATGTCTGGGGGTTTTTAAGCAACACCTGATGTCTGTGATGGATTTGCTATGGCAAAATAACGCAATAATGCAAATCATCTTCTTAAATACAAAAGCAACAGTAAAAACATGTTCTTTGAAAGAAAAATCAGGTCAAATGTGACTTTTTTTTTTTCTTCGAAGCTTTGTGGAAGAAAAGTTATTTTAGTGCCTTTCACAAAGGGAGAGGCTCAGCTCTCCTATCACAGTACTTGGCTGCCAAACACCAACTCCAAAGTCATCCGTGGAGACCTTGGGAAAGAGCTGAAGGCAGGAAAGCAATTCCAATTTAATAGGCCTTGGGTCAGACGGCATCAAATATTTTTAATAAGAACACTGGCCTACTGGCTGGAGAAAGAGCAAATGTTTAAATATATACTGCACAAATGAGTTAACATGATTTCTCTTCCGTCCCACCAGAGCATGCACTGACCATGTTAAGAGGGTGTCGGCGCTTTCTGACGGCAGGAATCGGCGATTCAAAGTCACTCTCACTCGGCCCCTGGGGAGACACAAACAAGGGTCACTGCAACGGGGGGTTTTGTTGCGGTGTTTGACTTGCCATTTTGCTTCTCATCTTTTTTGGTTTGTTATTTTTCCTTTTTCTGAGACTCACATCAGGAGACTTCAAAACATTCTTTTTTTTCCTATTTTTTCTCTGGAAAACGATCTCCTCTTCACTCTCACTGCTGGTTCCTGCAGCAAAAACAGTAAACAACAGTCACAAGAAAATGCATTGTTCCCAATTCAATATTGCTATAACTGAGCAATCAAAATGTGTCTCTCTCATAAAAGCACCTCCAAAGGAGATTACTTATTGATCTATGTGGCAAATATTGTTCTCTTTAGCCTTGTTAATCAAAATAAATAATCTCCAGCTGAGACGGACAATAAATCCTGCTTCCCTGGAGAGTCTCAGAGTGGCAGTGATTACCCCCGGCAGCACACACACAAAAGGGAGGTGAGAAATGAAACCAAGAGAAGTCCTTAAAAGTTGAGTAAGAGTCACACTTCTGGACGCCTTTTGTAACACGCGTCCCTTCGGGTGCACTGAAACAACCCCAGAACTCACTGGAAACTCCTCCTGCCAATTCCTTTTCAAACAAATAGGGGTTTTATGTTTTTACAAAGAACTGTCTTTACGAAATGTATTTTCATATAGAAATGAAGCTCTTCCTTCCCCTCCTGCAGGACACGGCCCCAGTGCTGAGCCAGCCCCTGGACAGGGTGACGGGTGCACTGCCCCCGTGGCACCTTTCCTGCCCCTGTGACACCCTTCCTGCCCCTACGGCGTCCCTGTGTCTTTGGGAGTACAGCAGGAGAGGGGGGACGGAGAGTTGGTCCTGACTAAATTGCTCAAAAGGCTTGAAATTCTTTAAGGAAAAGCATAAAATTCCCAAACTTTCCCCTTCTAAAATAACATAGTTAAATACCAATAACTATCATTAACTGCTCAGGGAAGTTTTCAAGACCCAGCCCTTGATAAAGCCCTTAATTACCTGATCCAGGTTCACCATTAACCCTGCAATTCTAAAACAGCAACTTGCTTCTTTTTGTGGTTTTGGTTTTGGGGTGGGGTTTTTTGGTGTTTTTTAAATTATTTTTTATTAAATAGATTACAATTTATTCTATTTTTTAATCTATAATCTATTTTTTATAAATAGATTACAATTTTTGAATTCAGCAAACTGCTCAGGAAGAAAGATGGCATCCTACAATCCCCCATCGTCAGGGAATGATGACTATCAGACAAATTCAAAGAGAAGGAAAAAAAAATGCTTTAACCACCAAAAGGACTGTTTATGTTTTGTTTCAATGTTTAAGGACAGTAATAAAACCATTCAGAAAAACTCAATGTGTGCTGTGAATCAGACTGAGTACTATTAAGCCTGAATTATTTTGAAAGTAATTCAAGGCCATTCAGAGACAAATACAACAAAGGGTGTGAACATGACCTGTAAGTGACCTATGAGTGAGGAATTACAGTGATTTATATATTGGCAATGTCTGAATACAAAGTATTTTTTAATGGTATATTGGTCCTAAACCAGAAGAAGACAGAAGGGACGAAATAAAAACAGAATAGAGCCCACAAACAGTCAATATTTTTAAGACAAAGGTATGAAGTAACTGTACACTGGAATCCCTACCTGCGGCAGGAGACACACATGAACTATGATGGTTGGTGTCTTCCAGGGTTTTGGCTCTTCCTAAAGGGGAGCCAAGTGCATCCACGGCTGAACTCCCAAAGTTCTGCCCACGTGGGCTATGATCTACGTTATCTGCAAGAGGCACCTCAGGAACTTCCTCCCTGGCACTAGAGAAGACATTCATAGGAATTCTTCTGATAACTTCAGTATTCCTAACCTTTCTGCTTGTAGGGGTGGAAAGTGCAGAAGCCAAAGGTTCAGGTGACCCCCTTCCCATTCTCCTGGCTCCCGGCTCTGAGGAAGTCCCTGCAGTGGCAGCCTCGGCCCCTTCTCTGGCACCAACGCTCCTCCTCTGGAACCCCAACGGTGTGGAAACGGCTCTTCTCTCAAGGCTTCTGCGATCCCACTTTGGCGATGTTTCGAGTCTGGAGCTATCGGTCAATAATTGTGTTTTAACTTCGGTGGATGTACCACCCACACGACTCCCCCAGGCGCCACCGAATTTTCTGGTATTATCAGTATTTATATTTTCTTCAAAGATTTCATTCTCATACTCTTCGATGGAAAATCCCAGATCGAAGTTAACAGAAAACAGTTCTTGGGAACAGTCATAAAGATCGTCGTTATCCAGAGCCTGCTCGGTCACACTGCCATCTCCCCACACTCCCATGGCAGAGGCGTTACCGATCACTGGCCGCTCCTTGGGGGTCCTGTCAGTGCCCTCGCAGCACCCCTCTGATGGAAACCTCTCGGGGCCGCGCTCTGCAACTGGCCTAAAACCATTCCCTCTGGAATCTGCCCCTGCCAAACACTTGTTTTTCACAGAAAAACTCCCATTATTTGGGTCATAAAGTTGCTCATCTTCAAACAGATGTATACTCTTCTCTTCAGCAATAATCACATTTTTCTTGTTCACTTCAAGATGTTCTTCATCTTTTTGAACAAAATACTTATTTGAAGGGTTATTGGTCAGAGCGTGACTTCTTGTTGGAGTCTTCCCTTGAATTTCAGTGAATCCTTCGTTGTCAAACAGACCACCAAAGCTGTCACTGCAGTGAAGTCCCTCTTTGGCGTTCCCAGCAGCAGGCTCAGGAGAGGGTGCAGGTTTTGAAGAACAGGTACTTACAGAAGCCAATTCCCTGGAGCCTTTGGGTTCAGGATTCCCTGAGAGCAGCAGTGAAGGATCAGCTTCTGAGGGCACAGGAAAGACTCTGCCCCGCAGTCTCTCTGAACAACCATCAGAAATAGCTTTTTGAAAAGGATATAGTGTTTCTTCATTTCTCATCATGTTTTCAAAATCATAAAGTTTATTCAAAGAGGGAGGAGACTGGGATAAAAGCCTTTTCACATGGGAAACCACTTGTTTTAACCAGGCAGGTTCTTCAGATGGTTTCACAAGTGCAAATGAATCCACATATGATTCAGGAAGATAAAATAAGTCAGAGGACACAGGTGACTTCTCAGCTGTGAAGCTGCTATAACCCGAGTCTGCGTGGTTCATCCCCAGTGAGCTACAAGCTTTACCTACAGTTTTGTATTCCTTTGCTGCTGCACTTTCATCAATTATAGTGCTGTCACTGTTGTCACACAGGTCAATAAATTCATTTAAGTCAAACGTCACCTCTAGCTCCTCATCCTTTGGACTGCCCTGGTCCATATTTTCACCCAGAGCAAGGCTGCTTGCCGAGTAAGAAGCTGAAGTATCTGTAGGCAACGTAGGTACTTCTAAATTTGGTCCAGAAGTTCTTTTAGGACTCTTTTTTGGTTTTGTCATTTTAAACATGGTAAAGAGTTCACTCCTACTCTCGTTTGTATTGGGTAAAAACGATTTTACTTTCGATCTGTGTGCCGTGTCTTTCCTGGACGAGCGTGCTTTCTGACCCACCGTGGAGCTGGGCATGGAAGGATGCCTTTTATTCCTTCCAACATGAACATCTTCCAGGCGTAAGTGAGGCTGAATCTCCAGTTCATAGCTGCAGTCTCCCTGGTGACACACACAGAGCAATGTTTACTACAAATACATACAGGCTTACAAGGACTCGTCATAAGGATATTTAAAACAAGCGACAAAGGTTTTCATGCTTCTAAAGGTTATTAGAAAGGAGAAAAAGGAAAGTGCTTTGCATTTAAGGTCACAACTTTCAAACAAAACATTTCCTGGCAAAAGCTGCAAATCCATGCTTGGGTAGTCAAACCTAAGCGTTTCAGAGAGACCAGAAGATACCACGTGTAAACAAGGATGGCATTTAAGAGAGCCCCAACGCACAAAGTTCTGCACAGTGAGGTGCAGACAGGGCGCAGTTCTCAGCAATGTCACTTAGCCAATACTACGTGCAGGGTCCCATGTCCCCAGCCAGGCCAGCGCTCACAGGCTGCGGTTCTAGAGGACCAGCACAGTGAGAAAGGTGCTGAGCTCAGAAGACACACTCGTTCAAGCGCAAGTGAGCCACAGTTCCCTCTGTACTATTGTTGTAATCTGGCTACTGCCATTGATGGCACATTAAGAACTTCTCTCTCACATACTCTGAACCTATTTTTTCACAGATGCTTATCAATATTCAGTTCAAAAAGATTAATTAATTCTGTTCAAAAAGACCTAGGCAACCAGTTCTTTGAAAAATACACTTGAAGAAAGCCCAATAGACTTTGCCACCCCTTGCGGTGAGGTATCCATACAAGCACCGCCTGGATTGAAAAGCTATTTGTTTATTGTCCTTATCACTCTCTCTTTTAAATTAAGATTTCAAAATTAATGCATGCAATCTCCAAAAGGAACAGTAAGGGTCAAATGAGGCTCTGGAAGCAATGGCTTGAAACACTCCTTCAAGTTCAAACCTATTTCACTAATAAAAAATAAAAATGAAGATATGAGATCTAACGAGAAGATACAATTATTTTTCGGCAGTTCAGTCAGATGAACCCCTAAGTCATTAATCCCTGAAATTAAACAAGGTACCTTTATAGAATAGTGGGTGATAAAACTGACTTTTACAGTAAGAGGTTACCTGCCCCTATATAAGTAACATTCCCCAAACATTAAGTTGGTAAGGAAGCTCCCGGAGCTGCTCTAACCAACGACACCGTCTCTTCCCAAAGTGACACTGAAGAAATGAAGCAGTTGGGGTTGCCACAGATGGCAGACCTGGAGCTGCTGTGACACCACCTCGTACCGGCGGACTCCTTCCAGGAGCCAGAGGAGTTGATCATGGAAAATAAGGTTTGGAAAATACTCTGGGAAGTCATTCTGTCCCATTACACATGGCAGAAATAACCCTACCTAAACCGGCTGCTGCCCGGCTTGTCTAAATGTGTTCCTGGAAACAGGATTCAAAGCTGCCTTCCGTGCATTTCGGACTGATCCTATCCCAACGCAGTTTTGCATCCTCTCCGTTTGCAGTTGATAAAGCACACTATCCAGTACTAACAGCATTTTCTTCTTCATCATCACAATAATCATCATCATCATCATTTAGATTTTATCACTAACTTCATATACATGCCACAGAAAGGATCATATGCAGAATAAGTAAGGCAGGGTCTACCAAAATAGTGAAGAAAACAAGTACTACGAAGGTTAAAAGATGATTTTGATATGTTTAGGTTCAAATAATTAGTTTTCCCTCAAGCTCAGCCAAAGCACAGAATCAAGATATGGAAGTCTTTGTATGAAATCAAAGAGGAGACAGAACAACAACCAACACAACCTGGTGCAATTAACTCACAAATATCAGCTGAGGAGATTACACATTGGGTTGGGAAGGTACCGGTGCTGATAACGCTGTGTTTAGATTTATGTAAGCAATGACTGAATGTTGCAGAACATCTCAATTAGAGTATCCAAGCATTATAAGACCACAACTATGTTAAACTGATTAAAGAGCGACTAGCTGCCAAACCCCTGAACCTTACTGAAACAGAAGCAGGTGATGCTCTTCCCACCCAATACACTTCCAAGAGGCACCAGCACAGATCACTCTTGGCCCTGTGTTTTTATGCATTTTTTAAATAACCTGAAGTAAAGCGTAACTATTCAAGCCTTCAGGAAAAGATGAGGGTTGTGAATAGGTAAAAGGATCATTCAAATCACAACTGGACCAGAGGTAGAGCAGATAAGAGCAAACCATTTACATTTTCATACGGCCAAACACAAAGTTGCAGGTTTCAGATGGGAGGAGGTAACAGAACTGTACCGTGTCATTAAAGCGCCTACAGAAACTCAAGAATGAAGTTCCCGAGTTGGTAACGGTGGTACCTGATCTCTTGCTTACACACCTCAGGAGCCAGGAGGTGGCAAATTGATGCCATTTTTTAATGGTCAGGGAGGAAGCTAACAGGTTGCTAACCTTATATCCATATTGAGTAAATCAGTATAACAGAGACTGTAATTACTGGGTGAGTCTTCTTCACAAGTGTCAATCTTGCCTTTGAAAACAAAAGCAGCAGATTTCTCTAAAGAGACCAACAAGCAAAAACATTAAGATACTCTCATACATGCCACCCTCCCAGCTTTCTGAAAGGCCTTCAAAAAGTCCCCGCCAAAATCTTTAAATAAACTTCAGAGAATGGTTTGGGTTGGAAGAGACCTTAAAGACCATCCGGTGCCACCCCCTGCCCTGGGCAGGGACACCTCCCACCACACCAGGTTGCTCAAAGCCCCATCCAACCTGGCCTTGAACCCCTCCAGGGATGGGGCAGCCACAGCTTCTCGGGGCAACCTGAGCCAGGGTCTCACCACCCTCAGAGCAAACAATTTCTTCCCAATATCTAGTCTAAATCTCCCCCCTTTCAGTTTAAAACTGTTGCCCCTCGTTCTATGGCACCCCTCCTTGTTCAAGAGTCCCTCCCCAGCTTTCCTGGAGCCCCTTTAGGTCCGCACCACTCCCAGCACCAACCCCTGAGGAACATCACTCATCACTGGTTGCAACTTGGATATCAAGTCATTGATCGCAACCCTTTGAGTGCACCCACCCAGCCAGTTCCTTATCCACCAACTGGTCCACCCATCAAATCCACATCTCTCCAATTTAGAGACCAGATGTCATGCAGGACAGTGTCAAACACTTTGGCACAAGCCCAGGTAGATGATGGCAGTTGCTCTGCCCTTACCCTTAACTTAATCTTATCCTTACCCTGAACTTAAACAGGGAGAGCAAACCAGGGGGATTTCTTGCATGGATGAGTAACTGGGTATGACACAGAAACAGGGAGTGAGGAGCTGTTACAGCAAAGAACTTCTGTAGGCCACTGCACATACCCATGACTGTGTTCTAACTGGGGGGTAAGAAAAAAAAAGAAAGAACAAAAAAAGGCAAGTCTGGCAGAAGTGCTGTGTGCCAGGACAACAGTCCAGAGGACAAATATAGCATCTGGGACAAACTGGAGTAACCCAATTTTGGGCTTACACGGGGTTATGTAACTGTCCCAGTTCCACTCAGGCACTCCAAACACTTTCTCCCAAACAAAATACTTTCTCCCAGTGAGCCCAGTTAATACTGATGGAATGAAAGGACAGAATTATGATTATCACATTTTAGCCTGAATGTGTGCAACTTGTAGAATCTTAAATTACCTGATCAGCTCTTCTATAGCCTGGTAAGCCCCAGTGTGTACCAGTCACCCAGTAAACAGGCCACATAGGAGTGAGAAACCAGGCATTGCTCTAATATTATTGTACTCAACTAATGACCTTGCTTACAATTAATTACTGATTCAGCTTAAAAAGCAATAGGTTTTTTTCATATAGAAAATAAAAAGGAAAAAGTAAACTTAGGATATTATAATTTTCATTTTTAATACATAGGTACATATATATATATACATACATACACACTCTGTTTTCTAGCATTTAAATTTAAGGCATCTAATATCAAAATTAAAATTAACCTCTCTCTCCTCATAAGCTGCTTTGGATGTACATTCTCTAATGAGATTCAGACGTCTGCCAAAACCCTGGTGAGTCTGCTATTTAAAAATGAAAAGATAGGTCTGTGAACAGATACAATATAGATTTTAACCATTATAACTCCTGTAATGGGAAGCTTGATTGAAACGGAGGGAGAAGCAGCATGAACAACTGGCATGGAAGTGTTTTCTGACACAAACCAGCTCCCATCTTCAGAACTGGTTTTTTGTTAGCTCTAGTGAAGAAGGGCTTCTGGATTCCCAGCTTTCACACCAAGTGCTAAATCCCGTGGAGCCGACGCTGCCAATACAGTCAGTCACATGGGTATATTTTCAGGTTAACTTATGCTTTAGCATGAACACTAACAGAAATCCCAGGCTGGTGGTTTTCCCCCAGTATTTTGAGTAGGTCGAGCAGATACCAAAGCAGACATTCCAGTCTATTGGAATGACAAGTGTATGATACAAGATATGGGCATATGACATATTTTTGCCATGACAGAATTTTTCCTGCTTAATTTTATACTACTTTTCCCACTGATTTCTGAAAATCCAATCCCTTTTTGGAGTAACAGTGATCACTCAACTAATGTTTACACAGAAGTATCCAAAACAACTCTTTCCTGGCTAAGGCAGCTCTCTCCTTCACTCAATTTTGAACTAACTGGTAAAGAATTTAATTCTCCAGCTTTTTAGAACTTGCTCACATGGTGATTCTTCATGAAATTTATTCCATCTTTAACTTTTATCACCAAAAATAAATTTTTTTGCTGTAAAAATTATCCCTTTTAGCAACCAGGTTAAACAATTTTGATGCTTAGGTGATTTCCCTGCTGACCTCCCTGCCAGCGGAGCACAGGCACATTATTTATACCTTTCAGGAATTGGTTAATGAACAGGATAATCAATCCCTCCTTTTCCACGATTGCTTTGTTTCCAGAAGAGACTCTAGGGGAAGGAACACCCTCTCTTGATATTCTATTTGGTTTCCGCAAGACATAGTATCATGGCATGTTTTTCCAGAAAACTGAGATCACTTAATTTAGGTGGGAAGACTATTTTTGGCTGGTTTGCCTGCACCTGGGGCACAAGGGCTTCAGGCAGGGCTGGCGAGGGACACCGAGTCACCCCGAAAGGGGGCAGAGACACCAGCTCAAATTAACGCAGCTAAGCCTGTCCAGGTGCCACCCAAGCTGCTCAGTCCCCTGTCCCTCGCACATGGCTGACACCCCAGAATCCTTGCCCTAATCACTCTCCCTTCTCACTGCCAGCACAAACCCCCACAGGATCATTAAAAACAGAAAGCACCTGCAATTAAAGATATGAACAACCTAAAGCAGATCTCAATTAGCGTCCAGGCTCAAATCATTAGGCACCGAGATCAGAAGAATCAATATGGTCACAAAGAAACTATTTTAATTGGAGAGCTGAGGTTTTTTTGGTCTGGCAGGTTGTCCCTGGCAGCCTTCCTCTCTGAGAACAAAACAAACACCCTGCCACCTTCCCACCAGGAATCGTGCTCCTCTCGGGGTGTTCTGCAATACAGAAAAGCCCAGCCACCTCTGCAGAGCCTGCTTCTGAGCATCCCAAGACAGAGGATTTGCTTTGATTATCTGTTCTCTGCTGTTTAAGCCAGATTCAGTGCCTGGACAATAATAGAGCCCCACGGTACAAACCAGCAGTTCCACAGTTGGGTTAGTCCCTCTTGTCATAAATGCTGTAACTAAACATCATTTGCCACCTAAAATTATTTGTTACTGGATGGGAAGAACTCTCACCACATCTCAGATAGAGATTTTAACCAGAGACTGGCAATGAGAGTCTAAAAAAAATAATAAATCAAAATATTTCATTGTCCCCCCTTAAACATGTCTGAATTATAACTTCAAAATCATGGAAAGCCTCTTCAGGTTCTTTGGAATTTTAGGGTATCCTGGGAACATCTTCCCTGCTGCCGGGCATTTCATCCCGAGAATCCTTCAAGGCAACCTAAGACAGGTGATAAGTGACAAGAGGATTTCAGTGGCAGTTGTTCTGGGTTCAGCTTCTGAACCCTGTCTCCCATGGTGTTTGGTACCAGAGATGAGTGAAAAAGAAAGAGAATCCTTCGAATGAGAGTCTTTGGGTTTTCTGTGTCTTTCCAGGGAGAATAATTAACGACTGTTAAGCTCACACTGCCAACTCTGAGGTGGGGAATGGTCACCCTCCCACGTCCTCCCACATCTGACAACATTCTGACTTTTAGCAAGTCCCTAAGAATTACATCCCTCCCAGGGAAAAAGGCAATGCACTTGCACCTCAGTATTTCCTGTTCCTTGTCCTCAGAAACTTGGACAAAGAACATTTCAATAAAAATGATTACTTTGCCCTGACCTTGTTTCCAAACAGTACAGTTTAATTTTCAAAAATGCTTATAAAAGCTATTGAATTATTTTGCATAAGGACAACTTGATTTGTTACCATGTTACACAAAAAATCCCTGCTCATAGTAGAAAATCCAATCCCATCTGCCCAGGTCCCGTTGCTGTAGTAATAAAGCCACACGGGCATTAAAGGCTTTTCTGCAGTGGATGTGCCTGGCGCAGGGTTCATATTTGGCATTTCTCTTACTTTGTAATTTTCTTTTGATTGTGCCAACTTCTTCTCTAAGTTTTTAAGAGCATATAAATACAATACACTTTTTTTTTCCCCCAAACATTTTCACTTCATCTATTTAAAAACATCTAAGCCTTTTAATTGACTTTTTAAAATTTATTATGCAAATACAACTGCACAGGAGGTTTCTTGGAATCACTGAGTGGGTACAAGGAAAGGAAAGCTACGTATCAGTGAATTCCTGAGCTTTCTTCTGTAACAGAAAAGAAGACACCCATAAAGAACACACCAACACCTCCTGAGCTGGCTTGCATTAAGTTATTACTAATCTCTGAATGAGATTTTCCCCAAGAAATAATTAGTTTCAACAGAAACTTCCAGATCATTTGGTTATTCATAGGAAAATAATGATTTGCCTGTTTTTAGATTTTATCCCTCAGTAAGAAACTAATCAATAGGACTGTGGCTTGAAGTTCAATATCTTAGTTATTTAAGGAAATAGCTTCAACTCGCATTTGTCTTAAATCCCTCTGCTATTAAGAACTGTAAATGAACGTCAGACAGATTAGCAGGGGTATATTTGGCAATGGAATATTTATAGTAGGAACTTGGATGCACAGTACATACATGCAAAACCCTTTTGCCTTGCTGCTAAAAGCATTATGGTTTCCATCCACTTATTTTCATACAAGACTAACATTTTAGGTTGCTTTTTACAGGCTTAACTTCTGCTAAAGGTCAATTTCCCAGAGGCTGTAAGACCCCGTTATGCTGTCCCACTCTCTAACAGCAGCACGCCCTGCAGCGTCAAACCACATCTGAACACGACGGTGAAGCCAAGCTTCTGAGAGCTTCAACTTGCTTTAGAAACAGCCTTCACCAAGAATCCCTTGGCCAGAGGGGTGCGTAGAACACCAACCCTGAATGAAGCCATCCCAACCCCTGTGTGTTAATGCACAGCATCAGGCAGGAACACAGCCACCTCTGCCAACGCGCCTTAGTAGTGGTGCAGAAATTGAAAAAATTAGTATTTTCTTCTAAGAACAAGCACTCTACTATACAAAAAAAATAATAACCAGTGTAGTAGTTACTGCCAAAGTAAACCATCCATGTCTCCCCAGAGGTCAACGTGACATAATCAGGTTTTGGCAAAGCTTGCTTGATTTTTGAAAGATCCTGATTTTATATGACCTGATTTTATAAGACTGATTTTATATGCACTAGTGTTGAGAATACTATATCATAAGGAAAATCTCAATGTATAAAATCATAATACTACATGAATATTTATTCCAATTTTAAGTTTAAATTACAAACTTCAAATCCAGCCAGTAAGAAAACATCCAGGCAAATACCCCAAGCAGCACGCCGAACACGTGGGGGTGAAGGATTCAAGACCACCTTTCATGAAGATGGAAGCAGCTCTGGGGGCAAGGGAAGGGCAGTGGATGTTTTTTACCTGGAATTTAGCCAGTTCTGGCACATTCTGCTGGCGAAACTCCTGAGATATGGTTTGGACAATATGGGTGGGTAGAAAACTGGCTGGACCACCATGATTGAAGCGTTTTGAGGACTGATATGAAGTCCTGGCAGTGGCTATAGCTGCCAGGAGTGTTCCTCAGGGGGTTTTAGTGCTTAACATTTCTATTACTGACCATGACTACAGCACAGAGAGCACATTCAGTAGGTCTGCAGATTCCACCAGGGGACAGGAAGCAGGTGACATGCTTGAGGGCTCTCTGGAGGGTCCTCAACAGGATGAGAGAAACCTCAGGACAGAAAAATGAGACAGCAGTGTGCCCTTGTGGCAGCAAAGAGGATGGCACTCAGGCTCCATCAGCAAGAGAGCAGCCCGCAGGGCAAGGGAAGCGATCATTCTCCTTCATTCGTCCTCTGTGAGGCCACATCTGGAGAGCTCAGTCTAGTTTGGGGCCCCCAGTACAAGGAGCATCGCAGGCTGGATCAAGTCCAGCAGAGGCAGCCAAAACTGTCACGGGGTGGGAGCATGTGGATGTACAAGGGCAGACAAGGGACCTCTGTTCAGTCTCAAGAAGAGAGGGGCCTTATTGTCATCTCTATCTTATGTGAGAGCAGAGGGCAGACAGGGCCAGGCCTCCCGGAGATATGCCGAGGCTGGACTTAATGGGCATAACATGGAACAAGGGAAATTTTGATTAGATATAAGGAGAAATGTTTTCACCATGAGGGTGGTCAAAGGCTGAACCAGGGGCTCAGAGAAGCTGAGGGAGGGTTCCAGCCCTGGAGATCCCAAAGGCCTGACTTGTCGAGATCCTGAGCCACCTGGTCTACACGGGCCCTGGACTGGACCCAAGATCTCCACAGGTCCCAATTGAACTATCTATGGCAGTAGTGATGGCCCGCAAAGCAGGTGACATTGGCCAACAAATGGTTTAGCACAGACATACTTTTTAAAAAAAACATTTTATATAGAAAGGTTCTTTGGTCTGATTTACTGTATAGTTACACCCTTTTCTCTCTGTGTGCACTTTCTGATTCACCAGAACTGAAGCTGTAGGAAGACTGAACAAGGACAAGATTGGTAGTAATGGGGAACCCAAACCACCTCCGCCACCCTCACACGTGCTCTCCCATTGGCCGTATGGAGGATCGTTCTCTTGGGCAGACCATCAGTGCCTTTCAGAGAAGGCAAGGATGACTTAAGAAAACATTAATAAGACTTGCATGCAAGAACCCACTGTCAGCGCTGACAAAACAGATTAAGAGATGTTGCACCTTTGCTTTTGTGAAACGATTACGATGAAGCTTTGATGTCCTCGAACCTTGATAATTTGGTTTAGATATAAGAAAGAGGCCAACAACCACTGAAGTTTAAAACCTGGGTGGGTGTCAGTGCTAATTACAGCTCCTGCCGTGTCAACCTTGTCAGAGACAGTCAGAGTCACCACTACTGTTTGTGTTTCCCTAGGAGAATTCAGCAGGGTGAAGTGTCGTGTTGTAACCTCTCACATCCCCCGGAGTCACTCGAAGGTGTTTTCAGCAGGACAGTGACATCCAATTTCTCCACCAACTGATGAGAAAGTTCCGTGTCTCCACCTATGACTGGCTAAGACAGATCAGAGAAAGCCGGCTGGAAATCAATGCAGACAGTGCCTGAAAGGTTGAGCTGGGAGAGCTGAATGAGGCAACGGGCAGCCCCAGTCTTTTGAGTGCAAGGGAAGTATCACGAGTAACCTGACATTGAGCTGTTACATTAGAAATCGCGAGCCAACTGTTTATCACTTGTTACCAATTAATAGCTGTATCCCTTCCTTTCTGACGCAGATCTCCCAGCATTTTCCAAGAACGTGCAGACCCTGCAGGGTGCTGTGCATGGGGACTGCTCTGAAGCCATTGGGGAGAGCTCATGTGCTACCGGGCACAGGGCAGCACGGTTTGTGGGCAGAGCACCACCCAGACAATGTACCCCACACCCTGCCTGTGCTCGATGGCCACCAGCAGCACTAAGTTAACCATAAAGCAATGAGCACATCGCACAAAGCCGTGGCTTGGGTCCTGCCTGTTGAAGGGACATCCTCTGTTCACCACACAGAGGTGAGCTGCACTGTCTCGTTCCTGTGAGGGCTAGCAGGCAGACCCATCTCTAAAAGTTCTGGAAAAACACTTTGCTCATAATTTTTAGCACCTACTATGGCAGAGTTTGGGGGAGAAGACTGAAGTCTTGCTTGATGACCAACAAATTTACTCTCTACATTATTTTAAGGGTGCCAGATGTCAGTTTAGCACCTACAACTCTGAAGGTGCTTGGGAACCTGATCAGACTGCTGGTATCATTGCACTGTCACAAAAGGAACTGAAGTCACAAAAGGAACTGAAGTCACAAAAGGAACTGAAGTCACAAATACTTGAAGTGCCCAAGGTGGTGGTGGGGAGGGAAGAAGAGCAATTCTAAATTTTTTAACCATTTCTTTGCCTCTTGACTTCCTTCAGCTCTCCATACCTACACTCTCCCCAGTGCTCTCTCTCTGGCAGTAGGTTCCTGACCTTGCCTTGGGAACACAGACTCTCAGAGAAGTCAAGAAGGCCATTGTTCTGTGTCGAAGCAGAGGAGCTTATCTTAGCTCTGAAAGTCTCTTTACAACTTGCCATTAATACACTTTCCTAGCAAGGAGTACAACTACAATGTCTCTATTCTCTTCCTTGATTACTCTAGTTATTCAGGAAACTGTGGCAGCTTAGCAACAGATTCTCATGACCTAAAAAACTTCAACACATTAAAAAGCAGTATGTGTGGAACATAAAAGGAAAAAATAGTGTGGTGAAAAGCTGAAGTCTTCAAGTACTTCAACAGATCCACCTCTACACACCTTCTTGTATGTGCTCTTCACTATAAAGGCTTATCTGCTATTTGTAATTGACAGCAAAAATAATTCCCATCTCCCAGATGTTTTTCATCCCTTTGTTTGACTGCCCTTCTCTTATCCTTTAACTCTTAGGAGCAATTAGCTTTTTAATTAAAGCTTCCCCAGAAAACAACCCATAAAGCCTCAACACACAGCCACCTTAAAACATGCATTACATTCTGGTACAATTTTTATGGGATGCATCTAACGTACATACCCAATACAAAATTATTTCCAATTCCGGTTACACTCTGGAACTTCTAATATCACTCTTGGAGTCTTTGTTCCTTTAGATAGAGCACTTACTATGTTCTAATTAGTCTCTCTGTGCATTAAATACTTGTGCATGTTCACAGCCAGCCAAAACCTTACCTGCTCGTGTCTTATCAGCTCTATCATCTCCATAACACTGATAAAATGGTAGCAGCGCTCCGAGTGATCAACCATGGAGGTAGGAAACGGGCGGTTCTGCCAAATTCTCCACTCAGACAAGGAAAGTTCGTGAGTTGCCTCCTCTTGATGCTTCTGCAGGTTGGAATTAAGATTGGCAGGGTGATTTGCATCAAGAAATTTTTTAGCAAAACTAACACCTACTTCTCTGGCAGGGACCATAAATACTCTGAATGCAGGAAAGTATCTAAACGTTATCACAAATGTTTGAGTCTGGTTTAAATAAGAACTATTTCATGCTTTGTGTTGTCACAGCTCTTCAAGGAATTTTCAAGGATTGTTGTAAGTGGTGAAATGACACAAAAGCTCCAAATTTTTTCTCTGAATCATAAAAGAGCTTGTAAAACTTGAGCTTTTCCTTCAGGAACACTTTTATAGTTCTATAAACAAGGGAGTGAAAAAGCGTGGATACAATCCCATCACCAATACAGCCTCCTGCATGGAATTCTTAGAAACAGACAGAAATTAATGGACTTTGAGAGATTTTTTTAATGTATTTTTAATTTGTAGAGCTAACCTCAAAGACCCGTTTCAAAAACCTAACTCAAATTCTTTATCTCAAAAACCCACACATAATTCTCAAAATTACATTTTTAATATGTAATTCTCCTTCAAATTCCTAGTTAACTTTGTTAATTAGGGTTTCCTTTAGGCCTCATGCCAAAGGAAACATTACCATTAGGTTATACTCACTGACACTTCTTCCAGGTTTTCCAAGGTTTCAAACCGAGTTTGAGGCAACACCGGTTCCTTTATTCCATCGTTTTCCTTAATCCTGTAGCGTCTGTCCCATATTTCAAATTCCTCAGGTGACAGAGACCAGTTCTCATGATGGCGTATTTGCTTTTGGTCTATTAGGGGAAAAACAAGAAGAGGAAACAGGTTATCTATTTGAAGAAAAAGAACACACAGAATAAAAAGAACTTTGTTTGATACCAGTTGAAAGAAAAGATACCTTCTCTGTGCCAGATATAGAGAATCTGATGTGAGAAACAACTAGCAAAACAGCGTTTAAATGTTATAATTATGGATAAATCTATCCAGTAAACCATTTTTGGGGGGGAGGCATCATATAAACAAAGATACAGATAGACAGACAGACCTAAATAGAGAGATATATGTATATCAAATACCCCCAGGCCCTGAAGACAGTACAGCAAACAGGGAAGGCATATGGCTCTAAACATGGCTCTCATGAACCTTGGGGAACAAACTGCAAATAAATGAAAGCTTTTTTTTTTCCCTTTCCCCTTTTTTTTTTTTTAAGTTACTCTTTAAATACTGGAAAGCAATATTAATTTGTTATGACTTTTTTTTAACTGATCTTCTCTATTAAGGATGTGTAGTTGAATAAAAGGACAGAAGCAAAAGTACTATGAAAACCCCCAGCAGCAAGGAAATTAAAAAAAGAGGCTCATGAGTTTTATTTTGCCTCCTAACTGCAAGTAGGAAGCACAGGGCAGCTGTGAGCACCGATGCTGGATAAAACCAAAAATTAGTGCTCGTATGACAGCTCAGTGAAGCCAAGGGCAGTGTGCTGCTGGGCTGGGAGCGATACGCTCCAGTGCCGCTCCTGGCAGCCTGACAGCAGCCCCGGTGCCACCACCAGCCAAACAAGTGCCAAATCCCCCAAACCAGCCAGCCCTGCCAAAGGAGCATCCAAACAATCAGCGCTAAGAGCATGTTAAGAATGTGGATGCTTTCAGCCCAGAGAGACGAAGCCTGGAGAAAAATAATTAAGTTAACATGACAATCACTCTGCAGACAGGATTTGGGATGAATCTGCAGCCAACACTCTATTCTGAATTAATGCCATGGAAGAGGAATCAGTCTGTACCTCTCAATCCTCTCAAATTACAATTGCCAGGGACTGTGTCTCCACGGGACAACGTGACAATGTTCATTAGAGACTCTGACAATGTTCATTAGAGACCCAAAGCCAGACCCCTCAGAGTACTAGGCTCAAGTCCTGTTCAGAAAAAGTCTCACAGCTGGAAAAAACTAATAAACACTAAATTACAGGTGGCTCAACCGCTCCCTTCACCAGAAACACTAATTTCTTACAACATGGGGAAAGGCCTGACCATCTGACCCAAATTCCTGGGTATCTCTGGCTAAGGGAGGAAAGCAGGAGCTGAA
>JAOXNO010000041.1:994145-1012115 GCA_028565335.1 Limnodromus scolopaceus | reverse complement strand
ACAACATGGGGAAAGGCCTGACCATCTGACCCAAATTCCTGGGTATCTCTGGCTAAGGGAGGAAAGCAGGAGCTGAATTCTCTGTTCAGACTCAGCCACACGACCCAGGTGCTGTTACAGGGAGGGAAACCAAAGCAGATCTCACACCGAGAGAAAATGACCTTAAAGCACCCTATTTTTCAAGTCCACACTTCTATTTTTGACATTTTTAACCCTCTCCGCTGTCGTTCTACTCATCTTAGACAGGAAACATGGCACAAGCTCGGGCAGGCCTGACGTTTCTAACTGAAACAGAGAGAAACAGGGTCCCACAAACATAACCACTGCCAGCGTGTAAGTAAAATACACTTTGAGACTGAAGGGCTGGAAACAACTCCAAACTGATACAGTCTGAAAAGGGGGGAATAGAATAACTGTGAAGAACCAGGAGAAGAATTCACAAAGTGAGATTTCATCGAGACAAATACAATGCAAAAAGGAAAACAAACAAAATCATTGACAGCTTAAAATGACATTCAACTGCCAGGAACATTTTAATGTTAAAAACG
The DNA here is from genome assembly GCA_028565335.1 of Limnodromus scolopaceus. NCBI lineage: Eukaryota > Metazoa > Chordata > Aves > Charadriiformes > Scolopacidae > Limnodromus > Limnodromus scolopaceus. The sequence continues at coordinate 1,011,567 of JAOXNO010000041.1, read as the reverse complement.
AGCACATTTTAATGCACATTAGCTATTTTTTTTGCCGTGCCTACCGTAGTTTCCTACTTCTCACAGAGTGGGGAAATTAGCAGAGATCTTGCAAAGATAATAACATTAAAGATGATTATCCAGATCTTTCAGCTCTTTCACCTTTTCAGTTATCTTGTGGGATAGTTATTCTCATTTTAGAAAGTAAAAGCAATGAGCATAAAAACATGAGCTGTCTCCAAAGATATGTCTTTAGAGGTTTTTCCTCCAATGACACCCAGCCATTTTAAGCACAAAACTATTCTTAAGTGCTTATTGATTTTACTCCACTTACTAATGTGCTACTCCATTTTAGCAAACTCTTGAAAAAAACAAAGAAAAAAAAAAACAAAATAGAGAGAGAAAAGAATCTCAAGTTAGAATGGGATTTTTGCTCTTGCTGCTGTACCTTTGGAAGAAAAGCTCATTCAACTGAAGAACACACTTGGTTAGTGATGGGGCAAGACAGCAATGATGTGTCCTTCGGGTACTGACAAAGAGATAAAATTTATGAAATAGGTTTTGAAATGGAAGGATAGTGTAAAATTAATAGAAATTGGATCAGACTAAGAAGAACAGGAAATATTTAATTTTGACTAGAAAAAAAGGAGAATGCTTGAAATTCCTATGACACTTCTGCCTATGAGACTGCAACTTCTGTGCACATCTGTTCTTCCATAGGCTGCCCTGAGGAACCTCAGGAACAAATGAAAAGTAGGGGAGCGTAAATAGGACAAATCACAGCTCATTTGTTACTGCTAGTTTTTGCAAGTGTCTAACATGGAGGGGGTGCTGAAATAGGGAGAGGAAAAAATGCAAGAAATAAAGACTTTTCTTTCTCTTCTTCAGATTTATCTTGAACATCGTTAAAATCAGGAGCAGCCCCTTGCTTCATACAGCAATAAAGCAAATATATACAGTATATATACAGTAATTCAACACATTATCTTCTTTATGCATGTGCTGCCTCTCATTTCTATTTTCCAGGACAGACTTTCTAAAATTATTACTTTAATTCCATGTTTTGCTCTGCTTATTTTCTTGCAAGTTGTGCCTGTCAATTCTGTCCCGGGTTCCCCTCGCTGCCCCTGCCTGGGCCATGCATGGACTCTTTGGAGGCCAAAGGGAAAGCTGTTGTGTTTCCGCATGATTTTGTAGCTTGTTTCCCATCTCTGTGTTCACCCTCTTGTTTGCCAAGAGATCAGATGTAGATTTTGCTAATAACAATTTTTGTGACCAGAAGCATTTGGAAACCACTGAACTCTAACTACTCAAGTACTGAAATGCAAAGTTTCCCGAGGCTTTTAGGAGCTGCTTCTTCCAAGAAGTTGCTATTTACAGAAAGCACTTAGCCAAAGAGATCGAGCACGACCATTTCCAAGTATTTATAAAACTTAGCTCTTTCTTCCTATCTTATAATTGTGTTCAGTTCGCCGAGCATTTCAGTCCCATGTAACTGCATCAGCTGAAGAGCCATTTCTCTTTTTGGATTCCTTTTCCTCCAAGGGTGTATGCAATTCATGAATGTCCTACCCTTGATTTCTCCTTTTCTTCAAAATCCTTTAGTTTTCAAACATTTCTGTTCTATTGTGATTTACAAAGGAATAAGACATACTTTTCTTGTATTAATAAAAACATTAAGCCTAACTGTTAAAGCTCAAAACCAGATTTGGTATAGAATTATCAGTAAATATTTAAGTGACAATTATGCCACCTGACACAGGTATATGGGAACTCCTCAGAAGACATCATGAACATTTGCCTCCTCCATAGCTGGAGTTTCCGACCTTCAGTCACTGACTCCATGAGAAGCTCCATGGAGAAAGAGAAAATAGATGTCTGATTTGAAGTAGGGATATTTAAGGAGAACTATGACTTCAGTCTGCTAAAGGAAAAGGAGGAGGAATTAAGGCAGCAGCCAGCACGGTGGCACAGCCACAGCTGACAGCAAGTACATCTCTGCTAGAGAGCCCAAACTCCTGGGAGCAGGCGGTTCTGGTACGCTGCAATATAATAACACGAGATAGCAGCTTACACAGCGCTTAGAGAAACACCATAATCCTCTTACCGGTGACACAGGAAAAGAGAGCAGATTTGTGCCCGAGGGAACTAGATCGTCTCTCTTTGGAAAGTGTTCTGGAATCGCTTGGTTCGTATTTTTCAGCAGTAATAAACATTTTATGCAGCTTCGGATTTATGCCTTCTGGAACCATACGAGGGCTACGCTGGTAGAAATGAAGCATTTTGTTTCCTGAAATAGCTTTGTGGATGCTCCTTTTGTTACACTGGCTTTGATTGTAGGTCTGTAAAAGAGCAGAGAAATCATATGGGGTTGAATTGGTTTTTTCGATCAAAAGTGAAAGAACACCTAAGTGATGGTGGAGCTTCTCATTATTTTATATTTGCCATCAAGATGCTTTTTGGGTTTTTTCTTTTTTTCCCCAAACACAGCTAAAACAAAATGTGACGCAAGGCCCCAGGAGCCAACCACACACCCTCCTGTGTGAATATTGCCAGCTCAGGCAACATCACTGCTTCTTCAAGTTCCTGACTTGCCCTTTGCCTCCACAAAGCAGAGAGGGGAGAGGAACAGAAGGACAGAGATGAAACAACAAAGCAATAAGGCTGTATTGAAAATCTGATAATCTATACATTAAGACCTGGCTACTAAATTGGGTTTTTTTGCTTTTGATGTTTGTTCTTTTTTTAAAGAGCTTCCATACTAAAATATCTAAGTCAAATGACATTTGAATTACCATCATTCTGTGCCTAGGTAAAACACTCAAGGCAAATGTGACAAAAAGCAAGGAAGTACTTTGAAGAAGTACTAAAGAACAGTGGTTGATCTTTAAGTTGCAAACAATACAAAGTATAAAACAATGTACAGCTTTTTTTACACTCTGATGAGAAGCAGGCCCAGCACTCGAGAGAAAGAAGAAACACAGCCCTCGCCTAGGGGAACTGACAATCTGCAATAGATAGAGGGATGATGTAAATTAGATTACATCAGAAACAGAGAAAGGAGGTCATGCAAAAAAAGGCTTAAGATTATTTGTTAATGTCACACATGCTCCGAGTCCTTTTAATTACATTCCGGTTTTATTGTGCAACAGAGAAACCAAGACAAAGATGGAGAAACTAAGGAAAGAAAGCGGTGCCCCCTCTGAATATTTCTTGCCCTAATCCTCTTCTCTGCATCTCTGTGGCAGGTCACCGGTGCACACAGTGTGCCCAGCGAGGCAGCCTACGTGCCCTGCATGTGACAGCGTGGCGGCCATGTCCTTTGGAGAGAGATGCTCTTTGGAAGCCGGGATTAGAGGAGATGGACACAGAAAGATGCTCTCTGAATAACGCTGGAAGAGGTTAATGGCTAGCTCTATTATATGGTCCCAGTAAATTTAGTTTCAACAAGCAAAACCACATTTGTATGGAAAAAAAAATTGTATTACCAAATTAATTGCTTAACAGAATTGTTACTTTACTGTACTGGGACAGTGTGTTTCCTTTTCCTGTGTTTCAGAGTGTCAGCTCAGCCTGACAGGAGCCCAGAGCTCCCCTGTGCCCTGCTCTTTGTGCCGGGTCAGACCTGCAGGTGACTCCCTGTCCAGGCTGAGGCAGACGCTGTTGAGCCCTCACAGGAGGTGAAAAACCTGGGTCTCACCACCGTGCATCTGGGAATATGGTTGAGCGAGGAAGGTAGGAGATGGGGAAGCTGAACTCCCAGGGAACCCAGGGGAGTAGCACGGGTGAGGTGCAGCACAGGGATGAGAGGCAGCGCGTTTCCAGGGGGGAGAGCTGGACACGTGGGGAGAAGAGGACCCCGAGAGAGCAACAGACACTGCTGCAGCAGGAATTCCCCTCTAGCCTCACACTCACAGACCTGCATCCTCCAGTTTTTCCCCCAATAACATTTCTTCAAAAGCTTTATAATTGACTTAAAGTGGTTTGATTCAGAAAAACCCAAAACCAAACACAAATTCCCACAAATTAATATGAGACCATTAATTACTGAGCTGCAAGTTACATGATGGGGAAGAATCTCCACATTAACAGTTCTGGAAGGAGACTCAATTTAAAAAAACAAAAAAACCACAAAACACCAACAAAAGAAACCCAAGCAAAACCAAACAAAGCCAATATTGTTCATTAATTAAATTTGTGATCCACTCCCCACAAAAGTTATATAAATTTACTATCCTACCTGGGCGAAAGTTCTGCTTCAAAGATTTCTGAGAAAATGTGAAGAACCCCGTAATCCAACTACTTAAGTGAAACTCCAAGGAATTCAAAGGACCATTTTAATATCCCATTACAGAGCAGAGCTTTCAGTAGTAACCACTCTTCATAAGTAACATGAGAAAATGTCTATTTACAAATATCAGTCACTTTTATAATTTTTAACTCTCATCCCTTCAAAGCAGCTCTTATTTCCTCAGGTAGGATTCTTTGGACTCTCATTAAATCCCTGCTATCTACAAATTTAAACCAGAGGCACATCAATGGGAATGAATGAAAAAGCTCGACTCTGAAATGGTGGGGTTACAATTAGCTTACACAGGTCTCAGCCTTCTCTGTCACGAAACCTGCTTTAACTCAGAATGAACCTCACGAGTGAATAAAACCAGCGAAGAACAAAATCAATTTTCTGCCAGAAGAGTGAGGTGCACCCTAAAAAACACCTCGTGTTGCCACAGGGGCTGCATGATGAAAGCATAAAGCTGCTGGTTGGTGTTACTCTGCAGCCGCCCTCACCGAGGAGTGATGTCAGCAGGGACTGCTGTACCTCTTCCTCCTCCTCCTCCCTACCCTGCCCTGCCAGCGGGATGAAGCTGGGCAGCGTGCTGGTACCCCTGAGCATCCCCACTCCCGGCTCACTTTGCCCCTGGTGCATTAGTTTCCCAAGGGGCAGCCTGCGCTCAGAGACGATTAATTACACTCCGAGTTGAGTGCTGAGGTTCAGGAATTTAGCAAAAGTAGATTTCCACTTAAGCTGATCTCTTCAGAGCTCACACACAAGCCCGCGGCCGCTAAGCGCTTGTCGGAGAGCGCGGTGTCGTCAGCGGTTCCGAGTGAGACGCTGCCAGGCCTCCCACTCCCAGGGCTCCAGCCTGTCCCCTCTTCCACACGTTGTTCTGTACCCCCAGAAAAACCTCTCGGTTTTCCGAGTTTCAGTTTGTCCTTCACAAAATAAATGTTAAGAACAAAGGATTGAAGCCCTTCACACTGAGAAAGTGCACGTATTTTTAGAATACCGTGGGTTATTATACTTTCCCGAAGGGACAGGAAAATGCTGCCAGGAGTGAGTTTTAACGCACAATATACAGTTTCCCGGAACAGAGGGAACAAATCTGTTTTCCCCGTGAGAAAGCCACCCACTCACCCGCTCCTCCCGCCCCTCGGCCAGGATGACGACGATCCTGCCCTGCCGCCGGCGCCCCGTTCGGCCCATCCTCTGCACCAGGCGAACCGGGCTCTTCTGAGCGTCGAAGCAGATGATGAGATCAACCTCTCCGATGTCCAAGCCTTCTTCCCCGACGCAGGTAGAGACCAGGGTGTTATACCCACCCTCACGGAAGCGTTTTACCACCTGAAGAAGTGATTACAGTTCGATTGAACAGGTTAGTCAGAAAGCCCCTTATACACACTCTGCAGATCTTCTAGACAGAAGACAGAAGTCATTCATTTATATGTTAAAGCTACAAAACTCAGTCATTCTGAACTTGTCAACTAATTCATCATGATCAAATACCATGCACTAATGTCACCAACATCAATATACCAAATCTTTAATTCCCAAAGAAAGGAAAAAAAGCACACCTTATTCTGACTCCAACCATGACATTCTTCTAAAATTCATCTTCCCAACTTTGCAATTACATTTTTATTATTTTTTTAAAAACTTTGCTAGACCAAAGTTTAAGAATATATCTTATTTTTTCTGCCTACAAGAAAAAAAAATAATATCCCTAAGCAAGTATTTGAATATTTCCCCAGATTTTCAAATATATACAAGTTATCATTTGTTAACATAATGTAAATGTATGAAATATTTGCACTTCTACGTTCTGTTCAGTGAGTATAATTTTGGATACTCTGAAAGCAACTGAACTACACAGGAATCAACTAATGACACTTTGGAGCGTGGTCACTGCCACACAATCTCTGTCACTACTCAGACAGTTCGTTATACAATTAATTCTCTTTGTCGCTATTTCCTAACACAATTCTCATCTTTTCTTTACCTCAAGTTGCTCCTTCTGCGTGAAGCCTTTTGTGCTCTTTCCCGTGGAATGGCCAACAAAGCTCATCACTCGCACAGCGGGGCTGAGGCGGGACAGCATGTCTGCGATTTCCTGCACGCTGTCTCGGAAGGATGAGAAGATCATCACCCTGGTACCCACAGCGTCCACGGACGGGCTTTCGGCCCTGGCCTCATCTGTCAGAGTTCAAAAAGCCAGAAAACATTTTCATGCAGAATTTTAAAATAATTACCAATAAAAAAGCAAGGACGGGTCATCCCATAAGCTACACATTCACAGCTCTCATCCCACCTGATGGGAAGGTTTTGTCCAAGTGTACTGCATTTTGATTTTTTCCAAAGAAATTTTCTTTATAACAAATTTCATTTTTTACAAAATTAAGCAAATAAATAAATAAATACCAGTAGGGAAAACCGACAATTAGGAGCCTCTCAACCCATTTAGGCCAACCTCCCAGAAAACGCCCTGAGATGTATCTGCTCAAACAATTCCTCTCTGGAATCAAAGCAGGATTCTAATTTTGGAGAAGTTACAATAACTCTGGGGAGAACACCCTACCTTTGAGGCACCATTACTAATGTTACTTTGAAAGGCTCAGATTCGATGGCAGATGTCTTTAAAACTTTATTTAAACTTAAGATGCCTTATTCCAAAGAGCCTACAATGGGACTTTTAAATCTGGTACTCTAATGCTGAGAGTGAGGTGAGGTTAGCAATATACAGCAATAAAAACCACTGTCACCATTAGTCTAGGACACAGCAGGGTGGAATAAGAGAGTTGTTTGCCAACTTCCTATGATTTACTACAGCAAGTTGTCTCTAGTTCCACAGCTCAGGATCCTCATGACAGCAGAAACGTGTGAAACCACAGCAGATTGGTACCACAATCTGTTGCTTGTGAATGACCTGTCATCACAACTGGTTAGAGCTCTCATTTATAGCAAAGATAATATCTCCTTTTTCAAAGAAAAGGGAAAAATAATTGCCTTTGACCAAATCCACGTTTCTAACATCATACCATCACGGTTTTGTCTTCTGGGTAGTCAATGTTTTTTTAATTATTTTTTTATTTTTATTTTTTAAAACATTTTAAGGGTACCTGCCTTCATGAGCACAAGGAAAAGTTGCCTAAGGAACATGCAAGTCCTGCGCAGCCACCTCCTGTTTATCCCATCCAAACAATAAACAAACAACAAAACATGCTACAGAGTGAAAACCTAGGATGCTAACAAAGAGACTCTCTAAAAGGACTGCAGTGCAGGCTGGATGCATCTTACTTACACGAGTTCATATTATCCTTCTCCACTAACTTTATTCTAAACAACATTATTCTGTATCTATTTTTAGCATATTCTCATGACGTGAATAACAATAATGCTCAGTCAGTAGCATCTGTCCCTGTGTTGTAAAAAAATGTTACGTTGTTGCCATTACCTCCTTCACCTCCTCCAACACCACCCTGAGAAAATTCAAGCCATGAGCAGCCCATAATCAATCTGAGGAGTAATCCAGGTATGGAAGATTAGCGGGGAGAAGCTCATTATGCTCAGCCAACACTTCTTAGGGGCTGCCCAGAACCTTATCTTGCACTCACCTGAATTGCTGATAGGTGCCTCTGGCACAGCCGGGGCAACAGTGACACGGCCAGGAAACTCAGCCTTAGCCTGGCTGGTCGCTGGTCAGAAACAGTTCTGGGTTGGCACAGGAACTCAGCACCACTCCCACAGGTCTCATGGGAGAGGTCCCACTTCCAGTGGAGGAACAAGAGCTAGTGTTGTTCTGATATGGCTAGTCACCTAAGTCATTAATACTCTCCTTTTCTGCCTCAAATGTAGGGCTTTTCAAGGGAAATGCCTTGCAGGAGTAGTTGTTTGTTTTAAAAATTGCACAGGCATGAACACAGTAAATTAGGACTCAGAGTAGTTCAGCAACAGAACAAAACAGAGTTAAGTTCAGAGGGTTTATTTGCCTCTGTGGGTTTTTTTTCCCCTAGAGATCCTACACACCTGCCTGAGTGACTTCCTGAAACAAACGCTGGATGTGGTTTTCACTGCTCACATAATGGTTTAGGCTTTTGTTTCAGAACCTTCTGATGGACCAAAGATACAGGTGATTATAACTGGAATCTTAATAAGTCCTCAAGTTTTTACTGACAGACTCATGACAAATTCTTGTCTGGAGGAAGGAGAAATGAGGACATGGGTGTGGATTCTATTCAGTCACTAAGGGCAGAAATACAGGTTTGGGGTTATTCCTTATTTCTCTGAGTTGTTGGTACTTACCAGAAGATCCCTGTTTCCAGGATTTGAAGTGTCCTATTACAATTTCCTCCAATTTCCTTAATTTTGGATGGCTGTAAATAAATTCCTTTTTATTTTCCAACACTGAAAAGGAAATAAAGCCATTAAAACTGTTGCAGTTTTGCTTACAAGTGACCTTCATTTCCTCCTGTTACAATTCTTTGAGTCAGCCATACAAATTCCTGACCCTGTCCTAACTGCACTCACCTAAACAAACTAGTAAACTACTTGGAGAAGCACATTTGCTAAGCCCAGGTTTTGAGAAAGTGTTGTTATTTTTGATGCAGTCACACTGCTAAAGATATCAAGTCAAACAGTAATATTTTAACCCTCTTTTTAAATCAAATTAAAAACTTCAAACATAGAAAACTTGTTTGAAGGCAGCTAAAACCACCGAGAGAAAACAGACAGGTAAATAAATAAGAGTCTGGGGAAGACAATCTGGAATAAGGAACACTAGCTGAGTGTACCACAATGAAGAGCTTCCTGCATTTACACACTATGTAGAGGTATCTACCGTTTCATTTAAACACAAGGTAAATATTCCATCCATAAAAGGGAAATACTGACCTGTTGTACTCTTGTAAACACTTCCATTCTCTGAAGGCAGCAATGTGTCTGCAAACATGTCCCTGAGCTGCTGATACAGCTTCATGAAGTCCTCATTACGACCAAGTTCATTCTTCGTACGGGTCAACCCTTTGTACAAAGTTGAAATATCTCAGTATTTAATCTCTGGAGTGAAAATAATTTTTGCTATCCAAAAGACAAGCTTTCTCAGAACTGGCAAGCTCATTTCAAGAACTGGAAGATACATGTTAGCTTTAGAAAATGGAATAAACTTTGTTTGGCATCAGTATTTTTCAGGGAAGATGCTATAATAGAATTTAAACATGAAAACATGAATAGAAACGGGAGAAACATGTGTATAAAGAGAAGCCTGGTCCTTTGGGTAAATTAAAAAGTTTCACATCAACCAATTAGCACTAGAAAAGGCATCCAGTCCAGAAACGTTGAGGGTGGTGAGAGCCTGGCCCAGGTTGCCCAGAGAAGCTGTGGCTGTCCCATCCCTGGAGGGGTTCAAGACCACGGTGGATGGGGCTTGGAGCAACCTGGTCTGGTGGGAGGTGTCCCTGCCCATGGCACGGGGTTGGAACTGGATGATCTTTAAGGTCCCTTCCAACCCAAATCATTCTGTGAGTCTATGAAGTGCTGCCCATTAACCAAAGAGAAAGGAACCTAGACAAAAAGCTAGAATTAACAAGTTTCTTAAATGATTTTATATCAATGTTGAAACCAATTTTGTTCTATTCAAACCAGAAATCAAACTTAGCCGAACCAGTACAGAAGACCTATTTATTAGGTCTCTTATCCATCAGTCCTCTTTCAGACAGGTGACCAGATGATCGTTGTAGGGCCCTTCCAACTGAAATATTCTATTCCATTCAAATATTCTACTCTAGTCAGTAGCAGACAGGGATTTAAGGAATCTGAGAAACTAAGCAATAGATGAAATGTTCTCCAGTGCCCAGGTCTAAGAGCAGCACTACACCATCAGAAATGTAAAAATCTGCATATGTGACAGTAATAAATGGCAAAAATCTCAAAAGCATAAAATTAATGAGAAATTATTAGCACTTGTGTACTATAAAAATATATTCTACAGCTATTCTATAATATGAAGCAACCACTGTATGCTTTTGGTTCAGACATATGACAAGGTAATGTCATTTGAATTAAGCAGTGCTGTAGGCGAAGCAGCTTTTGCCCGTTACCCCACAGTTACACAGCAAAGTGTAAGCCAAAATGAAGCCAGAGCCCCGAGAGGCAACCCATGGGCTAAGGGGAACTGCTGGAACCCTCCCCTCTCACATCCCGTGTTTAGAAACACTTGCTGCTGGACTAACGTTGCCAAGTGGCAATCTTCCCCCTCAACAAAGGTCAGTACCAAACCAGGTCATACTGGTAGCAGTGACCACCCAATGGCTCTGAAAACAACTGGGGAGAGTTGCAAAAGCCTCACAATAGTGATGGAATTGGGAAAATAAGCTGAGGCCAGAACAGAAAACAGCTTTCCATTGTGCTCAGTGAGCACAGGAGGTGTTGCACAGCTAGGAGAGACATCCTAGTGTGGTGAGTCCAAATCTGCAATCTGGGAAAGGCTCTTCAAACTCACACGTGCAGGGGTGCTGCTAGAGGGGAAGGAATTGCTTTACAGGACCAAACAACTTCTTAGTTTAAACTGTTTAATGGTTATTCTCTGTCTCCCCAGAGATATTACTGTCACTTACTCCGAGTTCTGTTTGTGCCTTATTCTTTTTAGAACTGCTGCCATACAAACACATTTGCTTTCCCACATATACTCTATCTTTAACATCGTGCCAACATATTTCCAATAGTGATGAAGGAGAAAAAATGCCAACTACATGTGCAACACATCCATTATATAAACTGTTTTGTGCAAAACTAGCCATACAGATGAGGTAAATTAAATGAGAATGAGTGGAGACAAAGGAAGAACATTTCTGAAGACATTTCACCTTTTGGTCCATCCATAATTCCAAAGAGGTAGATAAACAATGACCGTAACCCCATTTGCAGCAGCAGCTCATACCCATGATATAAACTGATACAAAGTGCAAAATCTCCTTCAATTATGCCTTGATGCATTGCCTGTAAAGCAAAACAGAGTTGTCATTAAATGAGGAAGTCGAGAAGCAGCAGGAATCACACTGCAATTCTTATGACAAAAATAAGATTGACATCTGAGAAGCAGAGCCAAAGCACAAGTAACGCCCTGCCGCTGGCTGGCCATCAGACCTTCAGGTTCCACAGTTCTTAATGATCAACAAAGACAATCTTTTTCCACCTTCAAAACCATCTCCCAAACACCTGTATTCCCTTCCAAGATTAGCTCATTACTTTCTGATGCAGCAACACTCAAAATCTGAACCATCCATCAGTGTTTGGCAACGTTTCTGGCACCTCTGCCCAGGCTACAACAATTAAGGCAGGAAAGCTGGCTCGCTGCTGAGACCTGTACAGCCCAAGGGGCTTTCTGGGGCACACATCCTTTTGTTTTTTCTTTTTAGGAAACAACCTTTTTCAAGTTTGCTAAATTGGAATACTCCATAACAATTTACAGAAGAATAGGGACAGTCATGTATTTTTGAGAGGAAAGCGCAAATTTGGCAGTCAGCATTACAGTCTAAGTTCTCCAAACAATTACAGTTTGGAAATAGAATTCTGAATCTTTTCCTTAAATTTGCTATATTAGCATTAAGAAACATGGAGCAAGTGGACATATTTTATTCCAGGCCTAAAGATAGAATGTTACAAAGGAAATCTAACTTGAAATGTATCAAGACATTTTGTCCACTATGGAGTATTACTCTGCTTTAATAACATGAAATAAAGGCATTTACCATGGATTGAGAAGAGGGGTTTTTTCTGTACTGATCTCTTGCTAGAATGAGCTGGTACTTTGTCAGGCTGGGAATATCCCGCTTCGCTAAAACTCCAATTTTAATCAGGCGTCCAGCAAATGTTTCTAGCACCTGCAACAAAACACAAGTGAAGGTGTGTACATTTAGCCCTTTAAAGCAGTTTTATTTTTATAAAACTTACACAACAGAACACAAGCAACTCACTTATTTTATTTGAAACACAGAGTATTTCAAAGCGGACTGTACTGATTCCTGAACGATAGGCTATTGCGCCAGACAACAACCTGGTGCTCTGCCTCAGCGTGAGGTTCTCCACCATCTGGATGTTTCTAGGCTAATTTTCAAAAGTTTTTTCTAAGATGAGCAAAATTTCTACAACTTGGTTCCCTGAGAATTTGTGCCCTCCATCCTTCTGCCCCCAAGATAACCCCATGCCCACCAAATAACTGAGGAGTGGAACCACACACTGTGCTTTTGCAATGGCACAAGTACTGAGGGAGCAGAGAGGATGCGAAACGGGACAGGTAACCAGTTACGGAACTCCTGCTCTTACTGGTAACCCTGACTTCCATGGCATTTCCATCCCAGGAAAATTTGCATTCACCTTTGAGCAGTGTAAATTGCGGTGGGCAGCGGGCAGGCATCAGGTGAGGAGGCTGTATGTGAAGGGATGGGGTCAGGACACAGGAGCAGGGAGGAGCGAGCGCCCGGCACGCCAGCATGCCCCATTTCCCTCGGAGGCCATGCCAAAAGACAGCTTGTTTTTATACATCACATGTACCTGATTTCCACCCCGGTGAAACAAGGGAACTGACCTGCACTAATTCATCTTAATCTTGTTTTTCCTCTTTGTTTCTTAGCCTTAGGTGTTCAGGATTTTTTTTTCACAGACTTAGTTTTGCATGAGCGCTAACTCTGTAATAATTGGAGTAATCAGATTTGTTCTACAAAACTTACTTACAATCTGTTGGCCCGCTCGGCCAGTAGTGCCAAAAACATCTCCAGTGCACAGTAACAAGCTGCTCCAAAGGCACTGAGCCTGACCAAAGATAGTTCCCGATGGCTGCTGACATCCATACAGCGTTTCCCAGGCTCTCTGGGCACTTCCTCACCAGTTCAGCCGGACTGCGCTGGAGAAGGCTAACGCGTAACAAAGCCTAACCCCTTTGCTGCTCTTCTTTCAGCCCACGGAAAAGCAAGGCCAAGGAAACCAATAAAAACGGGTCTAACTTTCAGGCCTCAAACAACAGTGCTCTAAGTGTGTCTTCAGCTTGTGAGAAAATGCCCTGCCAGGAAGAGAAAGTCAACTGTAGAAGTGCAGTGTGTGTTCGTACACTAAGTGAGGACACTCCATTTGTCTTCTCCGCACATTTCCTGTGCGCTGGGCTTTTCAAGCCTGCTAAGATGCCCAAATATTATTAACAGCCACACTCTCCTACCCTCTCAATACAGGGGCAGCTCAGTTTAACTCCTCTCTGCTGCTTGGATTATTTTTACAGTTTGGTTTCCTTTAGCTTCTTACCCTGTGTACAGCACCGACGCGGCACTAAGTGGCAAATCCTGAGAAAGGGGGTGGGAATAATTGCCGTCGTCAACTACAGCAGCATTAATCCTCCAAAGAATCAGAAACGCAAGGAGAGCTGTGGAATGGTGACTGAGCACTCGTGAGAGCACCAGCCAACGGGAGGGAACAATGTGCTGGGGAATTTCCACGCTGTCCCCTCCGTGCCTGCAGGTCTTTCAAAACCAGCTCGCTGGAGTCAGCAGGCTAAGCGGATTATAACAGATAAAGGCTGCTGAGAAATAATAGAAACAAAGCCTAAATTCTGAATGCTCTGGTGCATCTTAGGCTGCTCCTCTTCCCTGCTCGGGGCCTTCAGGCTGGGACGCCGGGTCTCAGGCGGCTTGCCCACTGGCCCCGGGCCGGAGGGGAGCGGGGTGATGGCTGCAGGGGCACTGGGAGGCTCTGGGCACAGCTCCGCGGGCAGGAGGGTGCCAAGGAGCACTGCTCGCCCCATGGCTCTCAGGAGATCTGCCCTCAGACCCAACAACCCACCCACCCCAGGCACCCCCGAGCCCTGTCCCCAGGTCTATCCGTACTGACAGGGAGATTGGGACACGGCCCGACACGGTCCCCGGGCACTGCAAAGCACCGTCCAGGGACGCCATCCCGGAGCATGCCTGCTAATTAAGACTAATGCACTAATTAGATCAAATAAACCACTCACAACAAGCAAACACCAATTGGAAAATACAATATCATTAGGAATCTCTGGAGGAAAAGGGGGAGGAAGGGAAGTAACTCAAATGATCTTTTCTTAAAAAGCAGTCTAAAGCATTCCCCAAGCCACAGGGAAGTCTAAAGGCACAAGAAATTATTTTCTCATATTTGGTTTAGTTTCAAGAGTTTAATATTCAAAACTTTAGTCTTTTACCAAACAGTTTGTTATTACAACGTTGTTTTTAGATCTGGCCTGCATCTGACAAGTCACTTTACAAGGACAGATTTGGAAATGTCTGTGCCAGCTTATAAAAAAGGTACTTTATAAAAAAAAAGCAAATGTTGACCATGCAAGGGTAAGTCAGTGCTTTTTATTTTAATGGGATACCACTGAAATAGCATTTTACCCTCCCATCAAACTCCGTAACAGTTGGACATGAGGACACTTGAGAGGCTGAAGACCAAGCTGAAGCTCTGTCTCTGGCAGTGGAAATGGAGTCAGTCTCTGAACACAAACATGATTCTCCAGAAATGAAATTAATGTTTTCATTAAAAAGTAATGCTCACCTAAGTATAGTATTTCAGCACTGGTTTATTATTTCCTATACTGGTTGCATAGCTTTTTTTTGAAAATAAATTACCATTAAATGTACTTTTATGTTTCATCCCCTGGCCTAGTTTATAACATGTAAGAAAACGATATTGGCACTGTTTGCTCAATGTACACCCCTGTCTGATTTAATCAGCTTCTGCCAAACAACCCAAGGAAGGCTATTATGAAAGACAGCAGGATCCAGTCACCTGGAGCTTTAAAACTAATAAGGCACAGTAAACATAACCTACTTAGAAGAGATACAGAAACAAGCACTACTCAGGGTGATTACATTTATCTTGCCTCCATACTTTTATTTTTAATTAAAAAGATAATACTTCTGGAAAGTCTTCTCAATCTTTCCAAAACATTTAAGTGTTACGTTACCCATTTAAAAACAGAACTGTAGAATTAATTTAAATTAATTGCTTTCTGGGACTCATGGCTTTCTCTGTCTCACTAAATTGAGTTCAAAAAGCTGACAGATTTATTACCAATATATAAAAGACAACTTCTGGAGTTACCCCATACTGCACTAGACTTGCCAAGAACATAAAGCTTTGCTGAACAAGGTACCTTCCCCAGCAAAATCAGGCTGATT
The DNA here is from genome assembly GCA_028565335.1 of Limnodromus scolopaceus. Taxonomy (NCBI): domain Eukaryota; kingdom Metazoa; phylum Chordata; class Aves; order Charadriiformes; family Scolopacidae; genus Limnodromus; species Limnodromus scolopaceus. Next base: position 996,129 of record JAOXNO010000041.1, on the reverse strand, counting down.
TTTCGAAGCCTGTACCCAAGATCAGTGTAGGACCTGCCCTTTGGAGCCACGGCATGAGCTGAGGACTCCCATGTGTGGTATAGGCAGAACTGCCAAGGCAAAGGACTGCTGCTCTTTCAGCTGCACCTCCCTAAAACCTGCATTAATCTGTTTTCTCTTGCCACAATGAAAAAAAACAAAGGCTCTAAACAAACGACCCGGCCTAATTATTTTAGTGCAGATTTGCAAGCATTCTTTACCCAAGTAAAACGAGAAATCTCCCACGCATAAATAACTGTTTGCACTGCATTTCTGTCAGAGCAGAGAAGGAACCAGCCACTAAGAGGACTGTACCTTCACAAACCAAAGACTGCGAGGTCCACTTCTACCCAGGAATGCCAGGAAGGGCTCCCAGCCTCCATGGACGGACCCGACCGGGTTTATACACTCGCACTCACTTCAGTGGAGCTGCCCTTTCTTCATCTCCTTCCCCTGCCCTCCCAACTCACCCGGGTCCAGCATCTTCCAACGCACAATATGGACATCACACTGATCCTACTCTCTGCTCCAGACCTCCAAATTTTCAACAAAGGGAGCAAAGGAAGACAAGAAAAGGAAAGAGGACACTTCTTCCAGGCTCTAGCCTCGGCACTCATACAGCTCAGAAGATGTATTTATCACAAGTCTTCACAATAGCATTGTGATCCTACTGTCCTGGGGGAGAGCAAACCCATTTTGCAGGAAGCCATGAAATCAGCCAAGGTCTCCAGGGAAAAGCTGCCCCAACAAAGGTTAGATGAAGATCTAGAGCATTCACTGCTTTGCTGTGAGACTGAAACTAGAAAAGTTCGGGTTTCACAGTGTGCTGCCTTGAGAGGTATCAGTGCCACAACCTGCTATTCCTGAAAGGAACTTCCAGGAGGGAGCCCCAGGAACAGTCCATGATTAGTCTCTGCCAACCGTACCCCAGGCTGAGTGAGAGAGTCTTGAGACGCCACCAAAGAAGAAAGTGCCCGTGGTCACAGAGCCAGCGGGGACTAGAAAACGGCCAGCCCCACGGCCGTAGGAGCGCATCCCATGGAGCAGCTTGGGAAGCTTGCTGTCGGTGAAAGGATGCCTGTAAAGAAACTTTCTAGGCCCAAAGAGTACATAAACTTTATGGATCGAGTGAGAACAGTTTATTGTAACGTTTGATGAAGCCTCCCAAATCATAGTAGAGTACATCAAAGAAGGGAAGGAGGGCAATTATTAACAGTGAAACTGTGGGTTTATGACAGAGAAGGCAACTGAGAAAGGCATTTGGAGCTACCAATTGTAGTTATTTCCCCTGTAAAACTTTGGAGTCATGACAAACTCTAAACATGAGGGAGAACAGTGCCATTCCGTGTGAGCTCTCCACTGACATTTTCTTACCTTCCCAATAATGAAAATAATGAAACAGGGACACAGCAGGGTACAGTGTTTTTAAACTGACCTTATAATTCTCCAAACCCAATACTGATCAACCTAGTAATGACCTTGGCGCCTCTGAAAGTTTAGTTGTCGAGTTTATATTAACTCATTCAGACGCTTCCCAGTCTTCCCACTCTCCACGGACCTGTTACCCATTGAACATACGCCACTCTTCCCTGGAAGCTGGTAATCACCAGAAAGATACAATAGTTTGTCCTCTTCCAACATCTTGATTTTCTCCTATTAAAGCATTTTTCTTTTCTTAAAAGTGACCAAAAATAAAGGCAGCCTACAGTTTTTACTTTTCAATTAATTTCACTGAGAACATTTTGACTCTTTTACTCAAGTACTTATAAGAAAGTGCCTTTTCTATATAAGTCTGCCTTCAGTAAGAGTAAACGGCAGCACGTAGCCACAGGACAAAGAAGCATCCTACTGAGGGTGTTTCATAGCCTCAGTGTGCAAGGCTCAATATTTTTCTTTTATATTCGGAGATATAACCTGCCAGGAAAGCACCAAGAATACAGCACTACCAAAACTATGCTCTTTCAGG
>JAOXNO010000041.1:973354-986384 GCA_028565335.1 Limnodromus scolopaceus | reverse complement strand
TTGTCAGTTAGGTTGACGGTTGGACAAGATGATCTTTAAGGTCCCTTCCAACCTAGAAGATTCTGTGATTCTGTGTTCCACTTAATCAATACTAGTGCTTTATGGTAACTACAACTAGTTGAGAGCATTGAACCACCATACTTCTTTCTGCCAGATGTAACGGAACCAGAACACTGAAACTTTGCTCTACTCCCACCTTTATATAAGTTACCTTTCAGTTCTGCTAGAATGTTAATATTTAAGTGAACAGTTTTCTGTCCCCTCCAAACTGAAACAAACCCTTCAATCTGATATACTTGGTATCTAATCAGACAGCACATATGCATAAAACTAGCATGCAACAAAAAGCAATTGTGTTAAATTAACACAAATCTATGTTCTGATTTCTTTGTTAAACAATTACATGTCGTCTTAAGATACAGTTCTTTGGTAAAGTATACACTGAGGAATTTTAAGTTTCCTCATCTTATATTTCTTCAACTAAGCAGTACACTTTTCTCCTCTCTCACCTATACTTTCTGGACTTTGATCCCCCCTCCACACCTCACCTTCGCTTTCCCCTCTCCAGCCTGAGCACATGGGGTTCTCCAGCCCCTTGTGCACTTCACCCTGTCCTGGCCAGGCAGGTGGCCCTCCACCAGGTATCTCCAGTTCATCAGTGCCACCAGTGTACCATGAAACCCCAAACCAGGCATAGCACGGGAAACACAGCTTCATGGGCACCGGACAGAAGAGTCACCTCCCTTGAGGGGCTGGCTGCTGACACAGCCCCGCATGTGTCCTGTTCTGTGACATCTCCTGAACCTACAAACAAAAGTTCACCTTCTCTTCCACTCCATAATGAAGATGTTTGTTCGCCTTCTGTTTTGAAATCCTGCCCTCCTACGAGGTCTTACTGGAAGGGCTTGCATTAAAAAAAAAAAATAAGTAAATATTTTGCAATTCACTTAAGACCCAGAACTGCACTTTGCATGTAGAGGAGCTACCTGTATGTGAAGTACAGACATCACAGCTGGATCGTGCTCCCTTCAGTTTCAGCCCTAACGCTCCCACTGACTGCAACTGGGAGTGAACTGGGGAGGAAAGCAGTGGGGCAGCAGGGCAGCAGTACCGGCAGAGCCAGGACACCAGTGCACAGCCAGCACTGCACCAGTGGCTCAGGCACTGCTGCCTCTGAGAGCCAACACAGGCCTCACACCCAACACGTGTCCTGCCTAATGAGTAGCACTGAAACGTGCGTAACATGGAGTGCTAAAGTAGAATACTAGACACCAAACACCGTTTGGAAGTGATAAAATTTCCACAGCAGTAGTTCTGTGAATGAGACCTGGAATCAGCAATGTCATCTGCACAGAGACAGAAGTCCCTTAACCTTTCCTATTAATATCGAGGCATAAACTAAACTTGTTACAAACCCAAAGTCACCAGAAGTTTAGCTACGAGACAGCAGAATGCCACGCTTCATTCTCATTTCTCCAGCTTCGCCTCTAACACTGGTGACGTGTTATTTTCTTGCAGACATGGCCGAGCCCATCCAGCAGCTGACGCGGAACAACAGTCCCCAGGAGAGACAGACTGTCCCCTTCACCCTCATCCAGCGCAAAGAAAAGGTACCAATCCCTCCCCAGCCGAGGTGTAGCAGCATTTTCAGTGCTCAGACCGAGCCCACAAAATATGTTTCTTTATAAAATTACTTTAACGAACTAGGATTTTTACCATCATAAGTGCAAAGCATTAGAACTGCATAACTACATCTCATCTTTAGCATCTCATCATCTTTACATGTATGAATTTTTCTTTTTTGTAAGGTAGAAACTATCAGGAGAGTCAGAAGACGGCCAGGAATTACAGTGTCTGTGACCTTTTAGAATTAATTTAACAAAAACCCCTTATATTTTGACATTTGAAATAAAATGCCTATTTTCTTCATTTAAATCAATGCATTTGCTTCTTTACACAATCACATTAATAAAACCTTAGCAAAGACTACCTGAAAGAGATTAATATCTGAAATGAAACATGTACTTTTTTATCATGGGTCATTATCAGACACAGCAGCGATTTGCAAACCCATCTTCTCAAACCCATCTCATCCTCTAATGAGGAACTGAAATGAATGTCCAGTAAATTGTTTGCAGCTCGGGAAGTGTGCAAACAAGTGTCTAATCTTAAATACACGACAAATCAAGAGAATAATTTTAAACCATGCATGAAGAATTCTTGTCACATTTCTTATAAATAGATCTATGTCATTCTAATTTATAAATATCACAATTTGAATGAGTGTATTTCATCCAAAGAGTTTGAGACTCCTGACTATTTATGTTGTAATTAAATGCCTGAAAGCAATTTCTCAGTGCTACTCTAATAACTGCAGATTAAATAAAAAGGTTATTCAGTGTTAATTGCAACTAAACGTTTAATGCTGCAAGTGCAAGAGACGACAGTTCCTTACATTAAAGAGAACTACCTAGAAGTCTGCTGGAATGAATTTTGGTCCAAGATCAGCAGTGTACCCCTTCTTGATTTATATTAGGAAGGATTACAATTCACACGTTCCTTTCAAGATCGTTTCACTGACAATTGAAAAAATATGCAATTATTCCTGTACCCAGTAAGATGCAGATGTTGTACTGGGCTTGGATATCTACTTTCTAGAGGCTTGGACCTTGAAATGAAGTGCATGTGAACGAAGTATTAAACACAATGCACTTGAGGTAGAGCTGACACTGAGGCTTAAAATCATTCCTCGTGCTTGCTGTTCTCCTGGTCATACACTTAACAAGGTTGATTTCCTTATTCTACAAGTAACACTGTACAATATGTATTTGTTGTATACAAATAGAGCCTATTCTATTTGTACACAACAAATACTGTTTGACTTTCATTTGTTTGCTTGGGTTTTTTAGGTGATTAACTTAAAATACAAAATTATTATCTTACTGTGTTTGCAGCTTGGAGACCTACTTTACGAAAAACGTCAGTATGGAAAAGCCAAATGGGCTTGTATAAAAATGAAAGAAAAACAGTATGAACAGAGCATTTGCCTTGGATTCATGAAGCTTATGAGGTACATTTGTGAGCAGAATTCCTCAGGTAATTAGTACCACAATTCTACACTAAATTTAAAACTTTATGCACTAGCTTTTCCTAACTGGGGAAATAGTTGTATTAGCTTTTCCCAAATCCTCCACCCTGTCCACAGGGAGATTCTCCTGCAGTGCAGCCTTTCAGCAGAGTCTAAGCCCACGTGCTGCTCCCCCTGCATACAGGCTGGAGGAGAACATCTGTGGGAAGCCATCGCTGCTTCCAAGGTCACTGCGACCATTACAGCTGCCTGGAATCTGACGCTGGCTGGTTTCTATGCTGTCAGCTATAAATTAGGCTTTTGTTACACAATTTTAGTGGTTTAGTTCTCGCAGCAGTACTGGAATCGCCTATTCCAGGAACCTATTCAGAGTGTAATGCCAAGAGAGACCAGGATGTTTTGTCTCTTTGGTTTAAGTTCATGATACTCAAGTTGTGCGTATCTGAACAGACACCAAAAATTTGTGTGGCTGAAGCATATTTTCCAGAAAGATAATCCAGTTTTAACTCAAGTATTTTAAAATAATGGCAGGTCCACCGTGTCCTTGCTAGCCTGTGCCTGCATGAAAAATGCACACCTAGTTTTCAATCCAGTTTAATCTGCTTTCCACTTCCAGTCATCGGTTCTCATTTTTTTAATTCTTCAGTTGATTAAAAAATATTGCAATGCCCGGCGCTTTGTTCTGTAATAGCACACGTGTTGTAATCAACTCAACCCCTCATTTTCTGTCCAAGAAACTAGAAACATTGATCATTAAAGCTTTTCCTTAATCAGGTATTTTCCACACTCTCTCCCTTCTTTTAATGCTTTAACATGGTTAAAGTAATTATAAGTAATTTTGGCTCCAGAACAGTGCAGTTTTGGTTCCAAATTGTGTACAGGAGCAATGTTCCCACTCCCAGCTATCGCTTCTACTGGCACAGTCAAAATAGTCAACCTTTTCCTAGAACACTGCAAAAATACAGCAATGTGTTTGATAACAGCAAATCCTAAATGGATTCCCAGCGCAGCTCCTTATCTTGCCTACATTCTTTGTTCCCAAATATTTAAAACACGACAGAAGGTCAGTTTACAAGATCAACACGGGGAAAGAAGTCAAACTCCTTGCCCCATGTGAAGAGAGCTCACCAAAACCCATATTTTAGACACACATGGACTATATTTGCACATGTAGGTGCAACTACAAGCCATAATAAAATGCTACTTCCACTTGGAATATACAGCCCCATTTTCTAAAACATCCTACTGAATTCCTTTCAATAATGACACTCCTGTTGCTCCGTGGTACTCACTTTGTGTTATTCAGCATGAGTTCAGAAGTCAAGCATACTATGTAGACCTGCTTTTATATTTTCTAAAAGTCACGTGTGTCTCCTCAGGCCTGTACTTGGGGATAACGATACCCATTGTGACCATAGTGCACACGAATGAAGCTCAGTCGGAGATGACGCAGGCAGTGACAGTAGCGTACTACCTGCCTGAGGTGCTGCAGGACGAGCCGCCACATCCTTTTGACTCCGACATAGTCATTGAGGAATGGCCTTCTACTATTGTTTATAGTAGGTAAGAGATATTTTAATTTTGTCCTAGTAAAATCTGTAAAAAGATGCAGTTTTCAATTTGGGCATGTTACATCTTTTAAATGGAGTCTTTTTAAAAGTTGCCTTTTGCTTTATGAGACTGGGATGTTCAGGAAATAATGGTTACCAGCTTACTTGGGAAAACGATGCATCTCTAAATGTGAGATATAACAGCATCTCAAAACGCAGACTGTTCTGCCTGACATCACCAAAATCATTCAAGAAAAACTGTTAAGGTGTTTGAGATCACAGTCAGATAGTCATGTGCAAAACACAACTAAATAATTTAGGAGGCGGCATTTCTAGACTCTGGAAAAAAACCCTGGATTTTCAAAAGAACTTGATATGAAATTGATTGTTACAGGAGCTTCAGAGGAATCACCAATGAAGACTCTATAATGAGAGAAATAAACCTGCTGGCAGAAATCCTGGAGAGCCCCGAGTTGTGTTTGCAGGATACGTTCATCATTGCCGGGTACACCAACCCCGCTGCCGCAAACCGCCACAACGAGATCTGGTTCCTCCAGAGACCGTAACCTCCCACTGCTGATGCTCCCCAGCCACAAGAACCAGTTCCCATTCACAGGTGAATCACGTAAGGCTACACGACAAACCCTCCCAGATGTTAGGATTGAGGCTTTGAGCCAGTTTAGCAAGGCAATCACTCCAACTCCATAATCAGAGGCACCACCTGAAACGTACTGTTTCCTATGTCAACTTTTACAGTTCTTACACTACTTCTACGGAGATTTTTAGTACTTTAAAAGTTAATTCACCTTCCCTTTACAAGATAAGGGAGACAGAGACCTCTCTCCTCGTCCACTCATTAGCACCTCTAGACTGCTCATGGTCTGGGAGGGTCCAGGGGAGCTCCCGGAGCCCCTGCCCTGGGCAGCCAGTGCTGCAGCAGCCACACACAGCCCTGTGGGGGCTCTCAGTGGGACACCCGTGAGGGCCACCTCACACACACAGGCTGTGCTGCAGAAAAAGAATGTTCAGGTCTTAATCTCTGGAGAGAACTACCAGGTTTAGAGCACAGGCATTAAACCAAGGAGTAGGACTAGGCCAATGCTGACTGCCATCATCTGTGGAGCAAAGATTCATAAGCTTACCTCAAAAAAGCACCCAACCAAAGTACTTCTAACCTTGGGCTGAGACCAGGAAGGCAGAACAGTCCTAACGCTCACTGAAGTTCGGAGAGCAAAAGTTACAGGTTACCTTAATCACACACTCATAGTCATCCCGTGACCATATTTGCCATTTCTAAATAGACAGTGGTTATTCTTAACTCTTCAGCTTTCTGAACAATTTCATCTTATAACTTTGATGAATGTTAAACACTGCAGCTGAACTAAGTAATTTGTTCAGTGCTGCTACACTGCTCCAGCAGTACCACGCTATTCATGTTATAAATGACACGAATATTTCACAGAATCACAGAAAAAGGTTTCAGCGAGAAGTGACCTCTGGCAGTCGCCTGGCCCAGCTCCGCTGGCAGAGCAGGCTGCTCAGGGCCTCACACCGCTGGATTTTGAGCATCTCCAGGGACTAGGAGCCCATAACCCCTCCAGGCCCCGTTCCAGTATTTGACCACCCTCACTGTGAGATTTTTTTCTTCCTAATGTCTAATTTTCCCTGTTGCAGCTTGTTTCTTTTACCCTTATCCATATGATAATTCCTGAAGTAGAGAACTGCTAGTCTAGCAGGCTGTGACCAGGAGAAGCCCACACCGCTCTCCGTGCATCAGGAGGTCCAAACGCAGCCCTCCCGCTTCGCTGCGCGCTACAGAGCGCCCACTGCACTTTAGATTCGGGGTAGCAATCAGTTCTGCTCTCAAAAATCCCTTCCCAATGTCTCCCCCTACAGATATGATGGTAGAGTTTAATCTTAATACTTAAAGAAGTAAATGTCTTTTTATATAAAATTTCATTAATTATATCATCAGAGTTATTTATTGATTATATGATTTAGGATTTAGGCTTTAAGCAGCACTTTTGTGTTACTCAGTCACAACAAACAGAACAGCACCCCGAGCCAGTGTCTGCTAGTTTACAGTTGCATTAATTGGCAAACAAAACGGATTTAGGGAGTGCTTCTGGCTGAACAGACGCACAGGTCTCAAGAACTTGAGGGTTCCTGGTTCCACAAGGCTCTCTGCTGCACAAAACTGACCTTATGCATAACCTCAAACCTCTGGGCAAGCAGCAGGATCGGGGGGCTTAAGCGTGCCCGAGGCGCTCTCTGCTGGTGGCTGCCCACATAGACTCGGGGCAGGCAGCAAGGAGGAGGGGGGAAAGGAAAAGAAAAGGAAAAAAAAGAAAAAGAGAGAGAAAGAAAGAGAAAAGGCTTCGTTTAAACACAAACTGATAGTCTTTGTGGGGAGGAAAAATAAAAAAACCAACCAGCAGAAACAATCCTCACTTTCCCCTTCCGAATGCCCGCTATCCCTACCCGCTCAGCTCTCCCGCACAGACACTTGCATCGCCACCCGTTAATGGGATGTTAAACTGGTGGGGAGGAATCTCAAAAAAGACTGCAGGTTTGGGGTCCTTCTTACTCCAACCAGAAAGCCATCCAATCTGGTTTGGCAGGTGACAGCAGAAATGCTTGTGCCAGTTGTGGCCCCAGCTCAGAACCCCTTTGCCTGCCGTGCCGATTTAGATGCACAGCCCAGTATCTCCCACTGAAGAGAAGGAGCCCGTGAAGGCACCTCTCACGTCTCTGACCCCTCTCAGCCTGTTCACGGTACAGGATCAGAGCCAGGGAAAGACACTCACACTTCCTTTTCAACGTGTTGAATTGTTTCTTGTTTCATTTTTTATTTATGTTGGTATTTTTATTTCTTTTTAACATTTCCTCAGATTGTTGGAAATGCCAGCCAGTATTAAAGTGAAAGCTGACAAATTAATGGAAAATATTAAAAAGTTTTTAAAATCTGAGTTGAGGGCCCAGGGAGGCATTAAATAGCAGGTTCTGTTTTGCCCTCACACCCCTCCAAGATTTTTATCAGAGAAAACAAAAACAATTTTCATCTTTGACGTGATTTTACGGTAAATTGAAGAAGTTTCTGCAATTTGATTCCTTTTGCCAGTTATAGGAATTATTTTAATTCTTTAGCACAACAGATGTCAAATAGCTATTGGAAGCAGTTCAATCCTCTCACCATAAAGTACCGGTTTGTACATACTTCATGTTTTAAACGTCTATTGTGAGAAGCATTTGCTCTATCTTGTCTCTTTCCATAGGCCATCTGCACCTAAATACTTCTGTGACTCAGCTACTTGTTCTAGAAACACTCTGTTACTGACATATAAAAATAAGGTATTTATCTGACTGTGCTGATATCCTAACCACAGCAAAGTGTTCAGTGGTGTTCTATGTAAAACTGTGAATTCCAAGATAGTATTTATTTTGACTTACATTAGACAGCTTCTGCTGCTGAGAAAGAACCCATTAATCTGGAGCTTGAAGATACACTTTATGGCTATGGAACATCCTACCAGCTTCTGTGCTCACAAGCACAGCCACAAAGAATTGTGGTTTTTTACTGACACACAATAAAGTTTACTTCCTAGTTACACCAGCGAATGCCAGGGAGACGTTACTCTTCCTCAGATACATCACTTGGGAAGGCTTGAAAACATTACCTCAAGCTTCGTTACCTAACTCCTGCTACCAGAATAGGGAATTTATTATCCATCTGTGGCTTTACTTTGTAAGCCATTAATTAATGGATTTTCATTTTAAATTTGAAGTTATTTGATTTCCACTCTTCAAAGGAGGTAATAAAACAGAATTCACCCATATTTTTGGTATGTTAAATGATGTAGCCTTAACAGATAAATGTTGTCCTGCATACTGTGTATTTTTCAAACAAGCGTTAGTGCCTAAAAAGTTTATTCCAGCTATTGTGATACTCAGGGCCTTGCTTATTGTATGTATACAAATATAAACAGAATTTTGCCGGCATTGTTGCATTGTGCTGTTTTACACTGTCCTTCATTTTCACTGAAATGTTGTTTACTGTTACTGTTTGTCCAAATTAAAGATAATGATTTTATTGTGCAGAGTACACCTGACTTTCATTTCTGTCACAGACACAATGAGTCCTTTTGCCATCTTTCCTTTGAATGGCATCAGCAGAGGTCACAAGTTGCTACAAGTCCTATTCTCTAGGTAAAGCACTAGCAATACCAATGCAAATACCAGATCAAAGAGGGGAAATAGAAACCACTGAAGCCGCAGTGACAGTTTAGTCCAGGATTGTCTATACTCCTCAACCGCACCAGATTAGCCAAACCTACCTGCCTACTTCAGCTTAAATCTCAAGTGAAACATGTCAAATTAAATCCCTGCACTCAACAGGGGCACAGGACATATGGAATCACGGAATTGTCAGAGTTGGAAGGGACCTCTAGAGATCATCTAGTCCAACTTCTCTGCTAAAGCAGGAATGCCCAAAGCACATCACTTAGGACTCCATCAAGGCAGGTCTTGAAAATCTCCAGAGAAGGGGACTCCACAACCTCCCTGGGCAACATTTCAAACTTTTCAAAGCGGTATCTTATGCAATACCATTTGTCTCCCAGTACCTTACAGAGAAGACGCAGACCATTCAGTCATCACTGACTGGCTAACGGTTCTGCTCCCTGCTAACCTCTCCTGTATTTGGACATTGCCTACTGGTAAAAAAGAAAAGAAAAAAGCTCTCAAGAGAAAAATGAAATAAAAAAGCCCAAACAACCAAAACCAAACAAACCAAAGAAAGACATCAAAGAGAACTAAGTGCACTGACAGAGGACTTAAAGCTCTACAGAATATTCTTAATCAGAGAAAAAACTTCAGCCAGTAGACAGTTTTCGTAAGGCTGGCAATAACCTGGACCCCACAGGCATGGTCATTCTCAACATCTTAATACTACTAAATTCAGCGAAATTAAGAAGACCTCAGTTTAGGTCTCATTTCAATTTTGCAAGGACTCCTGAAAGAGGATGAGAAAACTAAATTGTAAGTTTTCCATTAGAGCTCTTTAAGCTATTGCAAAGTAACAGGTATCACTGGTGCAAGGTGAAACAGCAGCTGCTGTAGTTGAAACCATGTTTCTCTCTTTGCCTCAAACGCAAAGTTAATTGCCACAAAGTGTTACATTTATAAGTTATTGCTGGTCTAGACAGTGATGTTAGAATAGGGAGATTACATATTCAGTGACACTGTCCCTGTAACAACAAGGAAATGCAACAACTCACCTGGATGTAAGCATTCTGAAATTCTACCAACTCTTCACCCAGCGGAACAACAATTTTCTCCACTTGTCGCTCGTGAGAATAAGGCTGAATTTCCGGAGAATCTTCAGCACACAGTTCTATCTGAGCAATGAGTAAGTTGGAAATAACTTGCTGCACGGCCTGTTTGAGAAACCAGAGAAAAGAACATATTTGGTCGTTAACACTCCAATAATGCAAGTGAATATCACACGAAAATAACTATTTCTGTATTTTAGCAGGCCTTGAATATAATTGAAAGGAAAAGGTACCTACTAACTCCAGATGAAAAATGAAAAACTCTCCACTTAAAGATCTCAATTAGTACGTAAAGAGTCACTATGGTAAGTCCCTGAATGCAAAAAGGGTGCTACTGCGCCAGGGCTGGAGTGACAGAACTCCGCCTTGGGCTTTTTTTTGGGGTGCCCCATGAAATCCCTGCTGAGAAGTAACCCGGAGCGAGGGGCTTACACTGAATCTGGCTGTTCATCCACCTCAGACTGAAAACATCAGCCGGAATTATATTAACCCAAGACAGTGCACTGAACAGACTATGAAAGCCAGTGTGCATTGAGAACATATTCTTTTTGGGTCAAGTGGGTTTGTACTCTTAAAAACCAGCAGGTATTATTTCCTTTTAGAAAAGTCAGGAAATAAATCACACAAAGCCTAGAGCACGAAAAAGACAATCCCTCCCCAACTAATGGAGTGATTCAGTTTTCCTGTGGCATTCTACTAGACTTCAGCATCCTGCGCACTGTTCAAACTGTATCGAATGCTATTAAACACAGCTTCTACTGAAACTTTATTATTCCAACCATGCAAGTAGGTTTGGCTCACCTTTGTATCGCTGCCCGGTGTGGCACTCAGGGCCAAGATCCGAAATTGATCTGTATATTTGCTTAGTTCCCTTACAACCTAAGAACAGGAAAGAGCCTGTTAATATCCTTAAGGGAGATTATTTGCTGACACAAACTATATTCATGAAAATATCCACTAAGCAGAACGAGCTTAACAAAATATTCTAACAAGAGTATATCTAAATCCAAATGGGAACCAGGATCTGTACACAACTCCACGTGTATTCAGTCAATTTCTCCAGTATATAAAACTAACTTTATTTTAGGTCACCTGTCGCTAGGAGGTTAAGTCACAATAGCCCAACAAACTTTTCTAATCCATACAAACTCCAATTTTAAAAAGAAATCTTGAATTCATTTTACTAAGAACTTTACCAAAAAAAGCTGCACTTTCTTATGAAAAAAATACCTCCTCTATTTAAGAGCTATTCCAACACAGCACAAACACACCAGAGAACACCTGTAAATACAAACACACCCAAAGAAACGCGACATTTTAATTACTTCAGTCAGAAAAATATTTTGAAACAAAAATTACAATTTTATTCACACAATAAAAACAGTTCCCACCACACCTTACCCAGTTTTACTACAGGTTTTACTTAAAAACAAGGCACTGATGATGCAGAGGACTGCTTGATCTTTCAAACAAAACTAAGAACATACGTGATGACAGTGACACTTTATGAAGATCCTGTAACTGATCTGGGGGGAGGTTTTTTGGCAATTGTGAGACAAGAGCAGGGTGACTCCAGCATTACCTGACAGTAGGCGTGATTTCCAAGGGCTTTGTGGGCTTCATCAATAACCAGACATTTAATCTCCACAGCAGGACACGTCCCACGGGAAAGATCATTCACCATTATTTGAGGCGTAAGGAAAAAGACTCTCTTGCTCGTCCACAGTTCCCTCCGACTGAGGGCTTGGGTTCCCCCTGAAAATTAAATAATATTAACAAACTGTTGGAGAACACAGTGACATGAGAGCGACAGCAGAAGGCCAACAGGGCTGGTCGGCTTTGGGAAACGAGCACGCACCTTGATGCTATTCCCGTTTTTAGGAAGAAAAGGCAAATACAATGACTAGGAAGATGTTTTGTGTTAAAACATTATATCCAGCACTGTGAAAAAAAGGGCTAGAAAGCTCAAGATAGGCCCTCCCCCAGCCCCACACCGAACCCACCCCCCTCTGGGAGAGGCCTGCGCTTAGGGACAGGTAAGGGAGCCGGTCGTTAAGGCTGTTATGCAGTAAGCAGTTCACGAGGTTAGAAAAAAAGGGGGGGAAAAAAGCCATTCTCCTTTGTCTTAAGTTCCGTACAGAGTATATTTTCTGTGCAGACGTTCAAAGCTCCGTGTGGAAGCCCCAAGGCTCTGTGGGCTGCACCCCAGAGCTCCAGAAAACACCTCTGAGTGCTCCATCACCCTTTATAGCCGTCACCTGGCGCTTTAACTATTGCAAAACTTAAAGTTAACGCCTCAAAAGCTTCTCACCCTAAAAAAAAAAAAAAAAAAAAAAGAATCTTTTATTTCTTCCAATGCGGCTTTTCACCCTGCTTAAGCCAAGCAGCCCCGATGGCGAACACCTGAGGCGACCCCCGGAGCTCCCCATCCCTACCTGTCATCTCCGCCATGTGCCGGGCCGGGATGCCCATAACGCGGGCACAGGCCTCCATCTGCTGGGCCACCAGCGGCTTGGTGGGGGCGAGGAAGAGGACCTTGCCGGAGGGGAACCAGCGGTAGAAGTTGTACATGACGACGGCGGCCACGAAGGTCTTACCCAGCCCGGTGGGCAAGCAGACCAGCGTGTTGGCCAGCAGAGCGGCTCGGGCCATCCGCAGCTGGTAGCCCCGCACCGGGTAGTTGGTGGGGTAGATCCAAATGGAGCCCACCGCCGCGCAGAAACCCCCCGCCGGGCTGGGGTCCGCCACGGCGGCCGCCGCCGCCAAGAGCAGGTCGTCATCATCATCTTCATCCTCCTTCGTTATCGTGGTGGTGCTGGTGGTGGTGGTGCTGGTGGTCTTCCCGCTCGCCACCCGCCAAGCCTGAGGTAAAGTGCGCTGCCGCCCGCCGCTCATCCTCCCCTCAGGGCAGCCCCGCGCCCCGCCGCGCCCGCCCGCCCTGAGGTAACGCCTGCCGAGGCGCGGTGTCCTCCATTTTCTCTCGGCGCCGCCGCTTGAAACACCCGCGGGAGCCGCCGCGATGGACGGAGGGGAGGGACCGGGGACGGCCGTCCCCGGTCCCT
>JAOXNO010000041.1:940345-952743 GCA_028565335.1 Limnodromus scolopaceus | reverse complement strand
CTTCCCGCCCGCCAAATGGCGCCGCGCTCTCCCCTCCCGCCCTGCCTCCCCTCAGGAAAGGAGGCGCCGGCCCGTACAGAAATAAATCCATTTATTTGCCTCGTGTTCCCGTGTAAAACGCGGACAGTAACGGCAGCGGGAAGGACGGGACGGGGGAGGTGGGGGCGCGGCTGCAGGCGATTTATCGGGCTGCCGGGGGAAGGGAAGAAGGGGGACAAGGGAGGGGGAAGGCTGGTTTCCCCCCGAGCAGGCGGCCACTCTTTGCCGAGAGGCCTTCCCCGGTCAGAGCCAAGGTCCCCGCGCCCCATCAAGCTTAACACTGCACAGCGGTGTCACTGGATTAAAAAAATACCTCTCTTTCACCAACACCACCCAAAAAAAACCCCCTGTTGGTGCCGTATAGCCATCTCCAGGATTCTCTTCCACTTGGCGAAGCTCAGCGCTAGAACCAGTGGGCAGGTGGCTGTGGGTAAGTGTGTTTATTGGTTAGCAACGGGGGACCCGCCGTGCCAGGGGGATGCTGAAGGGCAGCAGGGGCTGCTCCCCAGCCCCAGCATGGCCCAGGCTCTCCCACAGCGGCCCTCCTGCCCCGGGGAATGCGGGGAGGGTCCCGCGTCTCCCTGTAAACAGCTGTCCCTCTGTCCCAGCCCCTCGGCTGAGGGGGCTCCATGCAGGCACGGAGCTCCTTCCTTTAGGTTGCCGCCTCTAGGAATTCTTCTAAGCTCTTCCTGATGTGGGGCGGCTGGGAGGCAGCCTGAGTGAGGAGGCTGGGGCCCATCTGTGCAAAAAGTGCTCGGGATAATTTGGCTGTGGCCGTCCGCATGTTCCCTCCGGCCCCCGGCACGGAGCCGCTGCTCGTCATGTTGCCCAGCAGGTGCCAAAGGACCACCAGAACCTTCTGCTCCACGGCGTACGGCTTCCGAGGGTACAGCTCCGTCACCACATCTGCAAGGAGGACAGCAGGTCACCAACCGCTGCTTTGAAGACTGTTTTTAAAATACAATTCAGAGGTGATCCCCTACTTTAAGAGGTGTTTAAAAGCACCTAGTGCCAAATCATCTTCTCAGAGCAACGAAAGGAGGAACGCTGTGCGCAGGAGCGTGGCTGTTGCTGCAACAGCATCAGTGCTCTGACAGAAAATAGTGAATTTCCCCACAAACGCCCCTTTTACCCTCCCTCAGGAGTCCACACAGCAGCACTGGTACTGCTGACAATTACAATTTTCCATTAAATTAAAACAAGTAGAAGAAACAAAGTGGGTTTGGGTTTTTTTTTCAATTTCTTTTTTTTTCCTGTTTTTTGAGGTTTTTCTTTTAGTTAGGATTATCACAGGACCTTTATTTCGTACAGTGCACTGTGTAACATCTGATACTTTATGATCTCCCCTCTATCTCAGAAATACACAGTAGAAATTTGCGTTTAAGGAACAAAGTAGCCTTATACTAAAAACACACATAGGATGAAGCATTTTGCCTATACTTCAGACAATTAAGTATTTCACTGGCAAATGTTTGTCTTTCTGCTGGAATGTGTGCGGACTCCTCTCACGCATGTAACACAAACTGCTGTGAGAACTCCCAGCAAGAGATGAACTGTTGAAGGGCTGGTGACTAACGCATTCAGAAAGCACCAATTCAGGAATATTTGAAGAACAGACTGTCCCCTTGTGTTACCGAGTTCAATTTCAAAGCTGCGACAGGCAGAGCTGCTCTGGAAACCAGCCAGATGATGGCGGTTTGGTTCGAGGGTACTTCCCCATAAAGACATCCCGTCTTTGCTTAGAACATCCAAGCAAAATTCAGCACTTTCGCTACTAATAACCCTCAAGATTAAAACACGTGTGTAAATTCGAATTAAAATTTGTCTTCGATTTTTAACCAAATTTGCCTTTAAATTTCTAACACCCCAAAACTCATTCTAGAGCAACACTGGCTCCCTCTGCTGCTGTATTACAGACAGAGGAGGCAACACACAAAGCAGAACGTGAGGTTACCAGCGAGCTTCTCGGTCATGTCCTGTTTCGCTTTCCCATTCAGGAACTGGGCTTTTGTGCAGAACGGCTGGAGGAGCAAAAAGTTGTCTAAATGCAAAGAACAAAACATGTTATGATTCTTAGTCAGAAAATTAAACAGTCTGGAGATAAACACAATATGGAAAAATGTAAATAAGCACCTTACTTATGATATATTTTTACACGGAAAGGGTTATTAAGCCTTGGAATGGGCTGCCCAGGGCAGTGGTTGAGGCACCATCCCTGGAGGGATTTAAAAGCCAGGTTGCCATAGAGCTTAGAGACATGGGTTAGCGACGGTTTTTATCAGAGTTAAGTTGATGGTTGGACTAGATGATCTTAAAGGTCCCTTCCGACCCAGACAATTCTGTGATTCTGTGAATCTATGATTCTATATATTAACTTCAAAAACCACAGTGATGCAGTTAAGGGTGTAAAAGCATAAAAACATCCTCTGAACAAGCCCCAACTGCGAGAAGCTAGGAGAACGTAGGGTATTCATGTCCTGAAAATACTCAGCTTCTGCTCCAAAGCTAACGTAGTTGAGGAAAGAAAATAGTTATGGATACACAAATCAGCAGGAATCTGGTTGCGTGACCTGCAGGAGAGACTGAACAGTGTGAGAAGCTTCTGGAGAGTGAAACACGGAATCACACAGATGGGTTGGGTGGGAAGGGACCTCTGGATATCACCTGGTCCAGTCCCCTGGTCCAACCACCGCAGTCAGTTGCCCAGACTGTGTCCAGATGGCTTCTGAGTATCTCCAAGGATGGAGACTCCAGAGCTTCCCTGGGCAACCTGTGCCAGCGCTCGGTCACCCTCACAGCGAAAAAAACCAATCTGCTTTGGAAAAATAGTGAAAGCAACTCCAAGTCCCACTGCTGGAGTTCTTCATTGCACTGGGAAACACTGAGATGACTTGGACAGTTTAGAACTTGTGAGAATGAAGCCAATGATTCATTACACAATGTAACGACTGGATGGAAACTGCTGGAAAGAGTAACTCTTCAAAATTTCTAATTTAATTAATATAATTAGAGCTCTTTAGAACTGATGGAGAGTCAATTACTTACCCAAGTGTTGACACAGAGCCTGAATAACGTTTGTTGCAGCTGCATAAATCCCTGGGTTTTTGGAGTTCAGGTTGTTGTCCACCGTGGCGGGGATTAACATGTTGATCACAGGTGACAAATTGTCCTTCAGCAGTGGAATCATCTTGTGCATTGTCTCCAGAGCGACCTGATTCACTTTGCTGTTTGAGTCGTGTAGGCGAGACTTGAAAGCATCGAAGATCTGAAAAAGTATCCAAACAGCACTCACCGGAATGAACAACTCATGCTGGAGGTGGGCATCACGTTTCCTGCTTTACTGTTACACTTCCCTTGGCTCTGAAATGCTAATACCTGAGATACTTTCTTTTAGCAAGTAAAGCAACATTTTGACATTTTTATACTGTGTGTTGTTCAACTCTATCTCACCTCCTCTGAATTAGAATCGTTCCTACACAGGGTAACGGAGGAAAACCAGCCGCCTGTAACTTTCAGGATGACTAGTATTCTCTGCAAGCAAGGGGTTTTAGCAAGACATAGCTCTATTTAGTGAAAAAGAATGTTTTGAAGATTTCAGAAACATTCCCAGTTAAGATACAGCAACGTTCCCCAGAAGTATTTCACAGTTCCACAGCAAAGACACTACACTGCTAGAAGATAATCTTGGTTTTCCTTTCATTATATCTATTTTTAATTTACAACTGTTGGGCCTCATCACAGTATTTTTCTCCTAAAGCACCTCCTTTCCTACAGGAAAGGACACTTAGCTTAAGCTTTATCATACTAAAGACCCTTCTCCTAGACAAAGAGAGCAGGCAGAACTCCCAGTTGAGCTTCAGAGACACTTTTTCAGCTCTGGGTAAGTCCTTGCTGCTCTCTTTGCAACCTGTTCCCACACTGTGATGTTCTCTCAGCAGGGGCAGGTCACCCTGCGGGCAGGATCGCAGTCACAGCGCAGAGAGGGCTGTCCCTACCAGAGAACTTTGAGATTCTTCCTCCTGCTTACTACCTTTTCTTTGTAGCTCACGTATCTCCCCCTTGAGCAAACCTCACCTGCCCCTCAGTGTCTCCCTGTCAATCCCATATTTTATAAAAGAAGGAGCCAAGATTTTTTATCAGAAAACTTTGCGACACGACTTCAAAGACCTTTGAAATGGAACATTTCCATAGTGTTACCTTCACAATGTTCGCGACAACAAAGCCCTGATTGTTCTCCGTATCTGATAACAGCTGCTTAATGCCATTTATTCGGTCACGGAAGTCTTTTGCGTTCAATAAACCGATGATGTCTTTAACATATTCTTCATTTTCCAGTGAATTACGAGGAGCTGGTTTTCTTGTGACTTCACGGGCTTCTGCAGCCTCTCTGCTGGGAAGGGAGAAGTTACTCAGTGAACACAGAATCACTTGGGAACTTCCTCACAAAAGAAGTTACTGTGGCTTAATTCTTTATTCTCAAAGTACTTTCAATACTGATCCCAGTCCAGGTGGCACCTAAGCAAGCAACATGCCATGCTGAGGTGGAAATACAACAACTCTTCATAGAATATTTTGAAATAACCTTTCTGCAGCAATAGAAATAACCTTTCTAATCTTCTAATCTTATTAGAGAGTCACGGGAACAATTATAAAATCTGTGGAATCACTTCTCTGCCCAGGTAAGTACCCTGCATTTACAGACCAGTCCAGACAGAGTCACTAGCTCATTCCTTAGCTCTTCCTAAGACAGAAGTCTTTGATGGAGAAAGGAACAAACACCTTTCTTGCCCTTTCAAATTCAAACCAATCAGGTCTGGGAGAACAAAAGGTGGCCACGGGAAGCAGCCCAGAGACAGAGCCTCCAGCAGAATGCAGGAGGTAGCCCCTCTGCCCAGGAAGGGGACATGTAGTTTTACATCCCAAAGCAAAATTTACCATCCAATGGGGAATTAGCTATTATTTTGAATAGCAGAAAGTGCATTAAAGAAACCCATTGCTGACCAGACACTGTACTCAGCCCCGAGGCACTCCCAGCCCCTGTGAACTCTAGATTCTCAGGGGCAGGTTTTTGGCTTGGTTTAAATTTTGAGGGGTTTATCTTTCAGTTCAATAGAAGACCTATTAGAAGACAAAACAGAGAACTAAAAATAGACAGAGTATGCTCTAAAAGCTTTAGCATCCCCAGTTAGGATCTAACTGAACAGTTAGAGTCCAGTAAGCGCACAACCAGGTAATTTGTACTGTGGCTATCATTAGGTGTGGTTTTTTCTGCAGAGATGAACGGCAATATCTTGAACTGATGGTGACGTGGACCTACTGTGAATTCCAAGTGGTTTGTGTACTCTGGGTATTTTCATAGGCAGTCAGTAGACAAACTGACTTCAAAATGCACAGATAAACTCTTTTAAATAGGGTAATTGTTATCTGGGACATATCAAGTTTTTCCTGTTCCTTCAGGAATGTTTAATTTTCACAACCCTGTTGCAAACGTTTCTATACTCTTAGAATCATAGAATTGCCTGGGTTGGAAGGGACCTTTCAGATCATTGAGTCCAACTATGAACCCACCACTGACAAACCCACCACTGACCCGTGTCCCTCAGCACCACGCCTGCCCAGCTTTTAAATCCCTCCAGGGATGGAGACTTCACCACTGCCCAGGGCAGCCTCTTCCAAGGCTTGACAGCCCTTTCCGTGTAGAAATCTTTCTCAATATCCATCCTAATCCTCCCCTGGGGCAACCGGAGGCCAATTCCTCCCACGGTGAGGCCGTTATCCCAGAGGTCAAGGGTACCACACTGAAGATCGTTACCTGTCGGTGATGCTGAGAGCATCTCTGGAAGTGGAGGATGACCTCGAATGTCCAACACTACCAGTGTGGGAACGTCGTCCTTTCGCTGAGGGCGTATCTAACGGCATCTCCCCCAGACCCTGCACAAAAACATTAATTAGCACAGCTGGTATGGTTCTGCAGTGCTGGAGACACTGGGAAAGCAGCTCTGGGAGCCACGCAGACCAAAGGATCTTGGATCCAGCGTATTTGCCAGGAGTAAGGGCACCACAGGGCAGCCAACAGCCAGCACCTTCCCTGCTGTACCTGCTCAAGGACTTGTCTTGCTCTGAATTACTCCCCCTGTTTCCTGCAGGTTCATTTTCTACTCCCGACAACGACTAGTACACGTTTACGTTTCCCAGCCGTTAAACAAGAGCTTTTCCACACACCTTTTCCCGCAGATTGTTAACAGATTCCTTGATGTAAGGCAAATCCTTGGTCGGCAAGTACTTCTCAAGCGTTTTATCAAAATCAGGATGATTCATCATAGTGAAGAGCATCTTTCGGCCGTAATACCTGCAGGGGAACAGACCGCAAGACACACAGCGTAACCACAGACTTGCTGTCTCACTCTATGGATAATTAGAGGTAATTCCAAAATATAAACGTGCATGAAGACCGCTCTCTGCACGTGTAACCACGCGCCCTTTTCACCCTCCCACAAAGAAACTATGCTCAAGAAGCACCAGTTAATCAACAGCCCAGCAAATTAATGAGAACAGCCTTCCGTTCCAGCCATCTTCTAACTAGGGTGGTGTGGCCTCGTCAGTGGGACAGCGTGGGTCCCACTGCCACCACTCCCTCGTGGCCCGTATCTCCTCTGAGCCCAGTAGAGTGTCCCTGCAGCCCCCCCTGCTCCCCCAGCCAGGCTGGGCACGGCCACAGCGGGCACTCGGGAAATTCCTCTCCCATACGTGAGTTTAACAGTCCTGGCAGTGCCAGGGTAACGCTTGGACTCGATGATCTTCAGGGTCTTTTCCAACCTTGTTATGCTTTGAGGAACCCACAATGACCTCTCCCCACCCAGGAAGGGGAATCTGGTAAAAACAAATAAACCCAGGGGCTGAAATATAACAGATTTAATAGAATAAGACCAGATAATTGACATTAATGACACTAAAGAACCTATATTGATCCTGATACCAATATAAAATATTGGTATTTAATAATATTTTAATATACTGGACTATCCCTAGCCCATTCCATCCCAGGAAGCCGTGCACCCCCTGCAGGGACAGCCAATGTGGGACCCTGCCAGTCACAGGGAAGAAGTCAGGGCTCCAGCACCGGGGCAAGGAGTTCTCAGGGCGGCAGCCATTAAGGGAGAGAGAGAACTCCCCAGAAAATTTTCTAATTTCTATCGTGTGTGCCGTTCATGGTATGAAATAATCCTGTTGGCAGCTTGGGTGAAGCACCCGGGTCTCGCTCCTCCTCATCCCCACACCTGGGGAGCTCGAAAACACCGAGACCTTGAATTACACATAGCATAGTTGCCTATAAAGTGAGTATTTTCCCCAATTCAGATACTAGGGTCTTCTAAAAGTGCAGTTTTCTCAAGCATTAGAAGAGAAATTAGTCCTGTGTCACTTAAACCAGGACAAAGCTAAACGATTCTCCTTCTACCCTCTGTTGGTGCAGAGAACACACGTCGTGCAGAAGTTTCAGCCACCCGGAGCGGGTTTATCTTAACAATTTCACCGAACTAACCTTGTTTGCTGCGAACTGTCCTGTGCAAACCTGGCTAGTGCAGGGAAAATGCGATCAGCGACGGCTTTGGCTCCGCACAGAATCCGCTCCGCTCCCATCCGCTCTACGATGTCCGAGAGATGCTGGGCCGTGCACCTTCTCACCGCCGAGTGCAGGTGGCTGCGGGAGACACAGCCCATCAGGGAAAACTCACGGCAGCAGCTCATCAGCAGTTTCTATCTGCTCTACAGATATGGTACACAACCTTTCTTTTTTCATCTCGGCATAATCTACAAGTAGTGTACACTGCTGATACGCAGACACATTCTGGCTGTACAGAGAAGACCTTGTGGAGCAAAGACAACTCACTTTATTTAAAAGGATCGTGCACTGGATTCAATTTCATGTCATTCACTTAAAATCCCAAACTACAAGAATGCAAATGAAAAATGAAAACTTATTAACATTTTTGTTTGAAGTCTGTTTCAACCTCTAATTGCAGCTTTTGGGTTAGTAAAACCAGTAACTTTCTTCTTCTTAGAATTCAGTTTCTAGTTTTCCTTAAAAAATTATAAAGTATTTTAGAAAGCACACTATTACGTGTTCTTTCCATTAATTTACGAAAAAACAGTCCCTATGCTCCGAAACACATCTTGTGTATTTTATATCAATTTAAAATTAAATAAAACAGTATTCTACTGACTTCTAAAAATCTCGGGGAAGTCTGTTTTCTACAAAACAGAGGCCATTAAACACCTCTGCAACAAAAATGAGAGAAAAGGTGGAATAATTTTCAATCTTGTGCAGCGAACTAACCTTCTATAGAAATTGTGCTGCCCCTGCTGATCCCACATACTTTCAGAGTACACAATTCTGCAAATTCAGACTTTTCCGATTTCACTGCTCTCTTTGGATTAAAAATCCTGCTTTGAGGACAGCTTCACCGCAGTGAAGGAGCCATGTGTCCGGCTCAGCATCCGTGGGGAAAGCCGGGACCGAAGGAGAGGGCTAAGGGAAGGACTGGCCCTGGGAAACCACGTTGGTGGCTCCCCGGCTTTGGGGTCTGACATGAACCTCCCTCCAGCCTCTGTCCTGAACACCCGTCCTCCCGTGTCACCCACATTTTCCCTTTCTCTGGTTCCAGGGACCACTGCTGGAAAAGCTGTCCCCAGCTGCTGGGCAGCCCTGGCCGTGTCAGGCTCGGGAGGGGGGACCAGAATCAAACTCCTGCTGCACCCCCCGTGGGAAACCAGGACTGAGAGGTTCAAGACCTCACTCCGTGGCAGCAAATAAGCCCCACCAATGCCCACGGCTCGTGTAAAACAGTCGGAAAGCTTTTTTTTTTTTAAGACCTCAGAACAATTCATATAGGTAATAAACAAGATTTTAAAACTTCTGAAATACAGCCAGTTCCAGACATAGCCCCGCAGTCACGCTCTGGGATGGAGCACCTGTTCACAGAGCTGAGATTACAGCAACAGCCTTTAGAGCAGCAGTGCACAAGAGCAAACAGAAATGTTTTTAATTATTCTGGTTGGTAAAGTCAGAAACAACTCTGTAGCGGATAAAAAAATCAGTAGATTTATCTACTCAGAGCTGCAAGCGTTAATACTTATGATCGCAGCAGGCTTGAAATGTGTTGAGCAGAAAAGAGGTAAATTTTAAAAGGTCTTACAAGCTAGGTAAAACAGTAACTGTTAACTCGCACACCTCAGCCGTGATGAATGTAAGCAACTCCATGTACGAGCCAAATTTAGAAAAGATACCCTTTGTGTAATTACCCAGCTGTGTCAAGCAGAACCCTTCCACTTCGTACTGCAGACACAAAGCATTTTTCTCCCAAATTTTCACTTTTGAACACTAATAATTTTTGTATTGGCTGTTACAGCCTCTAGACAGCAAGGGGCTTTGGTGCCAACACGAGTTTCCTGAAGGCCACGCCAGAACAGCTGTAACACACAGCGCTGTTTCAGCCCTCCACAGCTGTGCCACGGATCAGAAACACGCCGGGCACCGTCCCTTCGGTGCTGCCTTGCCTGAGGTCTCCTTAGCCATGAAGAAATTACTCCCTGCCTCAAATGCAGTACTCGGACTCACAGCTCGCAGAATTTTTTCACACAAATAGGTGCGGGCAGGATTCATAAATCATTTCAGTCCCAGGGCTGCTATTTGCCTCCCAGTTTAAGGCTGAGGTAACGGCAGTGCGGTTCTCATTGGCTTTCAGGAGACAGAGTCAATATATTCCACAACAACCAGCTTCCCAGGAAACACAGTTTGAATCAAGACTAACTCTTATGATTCGTAGCTGTGCAGAAAGTCTATGGATTGATTTATAATCTGAAATATTTAATATTTATCGGGAGGGACAGGCTACGAGAAATGTAGCTTATGAAAGAGTCGCCTAAGTGAGGAGAGAGAGGCAAGAGATTAAGCACAAGCAGGTATGACACTGACGCGCTGGGCTTAATTAAGTATTGCTGTTAGAGTGAACGAGGTTATAAAAGAAAAAGAACAACATACTTAGCAGGGAGAGTGCAAGAAAGGAATGTAAGTTCTGCTACAGAGTGGGGAAGGTAGAGGTCAGAAGCCAAACATGCAGCCAGAGACGGGGACTCGGCACCTTTGAGGCACTCAAAAGAACAGCCACCACCACTGTAGAGGGAAACAAAACGCAGAGCAGACGACGATTAAGCAGCCAAGTCTAGAGAAGCGCAGGAAGCAGCCAGGGCAGCTGCAGCGAGAGAACTGGAGGTTATAAATCATCTTTTAAGATCAGAAGTAGCAGCGGCAGCTGCAAGAGCCAGGCATTCGGTCGCAGAGCGAGTGGCAAACGGGAACGCTGTGGGAGCTTTACCAGGCAGAGCAAGAGAGCAGCTTCCTAAGAATCCCATATCAACAGCGAATACAGTGACTGAAGAGTTGCAAAACGACCAGAAAATACACCAAGCTCCAAAACCAACAGCCAACTTTTTACACAATGCACAGAAGGAAACAGGGGGCTCCATTTTCTGCCGCCAGCCGTTGCCCGGGGGAGCAGCTCTGCAGAGCCGACCTACTATATTGTCATATTCCTGCCTATTGTATTTCCATATATTTTTTTAAAATAAAAGACTCTATGTGATAAATTTAATCTATTCACAAGTTATTTCTTTATAAAGTCTTTGTAAGAATTACCTTTGCCCTCCACTTATAAGAGAACAAAGTGCACGTGCTGGAGTCACATTATTAACCATAGCCTTCAGTGCTTTGTCTACCTCTTCCCTTATAAATGTGTTGGATTCACCAGCTTTGTGCAAAAGGACTTTTACTGTATTATCTAGTTCTTGATCCATGCTCTTTTTCAGGTAGGTGAACAAATCCCCTAAACAGACCACAGCAGCTCGAGAAACACCTGAGCGTAAATTCTTGACCTGCACACAGGAAAAACCCAAACAAACAATGAATAATGTTTACAAAATATACCATAAAGTCAAGCTTAATGTTTCCCCTTGTAATTTTTACGTAACATTAAAAGCAGCTAAGAAATACATTTCTAACTTGATTCACAACATGTGAGAATTAAAATATATACACATGAAAAATGATATCAAGTTACAATCTCTTTTTTTTTTTTTCAGTCTCTTTGGCAAAACAGACCAAGGGTTGGCATCTGCAGCACGAGCTGCTTTGCAGAACGACAGGCTCAGCCTTCGGAGACTGCCCAACAGGAAAACTAACTGAACAGTTCACACGTCAGTGTCTCGCAGAGGTATAATATATATATATATATATGTACACATATAGGCAATGAAATATTCCGACAGTTAAAATTTAACCTCTTGAGCCACAGCCAGACTCGTTTCATGTAGCTTCGCAGTCAGAACAGCCGCATGGTAGGCAGACAGACATCTGACAAAGTTCAGACCTTCAATTTTCTTCTCCCTATTTAAAAAAAACCATTTATTTAAATTCAAAAACATTTGCAAATTTTCATAAAAATATTAAACCACAGAATTCTAAGACACCGAATAGCAAACCAATTAGATTGTAAAATAAAGCAATGACCTACAATGTAGGAAATTATTTCAAAGTGAGTCTTTTGTTTAACGTGGTAATAGGACTATTTTACCGTAGCAGGCTCTGAATGCTTTCCCCCAGTCTGTCCCCAGCTCTCACTAGCGGCGATTAAAGGATTCCTTTCCCCGAGCTGAAAAGGCAGCAGCCCCGCAGCCCCATTTCACCACCCGGAGCCCAGCGCAGCCTCACGTCCCACAGCAACCAGCCAGGAGGTGTTGGTGGGGGCCCTGCAGAACCACTGGAACCCAGACACCTCCGACAGCTCAACTGTTAACCCTCAATTTACAACAGCGACATTCTAACCTAGATTTGGACTGAGAAATCACTTTTTTTTTCCTTTTTTTTTTCTCCTGTATCACTTGCAATCCTTCTCACCATATTTCACATTAAAAAAAAAAATTAAGCAAAGTGGACATAAAGTAAGTGATCAAAACAAAGGCCTTCCATGCTGCGTTCAGGCTGCAGAGGTGCTGCCACCCACCAGTCATCGTCAGCCAGCAGAGCCAGGGCCTCCGTCACCGCCACCTCCGGCTTCGAAAAGGGCTGCAGTTCCGAGGGGTCCATGATTTCTGGGCTGTGAGTGACCGACGGGGTCCGGTCCTTGTAGCGTCCTCGTGTCCCCAGGGACACTTCATCTGCAAAGTCGTGAAGCACCACTAATAATTAGCACTATCTGAAGAAATGAACTCATTCATCATCATAGAATCATCATAGAATCATTTCAGTTGGAAGAGACCCTTGGGATCATCGAGTCCAACCATCTACCCTACTCTACAAAGTTCTC
>JAOXNO010000041.1:890695-904321 GCA_028565335.1 Limnodromus scolopaceus | reverse complement strand
CAATCCTGCTTTGGCAGGGGAGTTGGACTAGATGATCTCTATGGTCCCTTCCAACTCTAAAAATTCAGTGAAATTCCATGACTTTTCACATGCTTAATATGCACAAAATAAGTATATACATCAGGTGGAATCTTAAAGTAGTCTTAATGGTGATAATAAAGCTCAGGATGACGGTTACTGGTGTGGCTCCTGGGTAGAAGTGGGTTTGCTTCAGACCTTACATTCACAAGGAGGTTTCCGGGTACCAGTGCGCTCTCTAATTGTTCTGTTCCACATCGTTCCGTGTGGATAGACAGGGGTAGTTAGTTACGCAAAGAAATCACTTGTGCTCTCTTTTTTTCTCCATAAAAATGGGAACAAATCAGCCATATGTCCCTCCAGGAAGCAAATTAATAACCTACAAGTCTAAATAGCTGAATAAAGAACGAAAATGAAAATCTTGCTTATAGGAAGGGAGGATTGGTGGCTTAGCAGTGTTGTTTAACAACATTGCACTAGTTATTAATTGTAATGCTTGATACGTTTTTATATAGAACAGTTTGTAAAGCAAAGGATTAGTTTCCAAATAGGAAAGTGTATCTAAGTAGTTTTCATTTGGAAAATGAAAACTTACCACCAGAGCAATAGGAAATGTCTTTATCAAGCTGGTACCTTTAAAGGGGAAGCTCTTAATGACATGAAAATTCTGCAGTAGCCTTACTCCTTGTGCCAGATCTTCTCTCTTCCTCAGTCAGAAAGGAATTGCCAGCAGCTCCTGTAGTTACTGGAATCCGATATTTCATTATTTGCCTTTTTAAATTTAATTTGCTTTTTATTGAATAATTTTGGTTTTATTAATTATTCAAGGGTGTGAGTAATATGCCGTGCCGTACAGTCATTAGGCTCACACAAGCTCCAGCAGGAGAAGGAAGCTGACTGCTGGGTAATTAAGCACCTTTTCTCCAACTCTGCAGCACTTCTGGCTTTCTGTTCCCCTCTTTCCTTCCCCTTGTGCTACCAAAGCTACACTTCGGACAGAGGATGGCTACGTGCCACCACTGTGTTAATGACTGGCCATCTGTACAGCTCTAGTGATTAAAAATAATGGTGATGATTCATTTCCATTTTATCCTGAAGGCCTCTTCTGTCCTTAGTGTTTTGATCTGCAACCTCTTTATTGCTTTTCTCAAGGGATTAGCTTGCTATATCTTTTTTTTTTTTTTTTTAACTCCCTGTTATTTTCAGGCAAGCCTCAAGGAAGTTTTTGATTTGATGTGTTCCTCAAATAGACACACTTCAGGTCTGCATTGGGTTCAGTTTTTCATGAGTTGGGTTTTTTATAAATAGCAGCAGTCATGCTTGAAAGAGCTTTCTGTTCTGAAGCCAGCTTTGAGAAATCTGGCTTTGGTTCACTATGTCACCTGAAGATCCAGGTCAGTGGCACGAGGACATCAGAGAAGCGGCCGAGCTGCAGTCGCTGCATCAGGATGAAATATGTTAAAGCCGCTTTTTGGCAGCGCTCCGTTGGGAACCTTTAGCTGCCTTGTGTTGTCCAAGGACCCTCGGATGTGATTGATGCTTCTGAGGTGGTAACACTGCCTTTGGTTCCCTGTGTGCTGCCGTTGGGCTGAGCAAAGCCGCACGCCGCAGAATTTTCCATCGGCTCAACACTTCTTTGTTGAAGTGTTACCACACTATTCCCATGTGTGGTAATATCAGTTGGCAGAACTAGATGTACCTCTGACAAATGCAGATTTCTCCTGGAGTGAAATTCAAATGTCACTGAAATCCAAGCCTCACAAGTTGTTTCTTTCTGTTTGCAGCGTGGAGCGTTACGATCCAAGCAAAAACTCGTGGGAGACGGTCGCTTCGATGGCTGATAAACGGATAAACTTTGGCGTGGGCGTCATGCTGGGCTTCATTTTTGTCGTAGGGGGACACAACGGTGTGTCTCACCTGTCGAGCATCGAGAGATACGATCCTCATCAAAACCAGTGGACTGTGTGTCGCCCCATGAAGGAACCCAGAACAGGTGGGAGGGACATGCAGAGCTCTCAGCAGTTAACTCAGAATATCCTTTTGTAAAGAAACTGCCGTTTGACCCGACAGAAGCTGCGTTGAAGTTGCAGTGATTTGTCTGCAGAGTGTTGTACTTTGTGAATTGGGCCAAAGACCACTTAATCGCCTTTGTGAAATAGAGTCACAGAATGGTTTGGGGTGGAAGGGACCTTAAAGATCATCCAGTTCTACCCCCACCTCCCACTAGACCAGGTCGCTCAAAGCCCCATCCCGTAGCGTATTTTTTTCATTAATTTTGAGCGAATTTCAGCAATTATGTGGTTACTGTTCTATTGTATCTCATTTTATGTTGACAGTCAGTAGTGCATCCTTTCTTCTGTCTCCCTGCCAAGGAGTACTGGAACAGAAGAACGTTGGGTTGTTATAGGAGAGGGTGAGAAAAGAGTCAAAAAGGGCAGTGTAAGACCTGAACAGAGAACCACTCTCCATTTACACCCATTTTCTTTAAAGGCAGTCCGAAGGAGGAGGCTGTGAGAACCTGTTTATTCAGCCTTTGGGTCGGGGGCTCCAATTAGGAGCAAAACTACTACTTGGTGGTCATGCAATTATTTTTTTCTCTTTCCCACAGGAGTTGGTGCAGCTGTAATTGATAACTACCTGTATGTCGTCGGCGGTCATTCGGGGTCGTCCTACCTGAACACGGTACAGAAGTACGACCCCATCTCAGACAGCTGGCTGGACTCCGCTGGCATGATGTACTGCCGCTGCAATTTTGGTTTGACTGCGCTTTGACCAACAGCAGGATTTTATGGACCTGATGGAGCAAAGATGGAGCTTAATCTGCTTGGAAATAAACCCTGCTGGTGGAGACCGTGAGCTATGTTTTCTGAAGCTGGGAAGTTGGAGGAATGCGGTGAAGTTGGGATTGAAATGGGGAAGGATTTGTTTTCTTCCCAGAATGGGCCTTTGAAGGCACGGAAAGCTTATTCCCAGCTGGGCTTAGAAAACATCCTGTTAAGGGCAGCGGATTTCAGAGAGTACTGGACATGCCTGGGGTATGGTTAGAAAACTTACTGTGTATCTAACCCTTTCACTTTCTAGAGCTTTTCTCTCTTCCTCCTGCCTACTCTGAAACATGAAGTTTACCGTGCGTGGGGTGAGCGGTGTGTGACTGTGGCGTGTGCCTGGACGGGTTGCTGAGAGTTGTCTGGTTGGGTCTTCATATTCAGAAAATGCCAGTGCTTCATAAATTTTTTTTATGAACAGTAACTAAAGGGCTGCCTTGTTTCTGTATCTCAAGGTTTGTAAATAATAAACGCCATCGTATGTTGCCTGTACACTCTCCTTTGTTACCCGCTCGCTGGTAGGAGGGCTGGGATGGTAATTAGGAACTACTTACAGACATTTACAAGGCAAATTTATTGCCTCTTAACGAAATTTTTAGATCCGCTGAAGAGACATCGCAATTTTTACTTTCCCTTGTATTTTCTTTTTGTGGATAAATGAGTGCTAGGTTAAATGACTTAATCTTGCTGCTCTGCTGTGTGTTTCCCATCGTAATGCGAGGGAAAACGACAGCAGTCCCGCATCGGAAGGTGCCGCAGCAGCATTCATAACATGACAGAAAAGAAGTACTCAGAAATGAACCCGTCCCATCCTTCTCCCGAGCGCACTTGTGTCCGTGTTCCATATAACTCCCTTTCTTAAAAGAATGTGTGACTGCTTTCTCGGAGCGTTCAGCTATCCCAATGGTGCTAAACGTAGGAGTTAGGGACGCGGCTGTTGCTGATGCAGTGCCGTATGCAGACAGCAGGAGCGGTTCCATTCCTCTAGTGGGTTTCTTTCTTATTTGCTTGATGCATTCGTGCCTATGGAACCTGTCGAGAAAAACACAGTGTCCTGAGTGAGCTCTACGTTTGTTACGTTACTGTTTTATTTTTCAGAAGATCTACGTTTGTTGTTCCTATTCTCACAAATACATACATAGGGAGCGAGTAGAGAGATCCCATCTGGGGTAGTTCAGACAGTTCTGCCTTTAACACCAGCTGCAGTGAAGGAGGAGCACGGGGCGAGCGTGGAGCCCAGCGCTGAAGGTCGGTTCCTCTGATTAACCACCGTCTCGAGAGAGAACTTTGCGATAGCCCTAAACTTAGCCAAAATTTGGGCAGGTAAATAGGAAGTGATGCTGTTGGGTTATGAACCTTATTTAAAACAGATGACTGAGTAAATATGAATTTTAGCTAGTTTAGAATGTTTTGGCTTGTTTTCTGATTTTTACCTAGAAATCATGGTTATATTGAGTTTCTGTTTTGATGTCTGTGCGTGTCTCACCAGGCCTGGTACTGAAGAGTTTTTCTGCCTCCAGAGTTATTTTCCCCTTGTTTTAACATGTTAAATTAATGTTTGTTTCCCTTTGTTTTTCAAGCCCATATAGTATTATTTTTTGAAGGTGCAATAATATTTGAAATAGTTGCTTTAAAAGCCATTTCTTTATAAGTATGTGAAGAGGAGGGTTTTGAGTGTCCTTGATTTATTCTGAGTTCCTGCAGAGCTGGTTGCAGCCGGGCAAACAGTGCTGGTCCTTGTTCTTCCATGAGCTAAAGGTTAGATTTTAAACAGGTGAGGAAATGAGGGGGTTTTCACCATAAAACGTTATTCACAGATAACAGGTGTTTGCACAGACTGTAAAATCCTGCGCGGATTCTTCAGATTTGGTAGAACGAAGCAGGGCTTTCAAAGCAAATAAAAGTTAACAACGTCAGCGTATTCATCGCAGTGTGTTTGAGCCCCTGACCACTCTGGTTATCTAGCAATAATAGCCTGACTGAATTATTGCAGTGCATCTGGCGGTAGGACACAAGTAGCTGTTGGGTGTTTGTGCGTGGGGAGCAGGAGGGGGAGCAGTGTGGGGCTCGTGGGTGTCTGAGCCCCTTGCCTGCATCCCCTTCTCCTGCTGCGGGAAACGCACAACCTGGATGTTCCCATGGGCTGTTTTACTTCTCGGTCTCTTTCACAGGGGTGCCATGGAGGATCGTATTGTCCAATATATGCCTGAGATCAAGACACTTAAACTAATACTAAAAAGGCAAGAATTCCTTTGTCATAAGAGAAGTTTATGCCTTTTATTGATACAAGGCTTTCCACGCAGTTCAGTCTATATCGTACCTTGTAGAATTTAACTAGGATAGGATTCCATGAATGAAGATGCTCATAGACAGCACGGACTGGAGGTACTGGTAAACACTGTTCACTAATGTATGGAAATCGTTGTGATCATTTGTACATCAGAAAAAAACCAAACCTCTAGCTCGGGGTTATTTGGTGTTTATGGAAACATCTTTCATTTATGGAAGTCAGAGCGCTTAAAATCGCAAACTGTTTTATTCTCTTTCCCTGGGCAGTGGCGATGTTGAGTCGGTGGTAGAGGCTGACCCACAGTGTGTAATGTGGCACTGCTAATTTGAAGAGAGCAGCATAAACAATTTTTTAGCGTGCAGGAATGGTATGAAGAACAGGAAAAATGCCTGATGAAATATACTGCTGTTATTTGCTGAAGTGTTTAGCTAGAAATGAATTGAATGGTGTATCAACCTCGGGATCCTGTCACTTCACATCGTGCCGTCTTCAGTTTCGGTTCTGGGTGCTTGTTGTCCCGGTCACTGAAGTGCTGGGTTCTGGGAAGGTCAGACACAGCAGTCAGTGTAAATCTGCATTTGAAGAACAATACTCTCATTGTAATGTCTGTCTCGCGGTTTAAAAATTAAGGACCTTCAAATAAGATGTCAACACAACTCTAAATTATCATCCAGTTCTATTTCTTAATCACTCAAAATTATCTGTGAAGCACTTTAAAAGGGGTATGAGTTTATATGTGTACATACAGTTCCTGAATTTCTGGCTGTTTTTAATGAAGATACTCATCTGTAGCTACTTGACAGTCTCCTCCTAGGAATGCGTTTCTCTCAGAATCTCTAGTTGGAATTTCTAGAGGGGCACACGTGTCCAGCGCGCGTTACGAACCGCCACGTTCTGTGGGAGATAGCCTGTTACTTCTGTGAATTTCCCATCTGTAAGTCCCCATCCACTATATGAAACAATGCAAAATGTCCAAGCTTGCCTTAAATTCTTGATATTTAACTGAAACGCAAAGAACTGGATGATAATTCCTATTTTTTTGCCTTATGCGCTGTGCTGTATTTTAAACCCAAGGATATCTATAATTTTTAGCAGGATTTAATAATTGTACAGAGAATACCAAATCGTACTCGGACTTGCCCAGAGTGCTTTGGTTGGGAGTATAAACCCATCTATGTAGTTTTGTGTCCGTAGAGTGTTTTTACGTGTGCATCTTTTTTAGCAGCAATGTTGCGGTTTTGTTATTGTTTACAGAAGTGGCGTTTGAGTTCAACAGGAAAATAACTGTAACCCGCCTTCTCGGCCTTCACTGGTGTTCTCCAGGTGTTTGCTCTTGTGATAACGCTCTGTAAGTACCGTTGTAACTACTTCATCCAATGTGAAACCATTTAGTAAATAAACCTGGAGGAAAAAAGACACCTTATTTTCACGCTTTGATTGGGTGAATATAACCATGCTGTAGGATTCGTCTCCTGAGGCAGTGATGTCTCTGAGTTGTTTCTCAGAAGCACTGGTTCCAGCTGGAGCTGAGGGAGGAGGAGCAGGAGGGCTGAGCTGGTTGGAGCCCCTTCCCCGGAACCGCCTCACTGGGGCTTTGCCTTGGTGGCGCCAGGAGCTCCCGTGGCAGAGGATTTTCCTAAGTGGCTTGTGATTCCCCTTCTGTGCCTGCAGCCAGGGACAGGGGGGCTGGGGAAGGTGGAGGGGGAAAGGAAAATGCCTCCGTGTCAAGACTTACCTTTTCCCAGCAGGCAGAACAGCAGCAGGGGCAGAGCCGGTGCCCTTTGGTTCTCTAGAGGAGAGAAAAACCCCTTCTTTTCCCCCCTCTCACAGCCATACGTGCGGGCTGTGTTCTCGGCTGGTGCTATTAGAAATTCAAGTCCTGTGCATTTTGAAGTAGAAAAATGATATTGCTTTGGGTGCTGTTACTTGAGAGTTAGAGCTGAGTGCATGCTTGAGTGCTTTATTTAATTGGAGACGGAATTCAAATACCAACAGCTTTGGGTGGCAAATGTGGATAGGTATTTTAGCCCCAGCACCTCCAGGCTGTGGAGCAGTTGTTCAGCCCATTCCGGGCGTTGGGAAGCAGCAGGTATTTCACTGGTGTGGCCTGGGCTTGCCGTGCAGAATCCATCCACGCTCGTTGAACAACACAGAGTGAACAGAGCTCACATTCTGCATTATTAATAGATATATTTGCCGTATGCAAAGTTAAATGCAATAACCTGTACCGATCTACTGCACTGCTCTGCAGGCAGCAAGGGGACCATGAAGAAAGAAGCTCAAGGCTTATGAAGTCCCTTTTCCCAGTTCCCAAGGACGGCACCGTGCTCTTCGTGCCATCACCAGGACATTGCCAAGGAAGCTGCCCCTGAGCGGGTGTCCCAGTGGGACTCCATGGAACAGCCTGATTCCCGGGGGCTGCCGAGGGTATGAGCAGAGCAGGGACCAGCAGAGACATCTCCTCTATGGCTGAGAGAGTTGGGGGGTTCAGCCTGGAGAAGAGAAGGCTCTGGGGAGACCTTAGAGCCCCTTCCAGCCCCTAAAGAGGCACCAGGAGAGATGGGGAGGGACTCTTGGTCATGGAGGGGAGCCACAGGAGACCCCCTCAATCCCTGAGAGAAGGAAATTGGGCAGAACCTTGTCCTGCTCGAGGGCCACCTTGGCTTTAGGGACAGGAGAGCCCCCTTGTCCCTGCCCAGGGATGGTGCCTGAACCCAGGATGGGGGATGACATTGAGTTGGGGGGGATTTACATAATGCCAAGGCCCCCTCAGACCCGAGATGGGGTGTCAGAGGCTGCGGGGTGTAGCTCCTCCAGTGATGCACGCCCCTTCCTTGTCTGTTTTAATTAGTTGTGTTTAGAAACCAGAGAAAACGCCAGCCTTTCCCCCAGGAAGGGGCTTTTCCAGGGCTGTCCTCAGGAAAATGAAAAGCCTCTTGGTTTTTTTTTTTCCCTTTAATTGCCAGCTCTTTCCCTGGGCGGTGGCGGGGAGCAGAGCCCTGCAGCGGGGCTGGCCGGGCACTGGATGTCAGTGTTGACTCATGCAGGGACAGCCAGAGGTGGGGGGTCCCGGTCCCCCCTGGGCTCTCCCACCTCCAGCTGGGACCCCCCCGATGGAGTGTTTGATAAAAGTGGGCAACGCCACCCTCACTGCCCCATTCTCTCGTGGGGCTGTGGGGACAGATGTCGGGGTGGCCCGTCACTGCTGTGTCAGGCGTGATGCTGTCAGGGCTTGCCGGGGGCTTCCCCGGGGGTCTGGGGCTGAGCCCTGCACACATTTCCTCCCCCATTAGCACTGCCCGAGCCAGCCACCCCCGCCAGTGCTCCCCCGGCACCCCTGGCCTCGCACTGGGACTCCCCCTCTCCTTCCTTGTCCCCAGGCATCTCTGCTGTGGCGGAGCTGCTCCTCCCTGGGAAAGGAGGGCCAGCAGGTCCTCAGTAGCCCATCCTCCATGGCAGGGCCACCAGCAGCAACTGGGGGAGGAGGATGTGGGACAGGATCCCCATCCCCTGCCTGGCAGCACCCCCAGATCAGAGGGTGCTCCCGGGTGGCAGGGAATGATGTGGCTTGTGGAAATGTGCATGGGGGAGCCGGGCACGGCTGGGAGGCTCCCTCGCCCCGGGAGGCTGCAGGGGCAACCAAGCCCTGGCAGGGAGATGTGCTGGGGCCGAGCATCCCAGTGCCACCGCTGGGAGAAGTGCTGGGGTTGGTGGGGGTGCTCCCGCCCTGGGGGGGTGTCACCCCACCACAGGCTGACCTCTCTCCTGCAGAGCCCACCCAGGAGGGACCCCAGTGGGTGTAGAAGTGCCCCGTAAGGGCTTGTGCTGGGTCTCTGTGCTGGGAGATGCTCTCTGCTGGCTGGGAGGCGTCCAGCTTTGCAGCCGGGCTGCTGCAATAACGGGTTTTAGCTGGAATCAAAGGTATTGATGCACCACAAAGAGGTTTTTCTGCCCCTTCTCTTAGTCACCTGCAGAACCTGCTTTAATGAACGGGGCTCTTCCCAGCCAGAGTCGGGCTCCCTGCCCACGGCCACGCCGGTGGCTATGGGGACCCCCTGCCACACAGCCCCTTTTTGATAAAACAGGCTCTGTGGACTCTCACAGCAGTTGGCTGCCTTCCTCGCTCACCACCTCCTCCTCCTCCCCACCAGGTTACTGCTGACAGCAGGATCCCCCCTGAAGAGGGTTCTAGGGGAGTCTCTTTCCTCTGCCTGGAGGCTTTCCGTGCCCAGATGTCTCTGTAGGGAGCGACGGCAAACTCAAGTGTCTCCCAAGTAGAGCTCTCGAGCTTCTGCTCCGTTCCCCTGTGGTGCTGGAAAGAAAAGCTCATCGTTGGAGGCATGCCGGCGCATACACAGAGCCTGGCTCCAGCCTTCTCTGCCTCGCTGTTTATTTTAAATCTGGAATCGTCCTAAATGAAAAAGTACTTACTTGTGCAGATTAATTTGGAGAGCTAGAGATAATATTATTTTATAAATTTAGTGTGGATTTCCCAGAAGGTTTGCAGTTACTCACGTTAAGCTCATTCAGTTCAGGCTGGTCCCCAACCAGGAAACAAACACAGCCTTTTTTTTCTTTTTTTTTCTTTTTGCTTCAGCGCCCTCCCCGAGCCTGATGAGGAAGCCGTGGGAACCGGCGATGGAAAGAAGGGGGGTGAAATCCCGGGAGAGGGGAGGCTCTGCAGGCTGGATGCTGCCAGGGGACCAGCTCCCAGTCCTCCTGGTTGGCAGGGAGGGAAAGGGAAGGAGAGGAGGGGTGGCAGGGGAGACGGCTGGTCCCTGTGGTGGCTTTTTCCCTCCAGTGCCTTGGTCCCTGCAGTGGGTTTTTTCCCTCCAGTGGCTCGGTCCCTGCGGTGCCTCATCTGGGCTGCTGGGCAGAGCAGGAGAAAGCATCCTCTTGCCCCTGAAAACCTTCCCACAACTGTCCCCAGGCCTGAGGCTGCAAGAAACACGGCAGGGACCAGAGGGGCTGGAGGCACTTTGGGAAAGGGACATTTGGAGGTGCAGCTCCAGGGAGGGTGTGGGCACCCCCCTGCCCACCCTGGCACCTGGACCACTTTGCTCTGGACCCCAGCTGGGATGGGAAGGGCATGTCCATGGTGTGGCACGGTGATCACCAAAGCCACCATAGCAGCTCAGCACTGAGGAGAGCTGCCTTGTTTGCTCTGGGTTGGTGGCACGAAGCTGCAGGCACCCTTGGTGGGTGGCAGTGACCAACTGGGGGCTCTGCAGCTGCACAGAGGAGGCTGCTCCATGGGGATGAGCCATCCTTCACTGTGTCCCTGTCACTGGTGATCTCCAGGCAGTGCCAGCTCAGAGCAGGGCCAAGGATGGACCAAAGCTGGTGCTGGCACCATGGGGAGAGGGCGGTGGGACAGCCCACCGACAGTCCCAGTGCAGCAGGGGCAGGAGTAAATGCTGGCTCTGGGCAGAACCAGCTGTCCTCATTGTGGGAACTGGGGGACACCAGTCTGCTTGTGCCAGTGACCTCCATGTGCCAGGGGAGGGGAGAAAAGGTTCTGTAGAGTGTTCCAGCATGAGACCTCGGGGGTCCCTGCTGCCCTCCTGCCATCCATCAGCCCCCTGGTCCTCCCCAGTGCCTCCCCACAGCCCAGCCCCAGGCCCAGTTCAGATGAGCACACAGCAGATGTGGAGATTTGGCTTTTGCCTAATTTACATCGGGGTCACATTTGCATCGGAGCAAACTTTGGCAGCTCCCCGGTCTCTCCGGAATGTCGGGGTCTGGGAGCCCGGTCTCACCTGTGCTGGGGCAGGGAAGCAGCTGCACTTTTAGGGTGAGATTCCTGCTCACAAAATATTTGAAGGCACATCTCGGGGGGCGCCAGCTTGCTGCCCGTCCTCTTCCCATCACCTTAAATAGCAAACGCTCTCTATTTCCACCACCTGCAGTCACGGCAGCGTCTGGAGGGGGAGAACGGGACCCCACAGGTTAGGGTGTGAGGATGGTCAGATCCTCACCCAAAACCTCCAGCACGTTCCGTTTTTTTGTTTGTTTGTTTGAGTTTGGAGAATTAAGAACATGCTCAGTCCTGGCAGCACAGCACGCTCCGGGGGAAACTGGTGCCTTCCCACTGGCACTGGGTAGCACGTGGAGCTCCAGCCATTCCCACAAAACATGGTGGCCGAGTCCTTCAGTCCATCGCTGGTCCCCAGGGCAGTGCCTGGGGTGGGAATAACCCTCTGCCCCGTCCTCCTCCTGCCCCGGCACGGGCAGTGCTGCCATTCCTCCGTCACCCATCTCTGGGGGAGAGCAGCGTCCCTCCTTGAGCCTTCTGGAGATAATCTGAGTTGGTTGCTTTTTAAACAACTTCTCCACTCCTCTGTGTCCTCTTCCCTGGTCCAGCTGGTGGGGGGGAGTAATTGTTATGAAAGGGTGTAAGACCTGAAGTCTTCATCGCTGTCGCTTGTCCTTGCTCCTGGCTATGACATCTGCAGGGGCTGTAAAGCCAGCTCTGTCCCCAGGTCACACCTTTGAGAGCCACAGCCATGACCAGGGCTGGTAATTGTTGCTTTGCCCCCAGAAGCATCGTGGATATGGCCCTGGCGTGGAGCTGGCGTATTCTTCCCGGTGAGAGGGAGTCTCCGACAGCGGAGAAAAAAGAATAAAGCCAGAAATTATGGGCTAATCCAAACGTTTTCCATGGGGGTTAAATGCAGGTGATGCAGGATCCAGGTGCTCGGGGGGGAGGGGGATTGCTGCAGGGGGTTGCTGTACATCTGGAGGTATCCTGCTTCCCAACTGACAGCCCCCCCGGGGGCAACCACATCATTTCCTGGGCCCACAGGGTGCACCCACCGTCGTACAGGAGCTGAAGAACCCATTAACCTGCTTTTTGGTGCATTTTAGGTCCTACACATCGGTAATCGTGTTCTATATACCCGGTGTTCGAGCATCCCAGTTCAAAATATATTTATCCGATGTCTGGACATTCCCCCTTGGAGCGTGGGATGTGCAAGGAGCAGCAGGCACCACTCCTGGAAATGCATCTTGGTCAGGTTTTAGACACGTTTGGGTGTTTTGCTGCTGTTCTCAGCCCCGTCCCGCCCGGCTGTGTGTCAGTGGGGCTGCAGCACCACCGCTGACACACGGCCAAGAGGGATGGGGGGACG
The DNA here is from genome assembly GCA_028565335.1 of Limnodromus scolopaceus. Lineage (NCBI taxonomy): Eukaryota > Metazoa > Chordata > Aves > Charadriiformes > Scolopacidae > Limnodromus > Limnodromus scolopaceus. The sequence continues at coordinate 892,058 of JAOXNO010000041.1, read as the reverse complement.
AGCCTGGGTCAGGGGGGCTGGAGCGGTGACAGAGGTGGTAAGTCTGGAGGCAGAGAGTGGGATTTAACGAGAAGTCATTCCAGGGAGGAGCTGAAACAGGCTGGTGGCATTTCATCCCTTTGAGGCTCTCGCCTTCCTGGCCTCTCCCGGCTGGCACAGCGGACAGAAGGGGGGTCTCTAATTCTGCCCTACGTGACCTCCAGAGCCTGGGGCTGCTCACACAGGTTTGTCTTCCCTCGTGGGGCTGACTCATTATGGCTTTTCCCCAAGTTTAGCCCCCTCGTTAGTCAGGCGTCACACCAACGGGGGAACAGCAGCGCGGGGGTAGCTCTTTGCTCTGAATTTCCACTCCAGGTTTCAGTTATGACAGTTTTCCAAAACCATCCAAAATTTTTGGATGAGCCTCTCATTAGCTGAGTGGGAAAAGTTTAGATGCTCCGTTCCTGTTAGGGGGGTCATCCCCCTGTCCCCAAGCCCTTATGAGGACTAGCAAATGGCTCTCGAAAGAGCAAAACAGGCTGATGGTGCTGGAGAAGTGTTTGTCACCCGCTCCGTGCTTGGCAGGAGCTCTGTGCCCACTGTCCCACCGCCCCCCAGCATCGCTCCTGCCGGCATCTCCTCTGCACAGGGACCCCCAAACACTGACCCCGCTGAGGCTGAATATAAGTATTTGAAGCCAACGAGGTGTGATTTGTGTTATGTTCCTGAAAAGGTGTCGGGGGCTGTGGAGTGGGAGAGCCCACAGTGAATCCCGGGAGGTGCCCGGGTGTCTGGCTTTTGGGGCTTTTCTTCCTTCTGATGGCTTCTCTCTTCCCAGGGATATCACATTTTATCTGCATTCAGATTATTGCAGGATAAAAAAACCCGTCTAGCTGGCTTAATTTAAAGTGACAGACCTTATCATACAGTGTCACCCTGTATTTCCAAGAGGAAAAAGAGAAACAGAGTGAGAAAATGGGGGGGAAAAAAAGTCATTTTAATACTCCCTGGAGAAGCTGTGAGATGAGCGGTGACTCGGGGGTGCCCTGGGAGACGTGGAGCCAGCGCTGGGCTCTGAGCAGCCCATTGCGGCACTGGGGTGGCACCGCTTTGTAGGAATTCCAGTTTGGAGAGCCCAGGAGGGACCTGGTGGGACTGAGGTGGGGGGGAGTGAGACTTCCTCTGGCATCCCATGACCCGCAGCCCAGAGCTGGCTGTAAAGTCAGTATTTTGACAAATGCAGACACTGGACTCCTCTGAAAATGCAGTTTTCCCCAGCATTAGCAGAGACCTTACCATAAAGTAAAATTACTGAAAGAGAAATGAATCCTGTGTCACTCAAACCAGGACGATAACACTCCCTGCTCCTGCCTGTTCCTGCCTG
>JAOXNO010000041.1:857697-873789 GCA_028565335.1 Limnodromus scolopaceus | reverse complement strand
CCTCACACCAAAGAAGTTCTTCCCCACATCTCATCTCAATCTCCCCTCTTTCAGTGTCAAACCCTTCCCCCTCATCCTATCATTGCAAGCCCCTTCCAACTGAAATATTCTATTAAAAAATATAATTATGGGATAGTTTTCTGTTATTTTCAACCTATTTTATGTGAAAGTATGCATCCAATAATACAGGCACGTGCTTATCTTACCTATACAGAATGGGCCGGTGTACAACTTATGCAATGAGAAACTGTATTTAATATCGCTCATTTCAATCTGCAGAGAAGCTGTGGGGCTGAGGAGGGCACGCTGCCCTCGCCGTTGAATGAATTAGGCAGATGTACAAAATCTTCAAAGCTACCTGAGAGGAAAAGGGCCGTTATTCTCTTAGATTGACTTCTGGAAGTGTTTGCCTTTTATCTTCAGTCTCTTGGCAGAACCCTTTGGAATCAATCCTCTCTGCAGGTCTGTGTGTGTAACCATCCAGAAAAACAACCAGAAAATAATTTTTTTTCTGCTTTGCTGGTTTTTGTGATCCCCGGCATGCTCTGTTTTCACGGAGAGGAAAGCTCTGTTTCGTTCCCATGAGCGGGGAGGTGAGTGACCACTGGATGGGGTGGGATCTCAGCATCCAATGGCCTCAAAGCAGCCCAGACCTTCACGAGCCATGGGTCCAGTGCCTGGACCCGGGCTTCAGGAACGCCTTGCTTATCGTGGAGTTGTCCTCTGGCATCTTCCTGAGCAGGCACAGGCATCGGCAGGCGTGATGGGGCTGGCAATTACCGGCGGCTGGTGCCTAATTGGTCTCCTGGTGCAATGCCTCTGCTCAGGGCAGGCAGCTGGATTTACAGCCTCCACCTCCGCAGAGCTATTAAATTGGCATCTTCAGCATTTTATCAGGGGTGTTACACATGCGTGCTTGTTGTGTCCGTGATCTCCCCGTGTCTCCAGCTTCCCAGGGGACATGTACGTGAGGAGTTAACACGGATAATCCTGCTTCCCGTGTCCGCTGAGGGACCAAGGAAAGTTCTTGGTGCCAGGAACAGAGCAAATCAGCTGAGGCCAGCGGGGGTCCCAACCCATCACAGTTCACTTCCCAAGAGATGGAGCGAGGAGGAGACTCCTCTCATGCCTGTGCCTGAGGAAGCACAAACCGTGATCACGAAAAGGTGAGCTGAGACACACCATCCTCCTACGGTCTGCTCTTTTTTGGCACCCTCGTTCACCTCATCCATGCTTTAATTGCAACCTGTGCATGACAGATAAAGCACTGGTGTCAAGTGAGATTTGCAGCTGATATCTACAGCCACCCAGCTCGACTTATGTGGAGGCAGGTCAGCAGGAGACAGAGGAGAATTGAATCTGCTGTCTTGATTTCCATCTGCTCTGGCCACGAACAAGGAACAGGTGCCCACGCTGATATCATTAGGTGTGCCAGCCTCCTCTGGCAGCGAGGACTGAGGTCCTCCTCACATTTTTTCCTTTACCTCTTCCACATTGAAATCCCTGAGAGCATGACACGAAAAAGCACTTTCATTCTGGGCTTTACGTAGTGTGCGTCAGGTTTACCACCCTTCCGACTTTGCTCCCACATCAGGCTTCAGGAGGACTGGATGAGAAGAGCTTCCCAGGAGCTGCTCAAGTTTTTTTGTAGGTGAGAAACGAGGAGAATGTTCCACAGCATGGTCTGATGAAAGTTTTCACCCCAGTTTTCATGATCTACCAACTTGCTGGGCTCTATCTTCATTGAGACTTAGGGTGTTTTATCTCCATCAGTCTGCTCTGAAAGCAAGTGCATCTCTTGCTTTGGGAGACATTAGGTTCTCCATGACTTAGTCCAGTGAAGACTGACGTGATTATTTACCTAAGTCTTTCAAAATCATAATTTGCATTTTAGATAAGCGGTGGTGATCCTGGACTTCTGGCCGCAGTTATTATTTGTGAAATTAAAACACTGATTCTGTTCAGTTGGAATTGAATTTTTGTTTCAACGTTCTTGCAGTTGTATTTTATTCATTCTTTCCTACCAAAGAACGACTAGATTTTTTGCCTAAATCAGGCATCAGATTAATCTGAAATAAAGTGCAATGGGTTTGACTTGTAAAACGCTGGCGGCTCTGATTTTCCTCCCGGATCAGGGAGCAGTCATGGATGTGTTCCATCACATGACTGGCAGAGAGCTGGGAAGGTTTGGGGACCCCCCTGAGTTCCCAGCAGGGAGGACTTGTCCAGCCACTGTGGGCTTCCCAAGAGCAGGTCAACGTTGATGGATGGAACTATATCAGGCTGAAAACTCTATTAAAAGGCATCTTGCTTCAGAAGTGGGGAACAGAGTACATCCCATAGACTGCGATGGTGTATGGGACTTTATTTTTGGCATGCTCAAGCCCAGGTGGGTCCTCAGGGTAGGACTCGAAGAGATGTGATGAGATGAGCTTTTTGGCTCCCAGCTGATTATCCCTGCAATAATATTTTAATACAATAATCTGGGAAAAAAAATTGCAAACTTCATTTTCAACAGGAATGATTCAGAATGGGTAAAGCTTTTTAAATTTTACAGCTGGCGAGGAGGGGGGGGATGTAGTGTGTCCACCAGCAGCTGTTTGCAAGCAGAGGTTAGAAAACATCTGGCAGGCTGTTCTTTCCTCAAGGCCACAGGTCGGATTAAACAACCCCTCTCACAAAATGTCTGCAAGTGCACAAAATTTCATAGAAAATGGTTTCCCACTTTCACCCGGCACTAATCACTGTACTCGGAGGAACGTGTTGTCAAATAGCAGATGGCATATTATTCTAGAAATAACTGATCAACATATGTTTACTTTAGACATAAAGAGTATGTTTGAAATATTCAGGAATTATTTCATGTATGTATAAAGAAATGGTGTTTTCAAAAGGCTCAGCTCCCAGAGGGCACAATTAGCAGCTTCAAATATATAGGTGCAAATCAAAGTTTTGCATTTCTACCTGATTTCTACTCCTTTGAGTTGTGACTGTCTTGTCAAAGAATTTCCTTTTCTATTGAACAACCGTTTTGGGTTAGAAAAATTCCCTATTCTTAATGTTATTTGTGTTCCATCTGCTCCTAAAAATGCAGGTACTGTACTGGTATAGGAGGGCTTAAAATATCCAGATAGAGAGGATGGTTGGGTGGAGTTAGACCTGGACTGCCTAGAAAAGACATTGGTGTCCCCAGGGTTGGACACACGAGGATTATGTAGGTCAGCTCCACAGGGAAAAGGCATAAACTTCTCCCTTTTCTGCCTAAATTTGAATTGCAGCTGAGAATTGCTCCCGGCCCTTGTTTTTCACTTTCTGAGACAGAAAGCACTGAGTGTATTTTAAGGAAAATATATTTTCAGATAAATATCTAAACAAAGAAGTCTGAATAGATGTCCCTCTCGGGGTGTGTTTGGGGTCCCATTTGGGGGTGCAGCATCACGGCTGCACAAAGCACAGACGCACACCTGTACGCACAACCAGAGCGATGCCCAGCTGGGGTCGGTGGAGCCTGGTCATGGGAACAACCGTGCGTGAGAAAATACCCTTGGGGGGATATTTCTAGAAAATATCCTGAAAAGAAAATACTCCCAGTTAGAAAGCAGTAAAAAAGTTTAGGAAAAGGCTATGGGGACAGAAATAAAATAGGGAGATTTTCCCACTAACATTTCCTCACAGCTGCTCGGGGTGTTTAATTCCCGTCACTGGATCTATTTTTCCTGACAAACTCTATTTTCCCTAGGAAAACTCTAGGCCTTTGAAACTACGTCTAGTTTGGTTTCTGCAGTATTCTGTGGGGGGGTGACTCCCGCAACTTAATTATGCACTACGCGACTAACTCCCCCTGAAGCTTTATTTTCGGCTTAATGCCTAATAATTTCACAAGAAAACCTATAACCTGTGTAATGAACAACTGTTCTCACTCTTTGTCTCTCGCAGGCGCCGGAGCTTGTCCCCCTACTCTGTCCCATCCCGTCCCCACAGCATTTCGTATCCAGGCTGGTCTGTTGGGGCATCCAGTAAAAAACTGTGCCCTGCGGCCGAGCATCTCCCATGTGCACCTCTGAACCCCTTCCGTATGGGAACCTCCGTGACTGTAGTTCTGTAAATCACTTGGGTAAATGATTCTTGGCAAGACAATGGGATAGCAGGAACACATGGACCTAAAGCTTTAGCCCACTTCAGTGGGCTGGTTGCCCAAGAAACTTGGCTATACTGCATGAAATGGGCCCTGAAGGAGGACTCGACCGAATAGAATATGAAAACGACTCCTCTAGAAGGGAGGAAACCCACCTCCGCTCGAGGGCCCTCACCCACGGAGCCTGTGCAGTAAAACTAAAAGACACTGTACCTTTATTTGAAGATAAGAACGTTTTACACCAATGCCAAACCTAACCATCCAAACCAGCTCCAAAAGGCCCTCTCTAATCCACGTGCATTTCTCTCTAATCTTAAATGCGTTTTTCCTGTGCTTATTGAAGTGAGAACCCACTTGGTAGGGGTGGGTTAAGTGGCTACTGCAAACTTAAATTTTACTTTCTTGGCAGGGAATTACTGCAATTTTGAGAACTCTTACCTCAGAGTTATTTCATAAGTAGACAAGAAAAAAAAGATATTGTTGTTGGCCTACTTTCAAAGAACAAAATTTCTAAGTGATTGATAGGTATTTTTTATATATATACACACACATATATTTGTATATACACAGGTATCTGGCTCTAACCTGAAACAGCCAATAATAATAACTCAAAGGACAAAAGAAAGAGAGAAGATGGAACAACTCTCCTGCTTTTATTCTTTTTCTATAGGGAGAAAATACAACCTCAGGACTGTAGTCCCCAGCAAAAGCACTTTTCTGAGTTCCCTAGCCGAGGAATGGAGATTTAGCACTCAGCAAACGCAAACTAATTTCCACAAAATGTCAAACAAGGAGATGATCTCTCTCCCCAAAGGACTACTTCTGAAATATAAAACAAGAGGCAGAGGATAAATATATGAGCAGGCAGTGGCAGAAATGCTCAGTTCAGCACGGCACGACGTGGCCTGAGCAATCAGCAAGGTGCTGGGCAGCTTTTGCTTTCCCTTCCCCATCTGCATACGTGGTCAGTCGTTAATTATAACCTCACGCAATCCTATGCTCTCACCCTGATGGTTAGCTTGGATGCCCAGCTTGGATAAACGGTTACCGCTCCCTTTCTGCCGTCCTTTCCCACCAGAACCAGCTTGCTTGTATGTATATTATATATAATTGATATATTTATGTATTTTATACCCTATTTTAATATAGTTAGTAAGTTCACCTATAATTTTTTGCTGTGAGAGTGGTGAGGCACTGGAACAGGTTGCCCAGAGAAGCTGTGGCTGCCCCATCCCTGGAGGGGTTCAAGACCAGGTTGGAGGGGCCTTGGGGCAACCTGGTGTGGTGGGAGGTGTCCCTGCCCAGGGCTGGGGGTTGGAATGAGATGGTCTTTAAGGTGCCTTCCAACCCAAACCATTCTGAGATTCTATGATTTTGAGAATAGATAATTTGGTTGCTATTAGTCTGAATTTCATATGTCATTTGACCACTCTGCAGCAAGACAATCGAGGCTGGATGAAGACAGAGAGAGAGGAAGAACAAAGGACTGTCTGGTCCCGGTCCCAGGGCACAGGTATCGCCCTTGGGTGTGTTTCCTGGGCAGTGCTGGGGGGGGGTGGCACCCCTGGGGAGGATGGGCACAGCAGCCCACCTCCATCTCCCCACCTCTCTGTGGTTAACGTATCTGGAGGGCAACATGTGTCTGGTGTGAGGTGAGGGTGGCAGCAGTTACCTCTACATCTTAAGTTTCCATTTCCTCCCTTGGGCAAAATTTTTCTTTTCAGTAATTTAGTGTCCTTACATTTTTAATTCACTAAAAAATCCTTTTTTTTTAACCAGGGGTTGCATTATAGCTCTACATATATGTGCTGATTTAGAATTCATAAAACCTTGATTTTGTACCATGAACTAGGAGTGGGGTTTTGTTTACACTGAGATTTGGGTGGAAATTTGTTTCTGTGCTTCTTTTATCCAAATTATTTTTTGTCTTACTGCCATAAAAGATGTTATATGCAGAGCGAGCAGTAATATTTAACTGTGACAGAGCAAATTAAAAAGGGATTTTCAGCTGTACATACAGCACAAATGAGGCACACAGTTCATCTACATCTTTGTAGGCAGCCACAGGGTTCTTAATATTTTTTTTTAATTATTATGCACGTAAGAGTGCAAGATTGTTAAGGAGCAGTATTGGCTCATGAATTACAGTCTCCCTGTCAGCTGCAGAGTGTGAGAAGCCATCTCTGCTGAAATACTCCAAAGCAGACGTTTCTCCAGATCAAGCTGAGCAAAACAAACAATCTGGGCGATAAGCTAAAGTTTTTTAAAACCTGAATTAATTCTGCAATTAAACAGGAACGAGAAAAAAAGAGGGGAAAAAAAAGACAGGTTGTTAACGCAGGTTTGGGGAATGCAGTGTGCAGGGAACAGCTTGTGGGGAGGACCCTTGGGGAAGGTTGGGAGCAACGGAGGGGGGAAGATTTTGGGGGGTACAGCACATGGAAGGCAGTGTGGGTGCCCAGCCAGGGGCAGGATGTGGGGTGGGGATGGGGATGGCAGGCTGTGGGGCAGCGGTGGGGTGATGTGGGATGGGGATGGCAGCTATGGGGCAGTGGTGGGGTGGAGTGGGATGGGGATGGCGGGCTATGGGGCAGCAAAGGGTGAGAGGGGTCAGGCCAGAGGCAGTTGGGTGGCCACGGTGGGGACAGGCTGGGGCAGATGCAGGGCAGCATGGTGGGGACCAGCTTGTGGGGCATCTGTGGGGCTGTGGGCATGATCTGGGGGTGGCAGTGGGGCTGGGACACACACACACACCAGGCAGCAGTGGGCCTGGTTGGTGACCTCACAGTGGTGGGGGTTTCCAGAGAGCAGGGGTGGGCAGAGAAACCCTCCTGTCCCACACCACCACCACCCTGCCCCACGCCACCACCAGCTCCCCTGCCATGGGGAGATGTTGGCAGCCATGCCCCAGGCAGAGCTGCTGGGGGGTGAGGGGGTGAGCAGCCGGAGCTTCCTGACCCTCGGCGGACGTGAGGGAGCCCGTCTTGCCCGCATCAGCCCTCAGGCCAGCAAGGAGGTGGCAAACAGGAGCCACCTTTGGAGCAAGACGGCTCTGGAAGAAACCTCAAAGTCCCCTGTGTCAACGTCAATACAGAGAATAAAGCAGAAAACAGGGTGGAAGAGGAAACTTCAGCCTCACTTCCTGAAATATCTTCAGTAGAGGGGCAAGTGTCAGCGGGCAGCAGCCGGCAGACGTGGGGACGGGAGCACCAGCACAGCAGCCAACACCTCATGGGACCAGAACCAGCAGGTGACACCCCAGAGCCAGGGGCACAAGGGGCCCAGGGGAGCGGGGGCTCGCAGGGTAAGACGGGTGGCACGGCTCAGCATCCCGGCAGCCTTTCCCCACGGCGGGACTCCTGCCACAGCTGGCAGCGGGTCTCCAGCGGGGGCAGCTGGCAGTCCCTGGGGATGGAGCCCTGCCCGGGGGACCAGCCCTGGCAGAGCGGCTGGCAGCCCCAGCGCCGGGACTCCCAGCTCAGCGTGGACTCCAGGGAGAGAGCGGAGCAAGGCCAGGGCACCGCCTACAGCCCTGAGGAGGGGGCCATCTGGATCAGCCGCAGGACCACCAGGAAAGTAACCAACAGGAGCCAGCAGACGAGCCGAGTGTGGAGCCAGAAGGCGCAGGCGGAAAACCTGAGGTCCCCCGCTCAGAAATCCGCCATCTGCATCGGTGCAGAGACCAGGTCGGGAAAAGGGGTGGGAAAGGAAATCTCAGAGATATGCCCCGAAACAAGGAGCCTGCCAGCAAGGCAGGAGTCCCGGCGCGGCGGCCGGCTGGCACCAGGGCAGGGATCGTGGTGTGGCAGCGAGAAGACACCAGGGTGGGATTCTCGGCACGACAGTCAGCAGTTCTCGGTGCAGGAGTCCCGACGTGGTGGCGAGAAGACACCAGGGTGGGATTCCCTGCCCGGCAGCCAGCAGTTCTCGGTGCAGGAGTCCTGCTGTGTCAGCGAGGAGGTCCCAGGGTGGGATTCCCTTCCCGGCAGCCAGCAGTTCTCGGCGCAGGAGTCGTGGCCTGGCAGCCAGCAGGTATCAGGGCAGGACTCGTGGTGGAGCAGCCAGCACTCGTTGGGGAGGGACTCGTGGTGGGGCAGCCAGCAGACGTTTGGGCAGGGGTCATGGCAGAGCAGCCAGAAGGTGCCGGAGCAGCAGTCTCAGCCCCAGCTGCCCAGAGAAAAGAAATCGGAGTTCTCTGAGAAACCCTCTGATGGTGGGCTGCTGCTGGTGCTCCAGCTGCAGTGCAACAACCTCCAGGGGATAGAGGTTTTGGTGGAGGAGCAAGCAGCTAAACCTTGGAGGAAGAGAAGTCAGGAAAGAGTCGAAGGTGGCACCTTGCAGCTGTCCCAGGGCTCCACGGCTGAGCAAGGGGAAGCATGGCAGACCTTCAACCTCTTCTCTCAAGAAGGAGCGACCTGGACAGGCAGAACTGGGAAAATTCTGATCAGCTGTGATGAAGAAACTGGTAACACTGTGATCCAGAGTATCCACAAAACATCTCAGCACCCTCCAGGACAGCCATCCCAAAGTGAAGGGGCGACCAGTGTCCCCGAGGAGAGCAGTGGAGCAGATGTAGAAAAGCTGAAGGTGGTGGGACAAGGGTCCTGGCACAGTGGTGGGACAGACAGAGATGGAAAAGCTGCCTCAGAGCTCCCAGCTGCCTCCCAAAGCCCTGGGGGTCTATGGAGCATGGCCGTAGCCGTGGAAATGGTCCACGAGGCTCAGCAGACCCACAGTGTTATTACTCTGGACGAAGGGCTCTGGGTCAGGCGGCGAACAGGCAAATTGCTGCAGGATAAAAGCCAGCAGACCAGCTTCTCTGCCCTGTGGAAGAGCAGCAGCGCGGTGCCGGAACAGAGGGGAGGGGGGGGCAGCACCTCGGGGCAGCGGGAGGGGGGCGAACCCCAGAACCGCCCATCAGAGCTGGAGGTGCCAGAGCCTCCTCGGCGAACCTCTTCACGCAGCAGCCAGCAGTCTGGCCACGACTGATGGGGAACAGCCGGAGGAGCCCCTGCGTGATCCCCAGCTGCAAAGGGTGGCCGGGCTCCGGATTGCAGAGGCTTGAAGAGGAACCGGGCGCTGAAAATCTGTGGGGCCACGGGGTACTGAATCCATCATCTGGGACAGGACAGGAAAAGCGAAGACCAAAAATCACAGCAAAGGAAAAACTGAGCTGCAAGGTGTTGAAAGGAATAAACCCACATAAAGCAGAAAAAAATAATTAAAAAAAAAAGAAAAAAAGAACAGCCCTATGTAGTCACTGAAGTTACCCTCATTCCCTTTGTCTGCAGGTCACGGTCTCTGTCCCACCCTGCTTGTCCGGGCTGGGGGGTTTGCTCTGCCGTGGCAGTGGGGGTTGCTCTCCAGCAGCCCCCCGCCGTGCGCTGCCGCTGGAGAACAGGCTCCACCAGCACCCAGCCTCTGGAGCTGCCGGCTCCTCATCTCCTGAAACAGCCCCACTTGTCCTTCAGCCTCTCCTTTTCCACTTTTTCACTCATAAGTGGGGACAAGGACGCTTTCCTTCCTCTTGTGCTTTACTTGAATGATGAGAACCTCAGGAGAGCAGCCATCTCTCCCTCTGCGCACGCCGAAAGCAAAGGTCTTCTAAACCCCGCAGAGACCTTTGGCTACATGGAAAGGTGCCTGGAATTCTTATTCTGTCGAGAAACACCTTTTCTCCACAGACCAGACTGGGGCATCCTCTCCCGCGCCGGCGGCCGGGGCAGGTGTCAGTGTGTGACACAGAGGGAAGGGGACGGGGGGACACTCAGCCCCAGCCAGAAATTAAAAATGCAACCCCAACGTCGCTTTTCAGAGGTTCTTCTAAATCCAAAGCAAACCCTCTGTTTGTAGCATCAAGCTTTAAAGCACAAACCCCAACACTTCATATTCCAGAAAGAAAACAGAAAGTCCCGGGGGTTACTATTGTGTTTTCAGCTCCCATGACTTCAAGCCAATTTCAGGAACATTGGCAGCCTTTTGACCTAATTTCATACACTTAGATGTGGTTTTATTTCTGGCTTTATTTCTGAAGGGCTACATAGTGCTTTTGGTTTCCTTCCTTCAACCTGGATTTTTATGTTTTTATGGATTTTAAAGGAAATTTACAACAGCACTGAGCTACTGCTTTTTGAAGTGGGGGATTCAGGGAGAAGTGAGCATGAAAGTGTAGTTTGTGCTGACAATCTGCATCCTGCTTTAAAATGCAAGTCCAACTGATGTTTTGAAGTTCTACTAAAGACAAAATGTTAGAAACCTGTAGCATGACATGAAAGTAACTAGAAATATACACAAATCCAAACCAGAAATTATAAGTACGAAAGACAAAACTATTCCTTGATGAGGGCTCTCCGGGTTACTGCCAATCTTCCAGATGTGCCACGAGCTGCCACTGCTGCACCCTTATCCTCCAGCTTCAAGCTCACACCTCTCTTTAAAAGGAGGTTTTCACCAGTATTGATCAATTACTGAGCTTTGTGGGACCCATTTGTGTCTGGGAGCCAGTGCCTCAATCCAGCGCCCATAAAATCATCTTGTTTTCAAACGACAATGGTGCCTAAGCAGCAAACTGCATGCTCGCTCCCCAAAATATTGGGGTAGAATAGTATTCTTGTGGGGTTTACCATTAAACTGACAGAACAGAGGGTTAATGGGTTTTTTTTGTGTGTGTTATTAAAGCTGATGTGACCATAGTGGAAGGGTAAATGAGCTCCAGTCCAGGCTGCCCATCGGCTGAGGCCCTCATTCAGGATTTCCAGAATTAGGATCTCCAGACAGTTCCTTGCAGGCAATGGGTGGAAAAATGAAAGTATGCCTGGGAGTATTCCTATGCAGCTGGCAGTCCAAACACATTAATTGGCGATGCACCAGATTTTGATTTGGAGGACCCTCTCACAGCTGAAATCCATGAAATGTAACACAGGTTCTCCAGCTGAAGATGAAATGGGAATGAAAGTAGTGGGCTTGTTTACTGAGATTTCCACAAAAGGCAGGAGGATGTATCACGTCACATGGCCATCCCAGGGACAACACATAAAGGGTGGCGAACTCTCTTCCTGCCTGTTCCTACAAACACCATCTGAAAACACCCTGCATCTTCTGAGCACCTCTCCCAACCCCTCTGTGCGTCTGATCCCTGTTTCTAGCACAGGTGAGAAGAGGTTCTCGCTGCAAACTCCCGAGCGGCATCAGGCTATGTCTGATGCAGGAGGAACTGCTCCCGCTGGTGAGAGTGTGAGCCCTTTATTCGATGCTGTTAGCATCAGATAAACTGAGCTGAGTCCCAGTATCGGTATGGATGACAAGAAATATGCATTCAGACCCAGGAATTTTGCATTAGAAATTCTGTTTGTGAGGCCTCAGGTTAGTGAGAAGGGTAGAGTCTGAGTGATTTCATATGGCTGGAACAGTGTGATACTGCTCCTTTGGAATAGCCTTTTAAAAAATGATGCTTTTTCTGAAATTGCAATGGGTACATGTTTCTGGAGGGTTGCTTGTGTTAAATATGGCTGCCATAATAGTCAGTGGTCTTGTGCTAAATAAGCAAAATAAGAAAAGCAAACTACTTGTTAGTAACTAGAGTAGAAAGAAACTCTGTTCTGCCTGCACCTAGGCAAAGCACCGTGGCTCTGAGAGGGTCAGCCAAAGGGAGGGTCGCTTGAGTCTGTAGGTCTTGTGTTTATATGTGTAAAACATTTTGTGGATCCAATTCCTAAGGTGTTGAGAAGGTAAAGTAGATACCTTGCCAGTCTGTTGCATTTATTTAAATTAAAAAATAGGAAATTAATGCTTTTTTTTGTGGGGCAATGGTTCGTGTTTTCTCTGTTACCTTCATACCCAAAGGAATGGGAATGATCTCCCCGTGCTTCCCTGGAAAACATGGCTCCTGCAACTGCAAGTCAGACCTTCCCAGATTGGCAGCAAAATAGCAATTTGTTTTGCAGAGCAAGGCTTTATAGTTGTTTGTTGTAATTGGCACACGAAGATGTGACAGAAAGGCTCTTGCCAATTTATCCGGCTCCCGCAATTTTCTCCTGCGTGCTGATTGCCAGCAAAGTGCAGTGGTACCTTCATTAGCTACCTTTGAACCTTCCTGGGTGGAAGTGAGAAAGCAATCACTGTGTGTGGTGGGAGGAGGGGGAGGAAGGAGCTCTGTTTTCTTTTCATAGTATTTCAGACAGCGGCCCAGAAGGGAGGGTGGGAATTACATTTTCCCCCCTCCTGTTTCTGGCCACAGACCGAATGCAAGATCCTGAATGCACCTGCAAATCCTAAATTACTGTGTCCCATTGCCATGGGAACAACATGCAGGGAAGGACCTCGGTGCACCTGCGATGGCTGAGGAACACTCTGAGGCAGCAGGAGGATGGAAAAGTGCCTCCTGGAAGGTCTGAGAAGGACCAGACCAACACTATCCATCTCTGTAAAGGCTTGATGGATTGAAAACTGGATTTTCCTCATATTTATCAGCGCTGCTCCAGGCTTTGCATTCTGCCCAAAGGAGATCTGCACCTTCAGGCTGATCTTTCTTTCTAGCTCATTGTAGTCTCCAAACTCGAAGTATCTCGTAGAGACAATACCTGTGAGGTGTCTGAAGAGAGAGCCGGTGAGCTCTTCAGCTGAGGTGATGGAGTTGCCTTGCCAAGGAGCTCTGTGCTTTGGAAACCGGAGGTTTTGCAGAGTTAAACGGGAGCTGGACCCGGGAGCCCTCGTGCTGGCAGAAGCTCCACTGAGGCGGGTGAGAGGGCTGTCTGAGAAGGTGCTCAGGAAGTTGACTCTAGACATGACTTGGCGATGGAATGGATAGAAGGGCGGGTGGGTGCTGGATGAACTGAGATGTCTCTTGTGGGGAAGGAGAAACCACCCCAGGTGAGGCACTCGGTGAAGCTGGTCTGCGTCTCTGCGCTGAAGTGTTCCCCTCAGCAAGGTTGTTGTATAATTTAGGCAGATTTATTTTACTTTTGGGGTTTCCTTATCCTTCCATGTTTTCTCATCTTCCTGCCTCAGCTCCTGACTGAGGATCTGACAATTAATTGTGGAGCCCAGGGAGGTTAAGGGAAAGCCCCCAGGCTGCTCTAAATCTGGGGATCTTCTGCAGCGCCAGCTGCTGCCAGGCTCTCCCCAGCTCTGCTATTGATCCCCTACCAGTGGAAATCACCAGAATTAATAAGAAACACAGCCAAAACCGAGGTGGGCACCCAGATCTTGCTTTAGATCTTTACAGTGGCTCTTCCACTGTATTTTTCAGATGTCAGTTTTCTGTGTTGCCAAAGAAGCAGTTCCGCACCAGCTGCAGATGAGCGCCTCGCTCCAGGGTGCCTTTGGTGTCCCCACATCCCGTTTTGCCCCCCACCCTGAGCCTTGGATCAGCGTGGGCTCAGCAAGCGCTCATGAAAGCAGCTGCTGTTTTCAGGGCAACACGGACCCTCTGGAAGGAGGGTGCTGGGGCACGGAGGAGGGAGGGAGGTTTGTTTCCCTCCACGCTGGTGGCCACAGGCTGCCCAGGGCGCTCCCACTCCTCCTGCAGCAGGTATCTCCATGTTCCCTTATGCTCACAACCATCAGCCATATGCTCAGCGCCGCTGTGTGACGAGCAGCGTTCCCTGCACAATAAACTGCTGGAGAGGCTCAAAAGGCATAGGGGAGAGGGCTCTGCTGCAGCCAGGGAAGCGTTTACTGGTGTCCATGGCTTTGCTGGTCCACCTCAGTGGCTGGGGAAGCTCAGCCCAGGGCTTCTCCTGGTGGAGTGGGTGCTTTGGCATGGTACAAGCCTGATCCTCACGACAGGGATGAAGCCTCTGACCCACAGCTATGTTCCTGTGTGTGTGGACACTCTAGTGACCACTGCCACCTCCTGTCCCAGGCCTCCTTGTCCTCCCTCTTCAGGGATGCACAGCTCCTCTGGTGCTGCTCCTCCTGCTTTTCTTGGGACTTGGTGGACTCGGAGGGATGATTTGTGGAAGCGGCTGGCAGACAAGAGGAACAGCCCCTGAAGGAGCTGAGCCAGGGACAGAGCCTGGAAGAGGCTGCCCAAAGAGGGTGTGGGGTCTCCTTCTCTGGTGACATTCAAACGTTGCCTGGACATGTTCCTGCCCTGGGTGGCCCTGCTCTGGCAGGGGGGTTGGACGGGATGGTCTCCAGAGGTCCTTTCCAACCCCATATCATTCTGTGATTCTGTAATGCACAGCAAACAGCCTCACGCATCACTCTCAGCTCTGTCCCCCATGCTGGTGGGGGCAGCCCTGGGGAGGCTACAGGCAAAACACTGCCTGGGGCTGCAGGGTAGGTGTCCTGGCACTGACTCTCACCAGAGGCACCAACCTCTTTATTTCTGTTTGCCAAGATATTATGGGCATTCTTCAGCGCCTTACCTTCTTGCTATGTGACAGCCACAATGCGCTTCATAGGCACTGATCGCTTGTCTTGGTGTCACCACGTTGTGTAGAGCAGGGCTCTGAGGGACCTGTCCTCTCTGCTGACCTGACACCAGCTCCTTTGCTGGGGTTATGGGGACAAGATGTAAAACTTTACCTGGCATCCCTCCCCCTTTAACTCAGCAGACATAAATCCCACTCTTTATGCAGCCAGTGAATGCAGCCAAGTGTCATTTTGCAGTTGGAAAGCTTCTACCCATACTTGCTAAATGGTTTTAAAGGGTATTTATCTGTAGCATTAAAATGTGTAATTAAACTATAGAGAAGATCCTACCTGCTGGTCCCCGGAGGCGAGTGTCTCTTTCCAGGATGCGAGCAAAGGCTGCATCTACTGCTGCTTGGAAAGGCATGAACCAGCTGTGGGACTAATCCAGAACCTCTGAAACAAAAGGGAGACATGGCAAAGGCTCTGGGGACCAAGAGCTCTGGCTCTGCTGATGGCTTGGCACAAGCCAAGGAGCAGTGTCCCATGGCAGGGATCCCTGAGCTGGTGATCTGGTGGCAAAAGCGTCAGCCAGGGGAGGAACCGCAGTGACATTTGAGGCAGAAGAGTTGTGGCTGCCCCATCCCTGGAGGGGTTCAAGGCCAGGTTGGAGGGTGCTTGGAGCAACCTGGTGTGGTGGGAGGTGTCCCTGCCCAGGGCAGGGGGTGCCACTGGATGGGCTTTAAGGTCCCTTCCCACCCAAACCATTCTGTGATTTGTGGAGCTAGAGGAGTGGCAGAGCGGTCTGGCTGGTTTTTTGGGCACCATGAGCCTGCTTTACTGAGGAGGCCATTTGCTGGATGGTGGAGGGGCAGAAGCTGGCTCCCACCACTGAGGACCCCGTCCCTCCAGGGATGCTCACCTGGGAGCACGAGCAGGGAGTGGGGCCACTGGCCTTAAAGGCTGCAGCAGTCTTTCCAAAGGGAAAAAAAAAACAAACAAAAAAAACCAAACCAACTTTACAGAGAAATCACATTGCGGATTCAGAAAGAGTTGGAAAGTTAAAACTGCTTCTTCGAAACTCTTTTGTCCTGGCTGTCAGGCAGGCGGCAGATAACCCGAGCCCTCGCTGCCACCGTCAGCATTATAAAGGAGATCTTTACACGGGGATAAAGTGTTCTTCAGCAGTTTTGCGAGAGTATCAGGCACAAACAGACGGCTCAATACACAGCGTGAATGCTTTTTGAATATATTTTGGTCTGGAATAAATGTCTGGCTGTGGTTTCTGCTGCAAGAGGCTCTGAGCACCTTAAAAATAAACTAAAAAAAAAAGCAGTTATATAACATGTTTTATTAACAGCGCATCAAGGTGTTTGGCAAGTAATAAATTGCATGTCACTGTGTTGCCACAATGTTGTTACCGCGATAAAAGTTCACAGACGGCTTCAACTGTCTTCAGAGTTTTATTTTGTGTTATTTCATGCCCTCGACGTAGAACCATGTAATCACAGAAGGGTTTCGGTTGGAAGGGACCTTAAAGCCCATCCAGTGGCACCCCCTGCCCTGGGCAGGGACACCTCCCACCACACCAGGTTGCTCCA
>JAOXNO010000041.1:820624-854943 GCA_028565335.1 Limnodromus scolopaceus | reverse complement strand
TGTCCCTGCCCAGGGCAGGGGGTTGGAATGAGATGGTCTTTAAGGTCCCTTCCAACCCAAACCATTCTATGATTCTAACTGAGGAGAGAGAAAGCTGCAGTTTGGTTGTGTTTGGGTGAAATTTAGATACATATCTGTACCTGAGCCATTGGAAATCTCCTCCTTTCTCCTGCTTTTCCATTTTTTTTTCAAAAAATATAGAGGACTCCTGCTTATAGCTAAAGAATGATTATTCACTAATGACAAATGTGCCCCTTAAGAAAGGCTGATCTTAATAAATAAAAAGCTTGGGCTATATATACCTAGCTGGCCTCCTGGAGGCACCAGGTCCCTTACAGTTGGGCCAGCGAACACAGCAGTGGCACAGCCAGGGTGGCCATCTGTCCCCCCGGCTCCCCCAGAGCTGCACCAACGGAGATGCTGCTCCACACAAGGGGGATGAGCTGTTGGAGATCTCCTTGTAAAGGTCACAGCACAGCTCGGCACTGGCTCCTCTCTTCACGCTGGCCTTGACCAGGTCTTGCAGTTTTGGGTTCTTTGCCCGTTTCCCGTGTTCCTTGGCTGGGTGGCTGCTCGCTGGTGACACCTCCAGCTGTGAGGTCAGCAACTGAGCTGGGCATTTTTTACAAAAGAAAAGTGTTGCTATTGATCCTTCCTCTAATGGGCTTTCATTTGTGGGTGAGAGGCACTTGAAATCCCCTGCATGACAGGCTCAGAGCTGGGATTGCCATGGAAGCTGGACATGCGTTACCTCCCCGTAAGAGCATTCCCCACCTACTAGAGGTTTTCTCCCTACGACAGTGGTTTCAGCTTGACGCCCTAATTGTGTGGGTCTGGGGCATGACTGAAGCATCAGTGTTCAGAGTGGCAGGCATGGAGCTTCTGCCCTTTCCTCATTCCGCAGAATTCAACCCAGAACACTTCTTTTTAACTAGATCTCTTTATTTTATTTTATTTTATTTTATTTTATTTTATTTTATTTTATTTTATTTTATTGGTATAGCTGGCAGAAATAGTGAAATGCATCAGTGGAAGAGATGACTTCTTACTGCAGCCTGCCTCTCTTGTGGACCAAAGAATATTATGTCCTCTGCTTTCCATAGGATTTTGACGACAGAGTGCAGCTTCAGTGGGGACTTACCTTAATGCACAGCAATCAATATTTTCTTTTTTCTTTCCTTTTTTTTTTTTTAATTGCATCATTTCTGGCTCTGTTATGTACAGTTAAAAATCAGCTTGAAAACATAATTTTTTGTTCTGATAATTATGGCATTATTATGTTGATCTTCACCGTTGATTTGAAGCTGAGCTTCACCTGGCCGTGAAGCTTGAGAACTTGTACCTGCTCCTGAGAAGGATCCCCCCATTGCCAGGAAGGATGAGGGCAGTGGTGGTCAGGATTCACCCCCCACACTCAGCACCCTGTGCAGCTCTTACAGGCGCGCGGTCTGTAGGAGCTGTCACTGTCACTCTGCAGGGCTGCTTAATTCCTCATGGGGTTCTCATGGATATCCTGGCTGGCCAAACCTGCCGAAGTCCTCACTGCTGCCCCCCCTAAATGCGGCTGGTTCCAGCTATGGGCACCAGTCTCTTTTTTATGTCAGGACACCCAAAACCATGGGCATCATCATGTCATGCCATACCTCCCACAGTATGGGTGGAGGCCACGGAGATGTTGTTGCCCCAAAGCATGTGAATTAGGCTCAGTTGGACACACCTTGTCCCTGCTGGCACCCCTGGAGCCGGGACAAGCAGTGTCTCCGCACCCATGGAGCCGGTAGGTGCTGCACTCGCAGCCAGACGTGGTGGAGACCGATCCCCTAGTTTGTGTACGGACATAAACTGCATGAGTTTGAGCCCAGTAACACACACAGTTTTGCCATTTTTAGATAATGTTCTCAAAAAGCCCAAGATGTCATCCTAGGACATGACCTATCCCTTTGACAGCAGTGTTTGGTCTTCCCTGTAGGAGGGAGATGGGGCTTTGGTAGATGCTCTCTCCACTTGTGCCTCCACGCTGGTCGGGACCGGTTTTGCAGAAGAGGTGTTGACACAGGAGGCTCCTTCCAACCCAAACCATTCTATGATATGAAATATATTCATGAAATACGCTCTTGCTGCCTTGGCCGCAGGTGCCACCCCACCAGCCCCTGATGGATGGGGCTGCAGCCCAGGAGCACGTGCCCTGGTGAAGCGATTTTTCTACCAGTGCCTGCACTACATTTTCCTTTCCTCGTTGCAGGAACCGAACAGCAAACACAGGTGTGCCCAGCGGTCCTGCAGTGGGTCTGCCTCCCTCGGGAGCACCTGAGCCCTGGGCGCCGGCCTCGTCGCCGTGGGATGCTGGGTTTGTTAAGATAGCGACACACACCAGTTTGCAGCTCAAACACAACATCTGCTTTGCTGATGAGCTTCTGAACAGCCATTAGCTTTACAGATGCTGCAATTCTGCTGATTGTTTTGATCCATCTTTACTTGTTACACCTCATTAGACGGGAGCGGTGGAGCAGAACCAGCAGTGGAGTGAGATGGAGGGACCAGCTGGGGAGGGATGCCCGCCCCGGCTCTCAGGTGGGCAGGTAGGGGTGATGCTGAGGAGAGCTTAGGAGAAAACACATCGAGCTTATTAAACGCTACACTGAGAGGTAAACCCGGTTCTAATTCAAATTTCAGTTCTGGCGTAATTAAGTAATACAAATTATGATACTTAGCCATTTCCATCTTCAAAGACCTTTATGGATAAATTTATTCTTGTGGCATCTTTGTGAGGAAAAGATCTTTATCATGGGGAAATTGAAGAAGCGATTTTTAAGTGCCTTGCTGAGGCCGAGGAGGACCTGTGCCAGCCCAGAGGGATGCTCCAAGCCTTGCAGGGATGTCTCAGCTGGCTGCAGAGTGATCCATGTCCTCAAAACCTGTTACTACTTCCATGGATTGAAGCAGCTGCAGATATGGCTTCAGGAGTAACGGGACATATAAGTGATGCCCGGGCTGCTCCCAGGGTGCTGGGCAAGCTGGTGGTGGCTGCACACCAGTAAGGAACTGGTCCTGGTCCTTAGATGACCAGCCAGGGGCCTGGGAGATTGGCAAACCCGGTTTTAGGGTGAGTTTCTCGTTGCTTTGTTGTAGCAATGACAGTGGAGGCTGTCAAAGGAATTGCAGACAAAGCGGAAACATCAGGGGCAATGGTTCACCCCAGACTGCAAGGTCCAAGGGGTCAGTGGTACCTGGCCTCTGAAGAAGGGCTGGTTTTTTCTCTAAGACATCACCAAATACGTAGTGTTCTGTCTGTCTGTGCTGGGAAGCCTGTCCCTGCGGGGGGTACGGTGGAGGTGGGGGCTGCAGGTACTGGGGATGGGTCAGATGAGCTCTAGGGGCAGACAAGTGACAAAAATTAACTTGCTGGGCAAGAGAAGAGGTGAGTGCTGGGCAGGGTGATGGCTTGAAGGAGTCTTATCTTAGGGGATGCAGCGGCTGCAGTGTCTGATGGCACTCGGGCTATGCAGGGGTTTACGAAAAAGATTTTTATTTTTTTTTCCTATTATTTCACATTGCTCCCTTGTTAAAGCACACGTTGCTTTAAACTAACATGCTGCATTATAATGTGTGGTGGGTACTGCAAGTTGTATTACAGATGCATTTTACGATAGGGTTGATTCCTACACGCTAAAAAAACCCATTAATCCGTCATTGCTACAAGGGGGCTGAGACGTGCCCTCCTTTCTCTGCACAGAGGATACCGATTTATTTTCCCTTGGCCTTGTTCCAAGTGCTTTGAATCCCTGTGGCATAAAAAGAAAATCTACTTTATTCTCTTCCTACTTGTGCTGCATATCCCAGAGGAAACAGCATAACAGAGTCCGGTGATAAGAGACTGTCTTACGTATAACTGGCTGTACCTTGGTGCCGTAGTTTGGGCAGATTTTGGCTGCTTTAACCACCCCAGGGGCCAGCGATGCCCTGGGGACAGAAACCTATGGAGATGGCCAAGGACACGCTGTCTAGATCATCACACCTAGGGTAGTCATCACAAAAGCCATGAGCTGGTGCACCAGTCTTAGGCTGTATTTTTCTTCATTTTGCAGAAGTAATTGCATGCTTTAATGAGTTTTCTGGAGATTAGAGGATGACCTCAGGGTCAGGGCTCCTGGCCGTCCCCGGGGCACAGGGTGAGCTGCAGCCATGGACAGCTGGTGCACGTGAACTGAAGAGCTGATCCCAATCAGCCTTGCGGGGATGGGGAGGATAATTAACGTCTCCAAGCTTTTGTTAAGCTCTTCAAGATGAAAGACAGTGGAAGAAAGGAGTCAGCTACTTATTCCACTGCTTTTTTCCTTGAGTACTCCTGAATGCCTGTGCCTTGACTGTACCACTGAATGGAGATGTAGTGCGATGACAAGAAATCACCTTCTCTGTCCACGTCGATCCTTCAGAGCCATGTCCCGTTGGCAGGACCAGGGATGGCACCTCCTGCTGATGGTCATCAGGATTGCCAGCCTGCATCCTCAGGAGACACCAGTGGGTGACACACACCCCGCCATCGTGGGGTGCCCACTGACGGTGCACTGGAAGGTAATCAGTGCACCTGACAAACAAACTGCTCAAAGCCTTTTTCAACAGTGAAGAGAACTCAAGCTTGGGTACTTTATACTGCTCTGCGCTCCCTTGTGAAAGCTGACAGCCGAAAAACCACCTCTAATTCCAAGTCCATCCTTTTCTGGGGTCTCCACATCTGTGTTGATACTTAGTGCTGAGGCTGGTTTTCTTGGCGAGTGCCTCTAGGAGCTCATCAGCTGGTGGAGTTTATTTGCAATGATAGTACTTTTTTCCCATGAGACAGTATGGGTTTTTATTTGTAGGCTTGCTCCAGTAAAATGCTTACAGATTACTATTTTAAATACTCTCAGCCTGGCTTCTTGTACTTATTTTGTTTTATATACACATGTATTCTGCAGATAACATGGAGGAATTCAGCTTGTTTCATTAGAAGTGAAAGGAAGGCACCTCGGAGAGGCACAATCTGTGCTCAGAAGTAATGAACTCTCTGTGAGCGAGGACAGCTCGTTCCCTCCTTTATTTATTTATTTGCCTATTTGCACGACAGCAGATAGATATTGGAGTGTGCTGGGCTCTGTCTCACAGGGTAGGTGGAGAAGCTATCAAACACTCCTAAACCAGTGCTGGTTGTGGAGTTACGTAGGAGTGGAAGGAAAAGTGGTCCCAGGTCCTGAGCTGGGAGAAGGTTGGTCTCCAAGCTGGACCAGCAGCCTGAGCGTCCTACCTGTGTCCCATAAAAAATAATTCTGCCTAAACCAAGTTCAAACGGAGAGCTTCTCCCCTGCTATGAGGCTAAAAGGATGGCTTAATTAGATGAGCAAAGCAGGAACTAACAGAGGATACGACTGCCTTGGAGAAACGCATTGAGGGCTGGACACCAGGGAGGGACGGGAAATATTTATCCTGAAGGACAGTGCCGGCACAAGGACAAGTGGATTTAACATTTCTATGGATAAATTTAGGCTGAAAAGTAGAAGAAAGTTTCTGACAGTCAGTAAAACAAATTATAGAATAGTTGCCAGCAAGACATAAGGAAAAAAAGGATGCATTTTATTTTTAAGATGGAGTTTAGCAGTTCATGGAAAAAAAGTGTAACGTGATCCCATGGGAATATATTAAATGTTCTAGATGGATCCTCTGTCTTTGCACAGGAGATTGACTGGGCATTTACCATGAATGGTCATGGGGACCTAGGGAAATTATATGATAACTACCCTGTATGCGCCAAGTTAAAATTTTCCCAAAGACAATATTTTATTGAGTAATTATTCTCAAAAGCAGCTTGCAGTATAGCTAAAATATACTCAATGCTCTTCAATATTACACTTCCTTCTTCATGTGTTTATTTTTCCATACATGAACTTTATTCTTTGAATAATAAATATACTTTGCTATACACAAACAGTGAAAGTGCCATATTAAAAAAAGACTGAATATTTAACTGAAGTTTAAACTTGTCATTCAATGATCTGATAATAAATGTCATAAGTTATTCAACTTTTAAATTAAATCTCTGAGCAAATGTTTTGAAAGAAAGTGCTGATTTTTCTGTGTGTACTACTTTATTTGCCGAAAAATTTCAATAACTAATTCCTAGCACTTCTGCAAAAAAACACTATATCAAGATTTTCCATTGACAAGTTGATCTAGTAATACAGGTTGATGAAGATGGTCTGATACCTTGAATATTGAGTTATTTCCCAGCGTTCTATTTTTCTTGCTTTGAAATTGTCTCTACCTACTCTCTAAAAAGCCATTTTATTGTGATGGGAGTTTATTGTCACATAATTTTGCAGGTTATTTACTGTGAATGAGAAAAGAATGAGTTTTAAAGGGATGTGATGGACAAATGATGTATACCTCTCCTGCCTGCTATTTTTCTTTCAGTTATAGGTAATAAATTCCTTCTTCGAAGGCAAAAAAAATTCTTCAGTAAGGGACAAAGCCCAAGAGCCCATCTCCGAGGAGCCCTCAGCGCAACAGCACCTACAGGCAGGAGGAACATCTGGGCTGTAGAAATCGGGCCAGTTCTGTATTCACATCTTCTGCACCCAATTTTTCGGAGGTAAAATATTTGTGGCTCTTTCTCCAGCTGAGAGGAAGGGCACAGAGATCCGCTGCCGTTAACTGCAGACATTAACTAAGGATCTCTCTTTAAGCCAGAGCCAAGCCTGAGAAGGCGGCAGGAGCCCAGCAAGCAGCTGTGGGTTGCCTTTCCTGACCCACCGCTCATCAGCTCCTTTTATCTCCTCGGGCTCACACGTCCTGGATCAAGGAGGCAATTTCCTTTACGGCAGCCCGGGATGTACCAGGCTCAGTAAGCCAGCAGTCATCTTTGTTTTCAGCATCAGCGGACTACAAGGGGAGAAGAAAAAGAACAATTTAATAATGCTTCTTTTCCACGGGCGGCTAAGCCTGGGCACGCTTTCTGTTCCTCAGCCTGCACGGCTTATCCCATCGGACGTGGGGAAGCTTCTGAGCGAATAGGTGAGTCGAAATATGAAAGCCCTGAAAGGAAGCCTCAAAAAAGGAAAAGTTCTGCCTTTTACCCCCTCTAAAATTAATGAGAAATGTGCTCAAAGCAATGCATTGTTGTCTCCCTGGCTGCGTACCACCCCGGGGTCCTTTTTATTTCTAGTCTCCATGTTGCAGAATTAAATAGACTCTCTATTTGGGGGGAGGGGGGGAAAAAGAGCATAGAAAAGACCGCTTTCAGACTTAAAAACTTGTTTTCTATTCAGCATGCTATAGCACTGAACAATTCTTATTCCTTTTTTTTTCGCTGTGGCAGCAGAAAATACCTTGGCAGTACTACTTCTCCCCTGGAGTTAGTATTGCAGCCCTGGAGCCACTCTCACGCGTCTCCCACAGCCCATGGAGGGCCCCATCCCCACTGCGAAAGGCTGGCAGCAGTTCTCAGCTTCCTCTCTCAGCCCAGGACTAGTCCCGTTTGCCCATACTGGGTTTTGGTGGGATGGAGCCTGGTAGCATCCCCGTGTGTCACTGGTCCAGGGCAGAGGCTGCCTGATCACCAGCGTCACCTTAATCAAAGCTCCAGTGACATACCATGACCAGGATTCTTATGGTACTTGACATTTACATGTTTTTTCTCTTCCAATGTCACATCCATGTATGAAGCACCAAGCTGGCCAGTGTGAGAGCTTGAGACAAACCTCATCCCCCTTCCACAGCAGTGAATTCAGGGCCTCAGTTCATGCCCCCCCCCGGCCCCAGATATGCAGACTTTTAACAGGTATTTAATTTCTTCTGTCTTCGGATAACTTGTGGGTTTTTGGAGTTTGCAGAGGGTTGATTTGGAAGATGGACATGTGGCCACCTCGCTGGCTTGAAGGCACCCTTCTCTGGCACCGCTCTTGTCCTGCACCCTCCCTTCCCACTGACTTTTCCAAAGGTGGAGAAAATTGCCGATTCTCAATTGCCTCAGCAAAGTGCAAATCAGGCTAAGCAAGGCACCAGTAAATAGAAAATTGATTTCAGATTTGTCTACTTTGGGGCTGCTGGGTTTCACTTCTCATAAGTAAGAGAAGGAGCCTTAGGTGGATTGACAGCACCAATGATCCCAATCTGCTCCCAGGAAAGGTCGCCAGCCCTTGGGAGGGTGCAATTACCGAAGGAGATATGAAAGAAAACTCTGTGGCCTGGTTACTTCAGGTAGCAACATTTGGAAAATGGAAAATAGCACTGGAACAGTTCCAACAGCTCTGTACTTGCAGACTGAGGGGGCAAAGCACAGATCCTCAGGTCCTGGTGGTCAGAAAGAGCAAGGAGATGGATGCAGTGTCTCACAGTGTGACCCTCTGTCTCCATGTGAGCCCAAAAGCCACACTGCATGTTATGATGGATGCTGGAGTCTGCTTTTCAAGGAACTACAGGACCAACTATAATCAATAAGAAACACTTTAAACAACTTATTTCACTTATAATAGCATGTGGCATGAAAAATAGCCTGTTTAGTGAGTAGATACAGGCAGTTAAGGAAGAGACACATTTCCATTTTAATATGTGATCTTCTCAAGGTGAGTTAATAGGGGTTTTTTGTAATGACCTAAATAAAACTTCAATTTCTGGTGCCTGTAAGAACTCTGTGTTTTTCGTAATTCGTTTGGGTTTGTCATGGGGAAATCAGCCATGCCACAAACCACTTTGCCATGTCTTCTCTTGCAGTTTCTGCACCAGCAGGAAGATGTTTGTACACTGAGAAATGAAGCAAACTGGGACAGCAGTAATGAGTTGAGAAGAATTTCCCAAGTATTCTGGGGCTTATCTCTGCCATTAGCTAATTTGAGGCTGACCGGTTGCCATGGAGATCTGGCTGAGCACCATCGATGCTCACTGAGGCACTGAGGGAGAGAAGGGAGAGCACGGAGGGTGCAGGATTTTTTGTCAATCTTCTGCTGCCAGCCCATGTCTACAGGCACATTGTGGGTGTATGTGTGCCCTGCTGATAGAGGCTGGGTCATTCTGACCCTCTGATACCCCCGAGGGCACATCATGAGGGTCCTGCCTGGTCTCCAGGGGTGAATTTGTGAGACGGAGCATCCTCAGCACCTTCTCGGCTCCTTCACTGCCTGGTGGAGGCTCTCCATGGCAAGAACTCAACAGCAACACAGCTGCCTTGCTCTGAACTGCTAGTCCTTCAGCAAATCACGGCATCTGGGGTTCCAGATTTCCTCCATTTTGTGAGTCTTATCCCAGTGGTCTCTTATAAAGCTTTAATTGCATGCTTTCCAGCCATGGAGCCACAGGTAGAGGTGTCTGTTGTCTTCATGGAAGTCAAGGCAGCTACAGAAATGATACCTCTGAAGGAGGGCATGCCTCTGAGCCACAGAGCATGCTTGGCTGGCAGAAACATCTAGAATATCGCTTGCAACAGTGGGCAGGAAAAAAAGAGGAAGAGCAAAACAGTAAATCTACATCATGGAGGGCAAGCTGGGAGAGACCTGGCAGAATGTCTCTTAGGAAAGGATGGTTAGTTCAAGAGAGAGCTGAGAAATAACCTGATCCTTGCCCCAGGTACCTACATCAGTGCAGGTGTGCTAACAAAGTGGAGAATTTCCACCTAGGAGATAAATGCCTAATGAGATCTGGTGACTGGTGCAGAAATGAGATGAGTTCGGATCAGAATCAAAAAATCACTGCAGAACGTGAAGTACTGCAACACCTTAACAAGAGCTGTAATGGATTGTCCTTCACTGGAAATTAATAAAATCGAGACCGGATGTTCTCTTAAAAGCTACATGAGAGTCAATTGAAGGAAGTTGTATGCTTTGTGTTATCTGTGTCCCTTCAGGCACCGTAATTTAAAGTGTTTTTCCCACACTATGGAACACACAGTCCTGAGGAGAAGGACTTGGGGGTGTTGGTGGAGGAGAGGCTCAACATGAGCTGGCAACATGCGCTGGCAACCCAGAGAAGCCCCCTGCACCCTGGGATACATCCCCAGCAGCGTGGCCAGCAGGGTGAGGTGGGGGGATTCTGTCCTTCTGCTCTGGGGAGACCCCCCCCCCAGTGCTGCCTCCAGCTCTGGGGCCACCAACAGCAGAAGGGGAACATGGGCTCCATCTGTGCTGCTGTGTCCTCGTTCATTGTGCAGTGATGTGGCTTGAAGAAAGGTGCAGCAGAAAGAGAAAACAAGGAAAAGGCAGGATATAAATCTTGAAATCCCACCACACCTGGGCATCTAACAGGAGCTGCGGCCTCTGCACCATCTACCCCATTGCCTTCCTATTGAAAAAGTGTGGTTTTTCTCATTGCCAGTACAGCATTAAGTCATGAAATGGGGCAGGGCTGGACATCCAGGTGGAAGGAGTCCATCTCTCTCCTGTCCAGAACTCTGTGGGGACCACCGGCGGGGAGGCAGAGCTCGGGAGCCAACCATTCCCCCAGAAGAACCTGCATTGGAGCAGCGTGACCAGAGCATCCCCTGCCCTGCAAGTGGGACCTCTCCACCGCTGAGGCACCGTCCCTTAATTGCCTGCTGTTATCACAGCAGCTTTTCACAGAATCAAAGGGTTTATCCTGATAAGCACATTCCTGTTGACAATTTGCTTTCATTAAGCTGCGTCTCAGCTGGACTCACTCTGCAGCAGCCCAGGAAAGGTTTCGATACACATCTTGGAGAGGCACTGAGATAATACAGGGACTTGCTGACTCAGCCAATTCTGGCTCCCTGGCTTAATCTGGCTCACAGATAAATTATAGAGGATCTTTGAAACGTGTCTCATCCCGGCTAATTGATATGCCTCTCAGATGGCTCTGTGCTTGACTGTAGCTAATAAGCATGGTAACCAAGTTGCCTTGCATGGAGCTGAGTAATTTGTCCAGCGAATGCTATCAATCTTCTCTGGCCTCTGAACCTGCTGGGGACGCCTGGATGCTGCTGTAATCTTGCTGGATTTGGGCCAGAACAAACATTACCTCCTTTCTACATCTGTAACAGCAGAGCACGAGAACAAGAGAGCCTGGCTATGGTTTTCCATGTGTTCAGACAGGTCCTGTAATGGTCCCAGCTATTATGGAGCCTATAACAATACTGCACACTCTCATCAGCTGGGATAATCTGGTCCAACCTGAGTTGTGTTTGACTGAATTCTCCTCCTGAAAGTCACCTTGCCTGGATTTGGAAAGAGGAATGTGGCTGAAGGATGTTCAGGGTGCCCTCAACATGGAACCATATAATCACAGAATGGTTTGGGTTCGAAGGGACCTTAAAGACTATCCAGTCCTGTCTCCTGCCCTGGGCAGCGACACCTCCCACCACACCAGGTTGCTCCAAGCCCCCTCCAACCTGGCCTTGAACCTCTCCAGGGATGGGGCAGCCACAGCTTCTCTGGGCAACCTGGGCCAGGTTCTCACCAATCTCACAGCAAAGAAGTTCTTCCTGAGATCTCATCTCAATCTATCTCCCCTCTTTCAGTTTAAAATTGTTACCCCTTGTCCTGTCACTACACTCCCTGATAAAGAGTTTCTTACAAGACTTTGCTTCTTCCAGCTGGACATTTTTGCATCACTTGAGAACACTGGGAGATTACAGAATGTCCTTTCCTCTTCAGGGTTTTTTAATTAACATTTCTATTATCGAGCTTAATTAGCACATCTCTGGCTTCCATCTGCTTTTCTCTGTTACAGCCTGCTGAAGACACTTTGGTATGACATTATGCATCATATCATGAAGAATAATAAATGAACATCGTTGTGTCCAGATTACACAGCTTGAGCTGAAAGACCAGGCCTTGAGGTCAAGAGGAACCACTCCTTTTAGCTCCTGGTTTGTCTCTGGGTTACACTGTGGTTATTTCTGATGTGCTGATCAGAGAAATTGTATGTGCTGTGAGCACTGAGCCAACCCAGCACTGGGAGGAGAGATGATCAGCTGTCCTCTGAGCGCTTGTCTAGACTACTTCCCCTTCAGATGCGCACCAATCCCACCGGTTTTGGCTTGTGACGTCCACGGGTTGCACTCACATCACAAAACCTGCTGCTCCCTGGCTGCAGCAGCACGGAGTGGGATGGAGCAACCAATGCTCAGCGACCTTTTCCCAGTCTCCAAGGAGAAATGGGAGTTGTCAGGTTGATTTCTTTGATCCTAGTGGTTTCTGACTGGTGAGTGTGGGTATCTGCTCTCCGTTCACCTCCCATCAGTGGCAACCAGCCCGTGTGTGCCATGGGGCACCACGTTTATGGCATCCTCACTCAGTCGACAAGAGATTTCTCACCCTCTGCTCCGTGGGCATTTTCCAGCTTCATCCTCCCCACAGTGCCTCTGGAGCAGGTGCCACCTACTCCACGCTGCAAGAAAATTTGTGAGCAGAAGCACTTCTGGTTACTGCAGACACGGGGAATCTGTAAAGAGGGCTGGTGGAGCATCTCCGTTCATCTCCAGCAGCTCCCCCCTCCCAGCCCATCCTCCTCCCACCTCCTCCTGCCCCAAAGGAGGCTTTGCTGGTGCTGCCCCTCACGTGAGTCTTCTCTTCACACTGCATCACACTTGTGAGTCACTGACCGCATCATGTAGCACGTTGAGTTTTGTGGCAAAATTAGCTGCTTAATACAATGTTTTCCATTCCTATTTCTTGGTTGTTTTCTGCCGGGAAAGGGCGGTTCAGAGAGTCCATGTTCTTCTGATCTCCTTTCCTAGGGACAGTCCTGCCCAAGCTACTCTACATGCTGCTGTTGTCAGGATTCTGGGCGGATGAAGCATCACCACGACTTTCTGGAGGGGGTTTCAGCGTGCAGGGTCCTGCTGAGCCCCCACATATTTTAATTCAAAACACTCTGGGAGTGCTTGCTCTTTGCCGGCCTGCGGTGGTGGTGACACCATTACTACCAATGGGCATTTTGGTGGGAGGACGGGGCTAAGATGTGCCCCAGACCAGGGTGCGCATCCATTTTCTATTCAGACCCTCCTCTGCAGTCACTGATGTAGGAATTTACATTTACATTCTTGTCAAACATAACAGTTTGAAAATGGAGCCCTTCCTGTGCTGTAAGTGCCCTTCTCTATCGTTATATACATCTACGTGTGAGTGTGCGTGGATGTAGCTACTGAGTCTAGTGGTCCCTAAGGAAGAACCTCCTTCCTTCTAGCAGCCTGCTCTCAGGGCCCATTATCCGATACATCTGATAGAACTGACGGTTTCACACAGTAAGTTTTAGCTATTTTATTTGCATTCTGACACCAGGATAAACTTAGGGAAATATTTCTTGTCTCTTCAGCAGAAATTAATACGTTTAGCAGTGACATCAAATATTCAGTAGAAACAAGAGAAGCGAAGAACCTTTACACAAGATAAAGCTGTTGGGCTAGATGGCAAAGATAAATCCAGCACAAAAGATATTTCTTATTAAACAGCTGGCCCACATGATTTGTTCCCTGCATTAGTGATGATGCATGGCTCCTATTCACATTAATAGGCAACCATAAAGTATTTTTGTCAGCTGAGTTTTACTTGGAGTTAAATAAAATATTAGAGTTTATGACAGATTTAACAACAAACATCAACTTTACAACATCCTGTTGCTCTTCTATAGCAGACTGAACATATGGGTTTTTTTTAAAACGCCTCTAACATATTGCATAAGCAATCACATTGTTGTGATAACATGACTTTTTAGCTTGATTACACTACAAGATGAGCTTTTAAGCTTTATGAGAATGCCATAAAAGTCAGCAGCGAGATGAAACACCGAAACAGAAAGCAAATACTGTTTTTTGCTGATCTTCAGTAGAGAATAAAGGCGTGTTGTCGAGCTTATCAGAAGGTAGATGCAGAGGCTAGAGTAGACATTCCTTGATCGGGGTGGCCAAGCTGCCAGGCTGGACTGGGGAGGATGGTTTGGAGGCAACTGGACCTACTGGACATGTTTCTGCCATGGCCATCCCCCGGCCAGTAGCCATTTGGTGCAGGAACGTGGTGATGAGCAGCAGGAACAGGGCAGGTCTGGTACCCATTAGGAAGAAAGCAGGCAACATACATACCTTATTATTTGTTTTCCTGCACAATCCTGCAAAACTCTCTGAGAAAGCATCCCAGCTCCTCCCAGGTGCTGCTACTGTGCCATCACCATCTGAGAAAAGCTTTTTTTAAGGACGAGCTGTGCAAAGCAGAGAGCATCTTCCCCATCCCTGAGAGCAATCGCAGCAGATAAAGGATCTCCAGGTAAAGGGGGTGTTTTTCTTGCTACGTACCCAACTGCCGCTGAACCAGCTGCTGGGACAAGCCACCGAGGAACAGGGTGGATGCTCCATCTCCTGCGGTACTCACATCAAGCATGGTTACACTTTTAGCAGACGTGTTTTAGCTCAGCTTATCAAAAGGTTCTGGAAAAAAAAAGAAAAATTACAGCCCCTGAATAGTGCTGTAACGGGAATAGGAATAAATTACCCAGGGTTCCCTTCTGGTTTTGAGTCTGTAAGGTAAACCAACATTCTTCGATTTTATGTTCTAACTACCTACAAAGGGCTCAACTCGTTATTTTCTAAAGGAAAGTCCAATGAAAGCAGTAGCTGTGAGGTCTGAGGCTGAGCTGGTGCGCGGCTGCTGCCTGGGAAAACCCGCGCAGGTGAAAGGCTTCTTCCAAGTGGGGTTTTTAATGAAAGCGTTTCTATAATGCAATATCTGTGGCTTCACAAAACATTCGGTACTCAATTAAAGCATAGGTAAATAGCACGCCAGGAGAGCTGCATTGCAGTGCTCTATATTTTGCATTTTTTTATATTTCTTTTTTAAATTTCAGAAATGTTTTGATGAAAGACTGTTTTGATGGAAGCTCGGAACTGCACGTCACCTGTCTTCTAAGGGCAACGTTGTTCTGCCTTTTCACTTTTCAGAAACCTTTAAATAAGTCAAAATCACATTAATGTGTCACTGCAAAATGTTTAAGCTCAGTGTAAACATAAAGCATAGAGGACAGGTTGGATGAAGCTTTGCGCACCCTGGTCTGGTGGGAGGTGTCCCTGCCCAGGACACCTGAGGGGGCTTTAAGGTCCCTCCCAACCCAAACCATTCTACGAGTCTATGATTCTGTGGTAAATCATGGTTAATGTATACCCTATTAATAGGCTTCCTACCCTTGCATTTCAAGGGGAATATTAAATTTTGTGGAGTTCAGAAACAAACTGTTTAATTGCTGGACACAAGATCTATTTTGATCTTTTTCAGGAAAAAAAAAAAAAGCAACAGAGTGAAAGCTGCGCTCCATTTGTGATTGGAATTAATAAGATCAAAGCAAAACTTGGCATATATAAGCAGCATTAGTTCAAAGGAGCATTGCCAACAGCCCGTGCTCCCTCCATTTAGAATATCCTTTGCAAAATATTTAAGGAGCATTAAGTATTTTATTTTTTGACGGTCCCTCTTGTGGTATTTCTCATTGGGATTGTATTATTTTACTTCCATGGTCCAGACACATAGGATAATCAAACAATAATAACAAGCCATGCTGGCTAAAGAAAAGAGGGTGAGTTGTTGGATGACAAGGTAAAAAAAAAAAGAAGTAAAAGTGGATAAAAAGATTCTGTGGAGTAAGAGAGGAACCTTGGGGAGGGTACGGAGGCGGGTGGAAGTACACACATTTATCGCCCTCATAGGGGTAAATGAGAAATCAAATCAGTAGAAGAGTCTTTATCTTCCAAGGGATAAATAAGACAAAAAAGTTGCAGTAATAATGGCAAGTCAATAATAGTTCAGAGCATGCAGTCCAATGATTTATTTACCTGGCAGTTCAGTGATCAATAGGAGATAATGGTGTTTTGAGTGTTTGGGTAAGCAGGGAGAAGAACATTGTAAAGAATTGTTGTCTTTTTTGGAGAAAAAGCCCTGAACTGAACACTTGGAAGTCAATTCTGTTTAGATTACAGTGTTTGAAAGAATTAAAAAGGCAGGCTGGAGCTATATTGTTAATGAAGAGACCAAACTTTCAGCCGAGCCTTGAATTTCAAAGGGACAAAAGGAGAAACTCAGAGTTTGTTTGTAAAGTTTTGTGGTTGGAAGAACTCGGGTAGTTGAATATGGATAAAACTCCAATTTGTTGGAGTCCACAGTGCCAAAACTGCACAAAATTGGGTCCCACAGTAACAAATGCAAATCCACCTCTGAAAGGGATTAGGGATTTAGCAGAAAGTCTTCAATGAGTGAAGGACGGAACGGACCGTCAAATCCATCAGCTCCAAGGTCAGGAAATGTAGGGAGAAATGAGGAACACCTCAAGACAGGCTCAGCTCCGTCCCATAAGGGATAGTAAACACTAAATGTTCATATAAATAAAAAATTCATTAAAGTAAAAAGGAATAGATGAAGAAGTAGAGATTCTGTATATTGAGGATGGACGGAATTTAAAGGTAATTTGTGCGCTGGCCAAAGCGAAGCGTGTATCTCTATTTTCAGTAAGGGTGGTTTATATTAAACATAGGGACTAAGGGAATAAAACAGTTGCTACTCTACCAGATGGGATATTACTGCTTAAATTGGTGAGGATGGGTAATAGTGAAAAGTCATAATATGACCAAGGAGATGAATAATTGCCTGGGGAGAGATGAAAAACAATAGTGTTAGTGGAAGACACAGGCTGGAGGGAGTTACCGGTGGATTTTCCGAAAGACAAGTGTAGGAACCAATTTTATTTAATATTTTCATTAGCACTAATGGCACAACAATCAAAAGTACACCAAGGGAACGTGTTGGCAACAGTGAGCTGGGAAATGTCCTAACAGAGGAGGAGCTGGATGATCCTCAGCACTGGAATAGCAGAAATGGATAAAATACTAGTATCTTATGAAATAATAATAAGTAATAAGAAACGTGGCTTTAAACTATGGCTTTAAACATGGCTTTTAAACTTTAGACTCCATCCCTGGAGGGATTCAAGGCCACGTTGGATGGGAGTCTGAGCAACCTGGTCTGGTGGGAGGTGTCCCTGCCCAGGGCAGAGGGTGGCACTGGATGATCTTTAAGGTCCCTTCCAACCCAACCCATTCCATGATTCAGTGATTCTATGATACTCACATGTAAGGTCTCCTGCTGTAAAAATTACACTGGTTGCTTTCCCTCTTCAAGCCCAGTGGTGTGGAGCAAACCGAGTTAAAACCACTCCATATTCTTAGCCGCTTTATACCTGTGCAGCCATTAATTAGCTGTGGGGGATCCTTGGAGGACCTGCTCCTGCAGCTGCCCCAAAGTGGAGAAAATCCCGGCGCAGCCACAGGGCACAGGCAGCTCCAGGCACAGCATAACCCCACACCCGTCCAAACCTGGTTAACCCCCAGAATTCATATTTTCCAGAAAATTTAGCATGCACTCATCTCTGGCCCTGGCCCTGGTCGGCAGCATCAAAGCCAGCTGGAAAAATCTGAGATTATTAACACCAGAAGTGAAAGCTCTGATGAAAGAAATACCATCTCCGAGCAAGGTGGTGTGAGGAGCAACCACTCTTTCTGAAACAATAATAAATGCAAACCAGAGTCCCCAAAGAAAAAGCTTGAAACGATAGCACTGCCTGGTACACCTATTGCGTGGGGATTTGAAAGTAGGTCTGGGTTTTGTTGATATGACAGTATCAATCAATCTAATTAGATCTTTTTGCATAATCACAGAAAATTTGCATAAAAAGTATAGCCAACCCAGGAGACAGCTGAGAAAAACAAGAGTTGAGTGAAAACCAGAAACTTTTGAATTATAGCTTCTTCTTTTTTTTAAGACTGCATCCATTGTGATGGAAAAAACTTGTACGAGTTGCAAAACCTGAGTGCCTGGAGTCTAGATCTGAAAGAATGAAGAACATAAAGTACCTTTCAAGAATGAAAATAGGAAGAGAAGTCCGAAAAACTTAAAAAGTGTCTCTGTGCTCCCCTGGAAGGACCTAGCTGAGCATTTTCTGGCAACGTACTTGAATATTGAAAAATGCAAATTTAATTAAGATTTGTAGCACAATGTTTCAAATTCATTAAAGAAAACCAGGGAGAAGGATATTTGGATGACAGCAGAGAGGCTGATTTGGGCTTTGCTTCACCTCTTGTACTTCAGGCACATTGAGCTCTTTCTTCGTGGACGTGGAACAGGGGGTATATACTGCCAGGGGCAGTCTGGCCCAGGCGGGGAGATGCTCAGAGGTACCAGGCGGGCTCAGTTTTGCCCTTCGTGGGAAAAGATGCTTTTTAAGCAGGGAGAGTAATACGTCTGCTTTGCTCCTGCTCCGTCTGGTGGTCACTCCTCCTAGTCCCTGCAGCCCTGGACCATTTCATAGACCCGAGCGTGCACAACCTTTGAATATCTCCTTCTCTGGAGATATTTGAAACCCACTTGGATGTGTTCCTGTCTATCCTTCTCTAGGTGACCCTGCTTTGGCAGGGGGGTTGGACTAGATGATCTCCAGAGGTCCCTTCCAACCCTGACCATCCTCTGATTCTGCATAAGCACCAGAAAAGACTTAGCATCAAGTCCACCTGGTGGCCCAGTTGTATGGAACTCTGTTGCTGGGGTTTTGCTGGGGCAGTCACAGTCAGTTTGTGCTACGCCGAGGCCCTGCGTGGCCATGAGCTGCATCTCAACAGCCTATTTCTTGGAAAACAGCACTATCCTCAGCTTTGTCCCATGCCCATGCACGCTGTGGATGTCCCTGGCTGGCGAGGGGATGCTGTTCTCCCATCCATCCCCTCTCCCTAGGCTCTGCCACAACCCCTTGGGCAGGGTGAGGGCAGCGCTTTCATCCATGGTAAGGATGGAAGTGCTCCTCCAGGCAGAGCTGCTTCATTAACAGCCTCATCACCCCAGCACAGGCAGCACTGGAGGCCCCACAGGGCTTTTCCTCTGGTCCAGCTCTAGGAGAGTGTCTCGGTGCTGGGCATGTTCAGTGAAAAGGCTTTTCCTGTCATTACATCCACATTAAAAGGACAGCAAGAGGCTTAGTTATTAGCAATGCGTCAGAGTTGGCTGACGATACTGAAATTTTTGCAGATCAGCTTTCTAGCACATTTCTGAAATCGTGGCTTTTATTAAGGGAAAATTTAAATTTGTTTTCCTTAATAGTATGTGTATTTGTTAAGTGACCTAGATTTTGATTAATGAAGTGAATAATATATTTTTCTTCTAGCTGGAAGCTACTTGAGCTATTTTTGTTTTCCTCTTTAATCCTGAAAATGGGTTAGCCTTTAGGTGGATATATAGATTCAAAAATACCAAGCTGATGATACAATGGCGTTAAGTTTAAGGAATTTAAGCATTTGCATGCATGCACTTTTTTTGTCTGCACGAGGCAGATAATTCCTGACAAAAGGATCAGAGAAAAGTGGCTAGGCTGCCTATGCTTCAAAATATATCCGAGCACTTCCAGATACGAGTTCTGTCACATAGACAGGCTACAAGTAGGCGATAGGAAATGCATTCGGGTAACTACAGGCAGCTGGCTCCCGTTTTCATGGTGAACAGCCAAAATGTCCATAACCTGCACAAAAGCCTGCTCTGAGCTCCTGCAGGCTTTATGGGGTGAAATGCAGCTAGGCTGGGCTGGCTAAACACGGAGGAGAGTTTTTCTCAGGTCCTTGGGACAGTGAATGATGCCTCTGGCAGGTTTTGGGTCCTGCCCGAGAGCCTGGATGATGCTGCGATAGATCCTGGCTCTCGGCAGGAGGACGGACCCTCTAGTTCTGCTGTGCTTTCTCTCTCTTCTATAAATAATACAACGCAGTTGCCGTCATGGTTAGCAAATAGCAGCGCTGTTACAGAGATGCCCGAGGACTTTGTTATATATTTCTAGATGTGCAGGTTTTGCCTCGCAGAGGTTACAGTCCACTCGGGGGAGATGGATGGCCATATTAACCGCACCAGTCTGAGGTACGATAGCTGTGCCTGCAGTTCCTAACTAATCAGTAAGAGTAATTATGTTTGCCACCAACCCAAATAGCAGCGACTGAATGAGTTTTCCCAGTGAGACCAGAAATGCCAAGCTGCACTGGCCACAGTTCAGTCAGACACCAGGGTTACGTGTTGGTAGGGAACCACAGGCAACCGTTTGCTCCCCAACACCACCTTTCTGCTTGCCTTGGTGCATGATGTATGGTGGCAGAGATGCCAACCCCATGCTTCCCAACAAGGGGCACCACAAAGTGTATGTGGCCCCTGCAGGTCCTAATTGTCCTGGCCAACCTCACCTGGAGCCTCACCAGCTCCACCTGGAGCCCCACCTGACCTGGCCATGATCTGAGCTCTATTTAAGCTCCAGCCTGGGTCCCAGCTCTCTTTGGAGCTTTGTTGGTGGTGTGCCTGTGTCCTGATTGAGCCCAGACCTGTATTGTATGTTGCCCTGTCTTCTGCTGCCTAGGATTCTAGATCTGGCTGGTCACCTCGCCTTGCCTGAGGGTGACCAGGCTCTGAGGATCGCCTCTTGCTGTCCCCAACCTGCCCTGGCTGGGATGCTGCTGGATGCACCAGGTTGGTGAGAGCTTTCCTTGTGCTGTGGTCACCCTAACCCCCAGCTCACCATCTCCCACAGAGCAGCCTTACTCTTCATGCTCCCTGGGAGCATGGACAGTTGCCTAAAGCCTTGTGACTTGTCCCTGGTCTGCTTTGCCTCTGTAGGGCCCCATGTGCCTTTTCCCATGCTTATTCCCTTGGGAGATCCTGCTCAATGTGGGGCTGAGAGAGCTGGCTCTCTCCCTGCTCTTTCTCTGAGGTGTGTTGTACCAGTAAGCTCTTGGTTTTTTAGTTTTTCACTAGTCCAGCTGATGGCTTGAACATTTTTGTGTATGTTACTAAAATATGGTGACAAAAAATCCATTTGGTCTTTTTGGGAAATTCCGGGAAGCTCTTGTGAGCCCTTTGCTATAAAAGCCTATTTGCAGCTCAGTATCCTTTTGTGGAGTCTAATTAGATTACTGTGACTAAAATACCCCTTTCTGTGGTGCTGTAAGTAACTTGTTGAAGCTCTCTTAGCCCCCTGGGTGACAGGTCTTCTGCTGGACCTGTTGCCCCCTCAGCATTGCTGCTGATGCTCACAGGAGCACTGCTGGTGGTGAGAAAAAATATTTTGTTGAAAGATGAAGGAATGAGCCTGGTGTCATGCTTCCGGGGGGTAGCAGTGATTTGCACATGTGCAAGACCCAGCTGGCTTTCCATTTTTATCACAGCAATTCAAAACTAAGACCCGAAGCCCCATCCAATCCTGCCTTCCAGGTGTTGACAGGTTCAAGTCTGCAGACCATCCAGGGCTTAAGTGCCTTTATGTGGCAACTCAAGTACTGGAGATCTTGCTTTGAGCTTATCTAAACAACTGTGCCTTAGGTATGACTTGGGGTTGGGGTAGATGACCTTTAAATGTCCCTTGAACCCAAACTGTTCTATGATTCTATCCTATGAAATGTGCGTCAGTCTCTTTGGCCATAACTTCTAATGTTCCTGGGAGACAAGGCAGCCAGGGAAAGTCGGAGCTGCCTCTCCTGTAACAGGCTCTGGTTCTAGTCGAATACATCATGGCTTGAGTTGTGCTTTTCCTAAAATCCCTAGTCTTGCAGCTCCTTTTAAGAAGTGAATGAGGGGGCTCAAGAAACCCTGTGCCAGGTGATGTCTCAGGTACTTTTGCTGCTGGAGATGTGGTTGCAGAGCCAGTGAGATCCTCGCAACCAGTTCCTCCAGGGAGTTCTCAGCCCTCTCTGGCTTGTGAGGGTTTTTATCAGGGGTTTCAGTCAAGCTGCCAGCAGCAGGTTTAACTCTTTCATTCAGCTGTTTTCTCTGGCAAGGATTTCATCATAACTTGTTTTTCCCAGTGGCCCATTTTCTTCAGTGCTTTAAAATAGCATGAGTAAAATGCCTCTGTCAGATGCTGCACAGCTTGTGCCAAGGTGGCACTGCTGGTCATCAGGGCTTTGGGAAGCCATCCTCATGCCACCAAGGCAATGCCACAGTGCTCTCTGGAAGGCCACCATGCTGGCTTTCCTGCAGTGGCTCTGCCGGAGCATCACTCGAGGTGGTGGGACAGGCGTTCACACTTCCCTTGCTGTTGTTTTTTTACCTGCTGCTTTTTAAGTCCAGAAATAGGACAGTATGTGGTTTTTCCCAGCCCTGCCAGTGGGTGTTTCGAGCAGGCTGAGAGCTAAGGCAATTTTTTTTTTATTACCTGTGTTTCGATGCAAATTAGAGCTGCTGGCCCAGAAGGGATGAGGGAACCTTTATGTGGGAGCAGCCTTTAAAGATGACTTCTGATATCAGGAGCTGGGCTGATAGCTTGTTCATCCAGGCTTTCACTTGTCTCCAGGCCCTGGGGGAAGGAAGAAGACTGGAAAAAACTACGACATGAAGACAAACAGCAAGTAACATTGAGAGCTACAGGGTGGGTTTTTTTTAAACTTCAAGACTTAGAAAGTGCCTGGGAAAAAAAAAAAAGCAGCCTGTGTGCATGGGGGTGAACAGCTATTCTCTCCTGAGTGTAAAACATCACTGGCATTTTAATTGGGGCTTTCTTTATGTAATTTCCTTGGCACAGTGTTTGTTTGCCTCTCCTTGGAGCTGGTGCTTACAAGTAGACAAGGGCAGGTGGCCAACGTCGTTCTTCTGCTGGAAAAACAGAACATGACCCTGGGTTAAAAATCTGCATCAAATGTCGGTGGTCCTGTGGGGGCAAGTTCCTCTTCCCAGAAATGAGGATGAGTGAACAGGCATTGCAGAACACCGCAAATCCCAAAACGTTAGGCTTTGGCAGTCCATCATCCAATACTCAGGGAAATGAGCTGACTTTTGGGACTATACATAAAGCTCATACAGAACTATGAATAATTAACTACGCTATATTAATTTTTTTTCAGTGCTTTTATACTCCCCACACCTTGGAAATACTTGGCTGAAAGAAAAACTACTTTTGGTATAACTGGAAAGGTGTGCTGGAGGTAGCACGGGGACCTTCACTTTAGCTCGGCTGCTCTGTGTGGTTTCAGAGCTTTTTAGCCCTGTGACCTTGTACGAAATGTTGCAGAGATCCAAACTCTGGGTCCTGTAGCTCAGAAGCTGCTCAGCCATGTAGGTGTGCATGCTCCTTGTGATGCCCTGGTTTGGTACAGCATGGATCTGACTGTCTCTTGGCGGCACTTGACCCCTCTGAGGTCATTTGAGAACATAGCTGCCAGGTTTCAGTGCTGTGCAGCTAACTCTGATGCTCAAATGAGTATTTATTCAGGAATGTTCCTACGGGGTCGTGATGTGAAGCTCTTCATGTGGAAGCCCTAGCCTTTTGGGAGACAGGAGCATCCAACAGCCCATGGCCAACCTGGGCTGAGGTTTGGTGAGAGGAGGGTGCTGCTGCTGTTCCTGGAGGCTCAGGAGATAAACCATGGAGCCCATCACCCATGTTCATGTTTCACCTGGGTCCAACAGCTTTTCCTAGAATTCAGGGATCAGAAAAGACGTTTTCAATGCTTTTTAAAGTGCTTTTCAGGTGGGAATTATGGTTGCTTTTCTCTGCCATGGGAGCGCTGGATCCCGCTGTTCATCAGGGTGCTGAGCTGAGCTGTTCAAGATGAAAGCCTTTTCCAGTCCTGTGACTGCCAAGATAATTGTGGAGTAAGACTATGTAAGGAAGAAAAGGCTTTGGAAAGTGTAACTGGGGAGTTTGTCTAGCACTGACCCTGCTCTGGTGGGTCTGAGCCCTTCACTGGTGCAGAGCTCCTTCCTCTCCTGCCAAAAGTGGGGAGAAACAGTCAAAAAGCATGCAAAATCATGCATGGGGACACCGTGCAGTGACTGCCTTCCTGCAGTGCTCTCACCACCGAGCTGCTGGAGGAAGGGCAGGCCAGCTCACGTCCACTGAGAGAAATAATTGCTGAGGTAGCTCCTATAATGACATGTCCCATAGCTTGTAATTCACTCGGCTGTGCTTATCTCCAATGTGTGACAGGCTTCTTTCATCTTGCTCTAATAGAGTAGGATGTTCTCTGCTCCGGGCACAGCAGCTCAGCTCTGCTGTGGGGTGTCCATGGGG
Source organism: Limnodromus scolopaceus (assembly GCA_028565335.1). NCBI lineage: Eukaryota > Metazoa > Chordata > Aves > Charadriiformes > Scolopacidae > Limnodromus > Limnodromus scolopaceus. Next base: position 830,907 of record JAOXNO010000041.1, on the reverse strand, counting down.
CAGCCAGCGTGGCTGAGCAGCATCTGTGGGAAGGCTTGGCAACGTGACCGGGACCCAGAGCCAGGCAACAGCAACCCTGGGTCATCCACCTGAGGCTTCTGTCATCTCAAAGTGGAGATGAGAATTCCAGCTGTGCAGCTGAACTCAAGGATAAATTCTTTGGTATTTAAGCAAAGCTGTCAGAGGATTAGATTTGGAATTCCCAGCCTACGAAAAATAAGAGAAAGTGATACCAGGTGTATTTTGCACTGCTCTGGAATGGGAAGCCTGGGACTTGTTGGCATGCCCCAGGAAGGCAATACTGTCTCAAAGGGCTAGGTCTTACCCAAAATTAGGGAGCAGAAAACTAAAATACTCTGCCTTTAATCAAAAAATTGTAAATGTAATATCAGGTATCTTATGAAGATAAACCACAAATAAATGAAAGACTGATACTGGCAAAGATTTAAGTCTGTATCTGCATTAACTGACCACCTTCTCCCTTGTAGGGACACCAGCCTTTTTTCCTTTGATCCAAATTTCTGGGCCTCAGGACCTTCCTCTCTCCCCTGAGCATTGCAAGACCAAACTCTCCTGGCTTGGTTTCTGATGCCAGGATTTCCATTCTCACTGGTCCTAATGCAAATGTGATCCCCCAAAAGTATGGGAAGGATTTAAAAGGGGGAAAAAAAAGAAGTAGGAACTTTTCAGTTTGACAGAGGTTGAAGACTCCCCCCAAGGCTTCACTTTGCAAGCTAGGGACCTGTATTTGGAAATACTTTCTTTAGCATTGTTTTTAGGCATGGAAACCTCTTGTCCTTGCAGCTTGCTGGGTAACACAACTCCAGCAGTCTCGTTCAAAGGGAATTTAGCTGTAATGGAAATGAGCAAATAAATTGCCGGTTTTATGCATTTTGTCTTTTATTACTGCTAAAGACTCGGCAGAATAACTTGTATCATGGCATTACCCAGATGCTGTGTGGTCACTGCTGACCTCGAGTCTATATAGATAATAGCTGCTATAAAAGTCCAAATGCACTTTACTGCCTTAATATTATATTCATCTAACAGAAATATTTCAAATTTCATTCTATTAAGAGTGTTTGGTTTTAAGTATTGCTTTCCTTAATGGCAAGTATTTTATAACTCGGGTCCTGGATGGGGCTCCACATGCGAGAAACTGCTAGTGGATGGCTTTCTCCTGCAGACCTTTAAGGTCTTCTTTCTTTTTAGAAACGAGTCATTCCAGGGAACCAATGTTTTATTTCAGACAGCAAGGATAGGAGTGACCCTGCAGCAGATGGCACAGGAACACGCTGCCTGGGTTTGGAGCTTTTAAACACAGTTAAAGATTTACAGTGCAGGGACACAAAATATTTATAATTAAATCACTGATTTGAGCTTGATGTCTTGTCTCTGAACTCTTTTCTAGGCTTCAACACTTTGTTTTGTAACATCTGAAACCAAGAACTGTAATAATTTGCCATGAAAGAGAGAACAAAACAGCCACAAGTTGTTCAGGTGGGCTGGAGAAAAGGTCCTTAACATTAAAGGTCCTCGTTGTTGGTGCTGTTCGAGGATGTAAATCTGTATTTCTTGTCCCCAGTGAGTGACCTGACATCCTACCTATTGGGTTTGTGGTTTATGGGGGGAGAAGAAAGGAGATTGTGCCTTTCCTTGTCCTCCCCACCTTTTTATTTACCCCTGAGATGCTAGCTGGTACTGTGTGAAACTGGGACCCGATGGTCAGTGTGCTGAATGCTGGGGATTTAGGCAAGGTCACTGGTCCTGGCCCCACAGGTGTCCACCCCTGGTTGGGTTTAGTGCCCTAATAGCACTCAATAGCATAAATTGGCCTGGATGTTCCCCTTGGTGTCTGGGGTAGGGACAAAGAGATGGTAGTGCTCATCTGAGATCGTTTTATTGTGAGTTGGTTGGAGCTACGAAGGTGGTCAAGCAAAGAAGACCCACATTTCAGAAGCTGCCTTTTCTAAATTTTATTTTCAGTGTACCATATATAGGCTTTGGAAGGCAGCAAGGACCCCATGTGCCTGAGGAGCCCTGGTCCCCGGCCGCAGTCTAGCCGCAGCCGTGCCATCCCTGAGCAGTGACATATCGCGTTGCCTCATATTGGCTTGTATGTGACATGTTCTTCACCAAAATGCTCTTGGCAATCTGCAGTTTAGAGGTGCAGTGGCACCTCATGAGCCAGCTTCAGACCAGCCCACGGGAGCATTTCCATGGGTGCAGCAGCCCTGGCACTGTGGGGTTCATTGCCCAGGACCCCACATGTGCAGTACCCTCAGGAGCCTGTGGGTCCACAGGGTCACCCCGTTCCAGACCCTGGACCACCCAGCTGTCTTTCACAGCTGATATTTCAGGTACATTAATTTTTTTCAGCTGCTCTGAAAATTTTACCGAAAGCCTCTTTCCAGTGGAGAGGGGGACACGTGGCAGGAGGTGAAGTGTTTCAAATCTGAGCCTGAGCAGCATGAAGGATTCCCTGCCTTCTTCAAAGGTAACACCAATTCTACAGAGAGTCACTGTAGTCACTAACCTATTTCAGCGCTGATATTTGCTTTCATATTTTTTTTTTTAATTAAAAAGCTAAGCTGAGAGGATTACATGACTTTAAAAAAATCCAAACTGTTGAGCTAGCGTATTAAGTCATATTATGAAAAAAATCAAACATGACTTGGAGCTGCAAAGTCTGGTGGGGGAAGCAGAAAGGGCAATGGTGTATATAAATATATTTACATATCTTTGAAAAAAAAAATTAAAAACATCCTAGTTCTCATCACTCCAGCTTAATCATTTTTAAGTACATATATTTTTTGATTTAGCTGTTTACATACCTCTTTCTTTTTTTGGCAGATTTAATAATGTGCTGTGAAAATACACTGAGTCCTACGCCCTCCTGCATTCTCAGCCTCATCAGTTAAAAGTGCTGCCGCAGTGGGAGGGTGCATGGTCCATCGCTCCATCCTTGCTCTGCATTTATGGCTCGAGGTTATTCTGCCGTCGCCGCTGCCCTGGCTGATGGGTGCCTTTTAAATTAACCACCATAAGGACAAGGCTATTCCCCAAGGGAAAGGACTGGTAAGACTCTGCATAAACACCAAAAGGATGGCCTCCTGCTGGAGATCCAGCCTGGCCAGGGTCTCCTGCCCCCCCTGGACTGTTTGCCTATGGGGAGGTGAAAATGCCATCATTTTTTTCCCTTGCGTGCTCCTGTGAAAGGGGTGTTTTCATAAGCTAAATAAATGCTGTATGGACTAGAAAACAGAAAAGCTGCATATAAAGTAAAGAGAGGCTCAGGAGTGCAACTGCTGAGGAGCCAAATGGTCTTTGCAAACAGGGTCTGTCACCTGCTGAAGGGCTGACACCGAGCATGGGGACTGCATAACCCTGGGAGAGTTGGAACACGGGGTGATGGGCAAAAAACAACAGCCGAGAGGGGTGTGTGCTGGGGAGCTTCCCTCTGCGCTTGGCTTAGGGATAAGGCAGATAGTGAAGGACACGAGTGGTCTGACCTGCAATGAGCACCTGAAAAATAGGAAGACGTTTAGGGATTCAGGCTGCTGGATGTTGGGCTTGTGCTGGTCTGGGCAGAGAAGCCAAAATCTTGTTTAAGTAGAAGTAGGAAGTATGAAGAAGAAGAAGATGCATGGGGGGGAGGGGGGGTATGATCAGGTACTTGATTTAAGGAATTGTCAAATGGGATTTTTTGGCCAAACCGGAAAAAAAGGAAAGGGATTAAGATGAAAGACAAAAGCTAAAAACGCATCAGTAAATTCTCATACTGGGCTCAGAGACCCCAAAGCCAGAGGAGAGGAAGAAAATGCACCTCCTGGCCAGCGGTGTGCAGGACTGCAAGGTGCAGCCTGTGAGAGCACCCGGGCGGTATGGAGAGGATGGTCCACAGCCCATGGCCTCTTACAGACCCATCGGTGTCTTCCTGGGCTGAGGGACCTCAGCATCCTCGTATCCCACGGGAGAAACCTCTGCCCGGGTATCCACACATGGAGGTCCCCAGCAGGCTGGCTGCCACGGGGTCCTGCTTCCCATGACACCCTCCAGTCACAGGAACTTCATAGCACTCAGTTTTTGAGAAGTATAGCAAGGATTTGACTAAGAACATCTGACAAGGTTTGAAGTCCTGCTGCAGTGCTCATGGACTGCATTGCATGCTGAAAGGCAAAAATTTGGGTCTTTTGGGTGCCAAAGAAAAGGGTTTTGTACAAAAGTGTGTGCAGTGCTCCTAGTGACATGGAAATAGCTGTGCTTTCCACCAAGCGGCCATGGTGTGTTTTGCCCAGTGGCAGCTGGTGGTGTCACCGCACTGTCCCCGCAGCACTTCTCTCCAGGCTAATGGCCACTTTGGAGCATCTCCAGCTGAGTTAATTGCCGTGTGTGCTGGCTGCTGAGCATGGGGAGACAGGGAGCTGCTGTTGTTTGGGTCTAGCAGTCATTTTCTGTCACTGTTGAAGGCAGCCAGGTGGTTTCTAGGCACAAAGTTGTATGGGTTGGGTTTTTTTTTTCCCTGCTCCTCTTTCTTCCCATGATCTCACCCTTTCCATCCACCTGCTGTGGGAAAGGCCATCATCTCCAGCTGGCACAGTCAAGCCAGCAGATGAGAAGAGCTGTGGCAGTGCTGGTGCTGGATGATGGTGGCTAATGTGGCTTCGGGTGGTTCTGCCCAAATGGGCCAGAGGCACTGGTGGTCACCTGGGGCCTGGCTGGCCCATGGACATGCAGGATGTGAATGTCTGTCTGCTCTGGTACAGGAAAAAGTGTCCATGTCAGCGGGAGACAGGTGCCAAGAGCATCGCTGTACAGCACAGAGAAACTTATGGGGAGCACCTGCTCTGCTCCACCTCAAAAGCATGTGGGAATGCAGTGTCTGGGAGTGGAAAATGGGTGGGAAAATGCCTGACTTCCATCAGCCCTTAGGAGAGACCAGGGCCGGCAGTGGGCAGGGCTATGCTGTGCTGTGCCGTACGGCTCCTCCAATGCAGTCCCATGCCTTTGCTCTTGGTGTGTTTTCACTTTTGTTTTAATTATGTCAATCCTGAAGACAAGGGAGTGGAAGAAACACAAGAGGGATTGTAGATGTTCAGGTTCAGGAGAGAGATTAACCCTCCTCTGCGTTCCTTACTATTTTTCCTGTTTATTTTTGTAGAATTATGACTTTTCTTCTGAGTCCTCTGTTCTCCTTGGTGAAGCATCTGTGTCTGGATCCACAGGTTTGGTCAGAGAGAGCTCTGTTGAAACCCAGGCTCAGTGTTTTTTTTCCTGCTGCTCTTTCTTTTAAGGATAAAGACTCCCTTTTCCCTTTTGCAGTGTAGATATTTTATTGAATGAGGAGCTGTCAGAGCCAGGAATAGCCAACGTGTGTGTATATTGCATAACTTGATGTGTCCTTATGTGAGACTCCCATAGGAGACATTTTACAATGTAGAAAAATTGAGTATGAAAGGGACTGGGAGATCAGCAGAGTTATACCCAGACAAGTTGCATTTCAAATAGGTAGGTAAAATATTAAGTTCAAAAACCAAGTTTTTATCATGTTAGCTTTCACTGCCGACTGGGTTTGTACGCTGTTATGTCCCTGTATGGCCTTTGGATAGAGAGAGATACAGAGGGGTATACGTATATCTATTATCTTTGCACGTACACACGCATTGTGCCAAGGTAGTTTCAAGATAAATTAACATAAACTGACAAACTCTGGGAAATGTAGAACTGGGAAAACATCTGTAATAACTGAGCAGAGCAAATAGCCTTAATATGATCAGAATTACCCAACATTTTGCATACCAAAACAAACATATTGTCTTTCTAATAAGTTTTAAACCCCAAATCCTGCCGGTCTGTATTCCTGTGCATACATAAGGATTCACAGGATGTCCATAAAGGTTCACGGGACGATGAAGGCATTCAGTCAGAAATTTTTGGTGCTATCAGCCACGTTTCATCTGGGTTATTTTCACATAGAGTTCGGGCACCTGCATTTGGCTGACATTCCCCAGTGAGATTCCCATATCCCAGTGAGATTCCCAGGCTTGATGGGAGAACACCGAGGGGTGGGACGTGGACCTGAGCGAGAAGCATTGGAGCAGCTAGTGCCTGGCTCTTGGGGAGGAGGGTTGGCGACAGCCTTGGTGTCTTCTCCTTGCTGTCCTGCTTGGCTGGGGCCAGCTCGTGGCAGTCCACCCTGGCGTGTGGGAGCAGCAGCACCATGTTACTCCAGGGGTTAATAGTCCTCACCAGTAAAAAATATACCTTAATTCCCTCTTGAAATTTCCCATTTCCCTGTTCTGACTTTGTCTTGTGGAGTGAAGAGCAGTTAATCCCCAAGGCTTTCTTGTACATGCACTCTGCATCCTTACATTTACAGCACTTTCTCCGGCCAGCTCTTCTCCAGCTATTTTCTGCACCTTCTGCAGATTGCCCTCATCCCTTTGAAATGAGGGCACTGGGGAGATAAATGCTATGTGTAGTGCCCTGTGGAGAATAAAATTGCCTTTTTCATGTTTGTTGCCTCTCCTTTCTTGCTATGTCTTTGTTTTGACAGCCCTGTTGAGCTATCTTAATTTTGGGAAAGAGCTTGGCCCACAAAAGGAAAGGTCTTCACAGTAGAGGCCAGCATCCTCACATACAAGGACAGACAGGTATGGATGGTTTCAGGCTTCAACTACAGACCCACAGAGTGATTAATTGCATGGGAAAGACTGAAAAACAGTTTTTAGGAAATACAGATGAACAGCCTAAGCATCAGAAATACGATGGGTTAAATAAACTTTTCGGTCTAAAATCCCATATTCCCTCTCCTTGTAGATGGAGAAAGTTTCCAAAAGGAATCTCTCTGCCTTTTGATGAAGAAAACAGCTCAGCTGAGATGGGCTGGCAGCCTGACCCCTGTGCTGGTGTTGAAATCCACTCCTGTTTCCCAAAGCTGAACTGAGACTGCTCTGGCAAAGGTGGCTGCTGGCAAATTCGGAGCCTGTGTTTTCCCCTAAAATGGATGTATTTTTACTTCTCAAATAACAGTCAGCTGTTTTTTGCCTTTCTTCTGAACCAGAGGGATGAGTGCAGTAAGGGATCATGCTGACCATTTGGAATGAGAAGATATGTTCCTGGTTTGCTCTAAAAATAGTGAGACACTTTGTCTGCTTTTTGCTGCCACGGATTTGTGGGAATGAATTTGCATTTCATTAACTTATAGGCAAACCTTTGTAAATAGGAAAAAAAACAGAGCAAAACATTGGAGCTGGGAAAAGAAACATAAATGGGAACATGAAAACAGCGTTACCTGCAGCACTGAAGGCAGTGACACCACGGGACAGGCGATGTCACCGGAGCATCTCCTCAGGCTGATGAAGACCCAGTTAATGTCATATTAGGTTTTGAGATTTCGAACTGTAATAGGACGAACAACTATGACGCTAAAAGAAATCCTTTCCAGCTGTCCTTCTCCTGGTGTTACTCCTGCTAATAAATGTGAGAGCTTGGATAGAGCGATGCAGCCTGTTCCCTTTTTCCCTCTACCAATTAAATTAAAATTTTGACATCTCTGCTCTCTGCAGAGGTTTTCGGTCCCACATTCTCTTTGTTTACCACAAGTCGCTGCAGCACAGCTCAGGTGCTGCTTTTTCTGATCGAACTTTCCATTTGACATCAAATTTGACTTATTTGTATGAGAGTAGGTGATGCCAGAGGAGGGCACGGCAGGCTCCAGCTGCCCATGCCACATGTGCTCACCCGTAGCCACCTTCTTTGGCTGCTTCAAAAACTTGAAGTGCTCGAAGAGGAGCCTTGATGATGCCTTGCTGAGAGGAGAAAGCACCTAATGTTTTCTTTCATTAGGTTAGGACAGTGGATAATCTGATTTATCCTGATCTGTCCTCAGACAAAGTCCTTCGCAGTGACCTGCCTGCTCCTGGAGATGCCTCTTAATCTCTGTTTGATTTTGTTTGCAGGCTGGAGAGCTGCCCCCGCTGCTGGAATTACAGATCTGGAAAGTGCAACAGAAAAACTGAGTTTGAATGTTTGAGAAGGAAGCAGATGCATCTCCTTCATTAAGGAAAGAAATGATTCAAAGGAAGGTAATGCATTTAAATAACAATTGAGAGGAAGCAAGTGTGAAGCCAGCAGGGAAGCTTTGGGTAAAAGTATACTTGGAAAAGTATTATTTCCTGCCTGAAACAGCAAATCTGGGTGGTCAGGGATGGATGCTGCAGAGAGACTTAGGGCACCAACCATCTTAATTTACCCTCTTCAAATAATTTCTGAATACAGATTTTTTTTTCAATTCTATATTGTCCCCTTGAAGTTAACGATTATCTAGAACTTTTTTTTTCTGCATAATGTATGTTGGCCTTTCCACTCATTAAACCCAAGATCACAGCACATAATTTAAATTTTTATCCAGAAATGATTTCCTCTCTCTGCTAAAGCCTTTGCTGAATGTCCACGATGCAGATCTGAAATTCAATTACCTTTCCCCAGCAGCTGGGTTGATGAGGGCTGGAGAGAGCCAGAGGAAGCATTTTGTTCAGTTTTATTATGGAACTAAATCAATCTCCATATGAAAGGACTTATATCTTAGTTGATGTGGGCTGCTTTCAGCCAACATATCAATAAATTGTAGGTCAGTAAACGGAAAGCACTGAGGTGTTTTCGGCCAAGCCCTACCTTCTCAGAGCTTGCCCCCTCTGGTTTTCAGCTCCATTGTTGTGTGGGTTCAGATTGTCCTTCCCGGCCTGAAATATCTCAAGTGTTCACCAGACACTGATCAATTCTGCAGTTTCTGGTCTCCACGTTTGTGCTGAGAGGTTGAACGGGGAATGGAAAGCTGTCTGCCTGAGGGATGGAGCGAGATCCCGTCAATCTGGGGAAGCTAGGGAATGCTGGCTGCTCTTTGCCCACAGTGTGACGGCTCACCGAGGTCTCTGCCAGTGCTGGGGGACATGGGCAGTTCTCCTGTCCTCCCGTTGCCAGCACTGAAGTTCAAGCCCTTTCCAAATCAAGATGCAAGGGAACCACTCCACAAATTATTTCAATAGTGTCAATAAAAAAGACCAAGAACAAACCATTTCTTTGCTGTGAGGGTGGTGAGAGCCTGGCCCAGGTTGCCCTGAGAAGCCATGGCTGCCCCATCCCTGGAGGGGTTCAAGGCCAGGTTGGAGGGGGCTTGGAGCAACCTGGTGTGGTGGGAGGTGTCCCTGCCCATGGGGCAGGAACTATATGATCTTTAAGATTCCTTTCAATCCAAACCACTCTGTGATTCTATGATTTCCTGATCCTATGATTTTCCATTTTGTTTTCCCCCAAAGCCCAGGCGGTGGCATGGATGATGACAAGCCTTTCTTGTGTCCCTTATGGGTTCCTCCTACCCTCTGGGACACCGTGGTTCCCTGAGTGAGACCCCAGAGCACCAGGGTGAACACAACTGAGGGTTTTGGGACCAGAGAGAGTGTTTCAGCCTGGAAGAGAACTGCTCCTGCATCCTCCTGTGTTTACAGAAAAACAAAGGCAGGTTCAGTCAAGCAGTGTCACGCTGACATCTGTTTCTATGTAATAAACCTGTGCAATATAATAATAAACCCACCACGCTTCAAATCCACCAGGGGGAAAGCTGCTTATTGATTCAGACAAATGCACATTCTTCCTTCTTGTTGCTCTCTGTAAAACCTTAAGCATTTTGAAACTTGACTAGTCAGCTTGTCTAGGAAGAGGCTGATTTGCATCCTTCAGCCTCCTAACGAGGCAGTGGAAGGGCTCTTCCACTGAACTCAGTGCCAAACCTGGTGGAGGAAGGGAGATTTTAGCCTGGGCCACCTTTTCTCATGACTTGAACTGGTGAAACATTTTAACATATTAAACTGAGATTTCTTGGGAACACGTTTACTATTTTTGCTGAGTTTCTGCTTGGTTTAAACTATCATTATACGAAACTTTAAAAAGTCTGGAGTTCAGGACAGGCACATGGTACAAATGCATTAATTGAAATAACTGCCAGGTATTACAGATGAAGCCCTGAGGGTTTGAAAGAGTGTGGTAGCTGTTTACTAGCTGGGGGAGAAAGCCAGGTATCTGGGAAGGGCCCACGCCATGGGACATGGGGTGGGAGAGGAGTCTCCAAGCCTGTGGATGAAGTGGCATAAAGTAGTGGGGTTTGTTGTTACAGATGGTATGGATAAACCTGTTCAATCATAGAATCATAGAATTGTTTGAGTTGGAAGGGACCTTAAAGATCATTGAGTTCCAACCCCCCTGCCCTGGGCAGGGACACCTCCCAC
>JAOXNO010000041.1:798773-809232 GCA_028565335.1 Limnodromus scolopaceus | reverse complement strand
GTCTGGTGGGAGGTGTCCCTGCCCAGGGCAGGGGGTGACACTGGGTGGTCTTTAAGGTCCCTTCCAACCCAAACCATTCTATGACTTATTCTGTGATTCCATTTCCAGCTCCGTGGGGCTGCGTGTGCAGTAGGTGCAGAGCTGAACTCTCTGCAGCTTATAAAGATGGTCCCTGTTTGTGCTGGCTGTTGGGACGTATGGAGATCACCGAGAATTTCACTGTATATTTGCTAAAACCTATTGATCTGATAACTAGTCTTGAGAAATCTTGAGGGTTTCTTTTCCCTTTCAATGTTTTGCTGCTTTTTCTCTTGCACCAGAGGTTGCCTGAAGTGGGATCAGGACAATGGTCAAGTTTCTGGCTTCTACGGTTGCGTGCTATTGGTGGTCAGCATCTATTCAAGCACTGTAGTACAATAACAACCTACAGGGATGTGACCAACATTTATAAACTAGAATCCACTTGCACAGTGAAATATTTGAAGTTTTGAAGTTTTTTAATCTAAGGGTTTTCTTGTCTGCGCTTTTTTTTTCCCCCCATATATGTTGAACATCTAGACACTGTCAGGTAGACTTACATGCAGTTCTTTGCAAAGTGGTCCCTGAGATGTATTAAAACACCTTCTTGGGAAAGTTATAATTGGGAAATAGAAATAAAGAAATGTAGTATTTAATAATTATTTACCATAAATATCTTCAGTATAAATTCATTTATAAACAGGATTATAGAATATAATTAAGATTAAATGCATGATCGCTATGGAAATGTCCCCTATGGATCCAGTAATCCAGTTCTGGGTTTGGGATGTGCAGGTGCCCAATATTAGAGAAGAAGGGACTTCTTCTTCCAGGGGTGTTCTGACTTTCCCTGTGGCACCTATACAGTTAAATTGGAGCTGAACTCCATAGTGTGGATAAAAATGAAGTACAGCAGGGGGAAATGAGCTGGTTCAGGTAATATTAAGCAGAAAAATCTCCTCTGAATCTGAGTGATTTTGAACCTTTAAAAGGTTAGAAAAACGTCCACGGTATATCCCATTATCTGCTTCTCTTGCTTTCCTTTCCAGCCTGTCTTTTAAACAGTTTGCCATGAAATGGCAGCAGCGAACACTTGTATCTGGTAACAAGGTCCATCATAAACGTAAAGGCAAGAAAGTGTCTCACAGAATAAGATTTCTAGATTTCATGCATCTCTCTGAAGTCGGCGAAGGGATTTAATTCATCCCTCTGGTCTCAACAACGAACTGACAGCTCCTTTGGAAGACAAACCTGTATTTTTATTTCCATTCATATGCATAAGAAAGTCTCAGTTTGGGGCAAAGAGGATGCACACTGGTATAAATTAAGCCAAGAATGTGACGTTAAAATTAAAATCTTAAGAGTCTAGTAATTATTAATGTAGATCTAATTATTAGAGAAAAAGCAGAATAGTGCTGTTTAATTGTCACATTCTTCTCCCAGTGGCTCCGGGAGCTGATGTCGGGGTCTCAGTCGGGGGCTGCCCTGGGCGTCACGGCTAGTGTCTGCACTGGGGGTCCCTTGCTGGGACCAACGTGATGTCCACGTTGTTCTAAACACGTGTTTTGCGTGGATGCGCATCTGTCGCTCCACGTGGGGAAAGGTGGCTGCACCTCTGGACTCATTAGTGTCTAACAAATCATAAAATTAGTCAGTTAAGCTTTTGTAAATAGACCTTTGGCAGGGTCAGCTACAGACTATAACAAGGGCTGTCGGTCCACGTGTGGGATTCTCCTGTGAAGAGGGAAGAAGCCACATCCCAGTCAGTGCGATGTGGGTCTTGTAAATCGAATTTGAATATTTGCTGGTGGCCCTAAGGAAGTTGTGATGTGATCAGTAATACACGCTGTAAAATTGCTGAAGCTTTTATACATCTACACACCCTTCTCTCTAAAAATAAAACAAAACAAAATAACCCCAAACAAAAAACCCCCAGTTTTTATGTATTAAGAAGCAAATAGGTGAATTAAAAGTTCTTCTCAAGCTGTTTCTCAACTACATTTCATAACTGTTTCTAGTGTTAGATCATTGTGCTCCTAGCATACAATATACTGTTATTATTTGCAGGAGGGGAGAAAAAAAAAGAGTAATATAACCTTGTGGTCTTTTTCTTAATGAAATGAATGTCTGATAGATTCATGGAGTTATTAGAGAGGCTGGAGAAAGCCGTGCGGTGGAAAGCACATTAGTATTGCAGGTGCTGAACTTCTACAGGTTTTTCACAATGATGGGAGGAGGTGAGGTTGGGGCTGGAGTTGGAGACTTAACTGACTTTGTGCAGCTGAATATCGTGAACGAGGTACCTTTCACAAGGAAGGAGCATTTGTTTTTGTTAACTGGGTAGAGGCAGTAAAAGTACCTCTTCATCGTTGGACTTGGACGCGCACAGATGGAATGTTGCAGACTTTTTGACATTAGTCAGGGGAAGGACAGTTGTAATAACACCCATCGTTTTACTGAGATACTTGTAAAATCCCTGAGAGCCTGCCGATAATGACTTCTTCTTAATCAGGGAGAGATGAAAAGTGGATAAATGGAATTTAGTATCCCACATGGATATGTGGCCACATATGGATTTAAATGAATACAGAAAGAAAATGATTTGAGATAAAAAAGAGCAATTCAGAGCCTCCTCCGGAGCAACACTTGTACCAAGGGTTCATCCTGCTGCTTTGCAAGATCAAAGGATCATCAATGTAACAAACGGGTAGGAGGTTTTTAAATTGAAAACAAAATACTTCTTCAATTTTAATAATAGTAAACCTGGCTGCTTGGTTTTGGTCACAGTAACTTTGTGACTTTTTTTGAGATAATTTCAGTATGATCAGTCAGTTGTGATTCTAAGAGAGGGAAAGAGGAATCATTGGGTCTCCGACTGATTGTAGGATAGTCTGATGGCCCACAGTTCTGGAAAAACCAGCAGGATGATATTAAATTTGAATATGTATTTCTAAAAAAATTGGAAATGTTTAAAATTATGTAGATTTAATTTTGAAAGAAAAGTAGTAGAGAAATTGAGTCAGGATCAGTTTTCTGTTTTGACATCATTTTTTTTACAAATAGTTCTTGTGGTTACTATAAAATACACATTTTACTGAAACAGCATGTTCTAATTTGTCTCTCCCTAGGCTCAAATTAACCCTTTTTCTGAATATTACTCTTTGAGGAATTTGTGTCTTTTCATGTTTCATTCTAATTAAGGATGAAAAACAACATCGAGATCTTTCAGCAAACGGAGCCTCGTCCCTACCTGTGAGAGATCTCCTGGGCACGTGCTCATGGTGGCACCTGAAGTGACCCCTGGTCACCAGGGACCTTTATGGGGCATTTTATCAGTGAATTGACAGGAGCTGACAGAAAGGTCGCAGCATTTCAACAGCCGGGCTGGGAGCATCATTCCGAATGCGATCAGAAAGACCAAAAGGAAAACGTTAGACCGTGATTGCCATGTAGACAGAGAGAACAAGCTTTACCTCAGCTTCTGTGGTTTATAAGAAATTCAGTTTAACAAAAGGGTAGGTAACCTCTGCAAAGCACAGGGGATCACTTACTCAGCTTGGAACTTCTGCTGTTTGCACATCATCAAAAAAACGATACTTGGGCATCGCTAACGGACTGGTGGGTGCTCCCAGAACAGGGTGTCGTTGATGCAACCTCTTCCTGCTCAGAGCAGACCCTGCTGTAACAGAACGAGTGCACTGGGACGCACTGAGGTCCTGTTTTAGGGTGTCCATGGCACAGTGACCCCCAAGCAAAGCTCAGCTGTAGAGATGGGGATCATTTGGGGTGGCGTCTTCTGTGAGTGCCTGTCTTGCTTGTTCATGAGGGCCGTAGCCAAGAGACCTTTAGCCCCATTGAAACCCCATAGGGACCACTCATCTCCCACCTTCCTCACACAGAGCACTTCCCAAGTCTTCCCTCTTTGGTTTCTCTGTGTCTGGCTTGATGGCAGCTTTCACCTGCAGCTCAAATCCCTTCTCAGGCCTTGCTTCCAGCCCTGGGTTGCTTTGAAGCCATTTTAGATGTTTCAGTTCCCCTTTTTGTTTGCATTTTGTATTTCCTGCTCCTTTTTCTCCTTTAATGAATTCCTCAAAGCAGATGGTCTTCAAACTGTCTCTTTCAAGAGACATATTCTCTCATCTAGAAGAGACATATTTCTCTCATCTGAAGAGAGTACAAGAAGACTTTATTGCCTTGGGGAGGAACATATATACCCAGAAAATGCACACTTTGCAGGGCCTCACAGCAAGAAGGAGAGGCTGTGTTTGCTGCTGTTTGTGAGGCTGACCCATTTTTCTGCCTTAGATACGGGAAATCTTGAATTTTGGGGATCCGTCTGTGTATTCAATCCAGACTCCTTCTGGAAGGCGATAAGAGTCTTTTGGCCATGACTGCAATACCAGAAGACGACTTTTTTCTCTCTGGGGCAGCAGAAGAAAGTAGCTTTTGCATCTCTGTTTCTTCCTGCTGTGTGATGTCCCAGCTTGAAGTAGTCTGGAGCAACCTGGAGTTATGAGAGGATCCTGATGTGAAAGCAAAATCTGTGTGTCGCCTTCCTCCGTGTCTTGTTGACTGAAAAGAGTTGGACTTCTTCCTCAAGGTCTCTCTCAGCTTGAGATTGGTCTTTTCACACCTCTTGGCCTGCTTGCTCCATCAAGCAGGACATGCACTGGTGCAAGTCACAAATTGGTCTCTGACGCAGTGGCATGGACAAAGGATGTCCTCTTCTCTCCCACTTTGATCTTGCCCTTTTGGCAATGGGATTAGTGCATCCTCTGACAGGAGGAAGTCCTCTCCTTCAGTGTCCTTACCCTCACTCCAGGCAGAGGTCCGTGCCCAACAGGAACTCCTAAAACCTGACTCTAGGGTCTTTTTTTCCACCTTTACACCTTCCTGCCTCAAGGAGCTGTCAGAGACTATTTCCTTTGTCCAAGAATGAAGACTCTCTGGGAAGTCCTGTTGTCAGACAATCTTAAGTCTTCTACCAACTTCTGCAAGGAGGTGGTGAGCGAGCTCCAAGTACCACTGCAGTTTGCACCAAGTCCTGCCCTTGGTGGCAGACTCTGCATCTACTTCTCCATCTTCACTTGCTGCTCTTCAAACCCAACCACCTCTAATCAGGTGGGTTCCCCTGGTGCACCCCTGCTGGGCTGGGCTCACTCTGCCAGGTGCTGGTGTCAAGGACAGGTTTTCTTCTCTCGCACACAGTTTAGTTAATACCTAAAGCATCTTCAGATAGCTTAGTTGTGTAGCAATAGGAATTAGCAAGGCATACACAAGGGAGGATGCTCAGAGAAAGAAATAATTGCACTCTTGCAGCAATATCTTTTTTGTTTGATGTGCGCATCTCTAATTTGGCCAGGAAAACTGTAGAAGCACCCTGAGATAATTTGACCGTAGGAAACCCTGGTGATGTGGCCCGTCAGTGCACAGCCTCCAGATGCGTGGCTTGTTGTCTGCAATGGTGTTGATCGCTTCTTATAATACAGTCTCTCATTTTGATGAGCTCGAAAGAGCACCGGGAGATGTCAGCTCGCTCTCCCCTGCCTCAATTCCCCTCTCAGCAGCTTTTTCAGCAGGTTTTGCTGTTCCACAGGCATGTCAAGCTATAACATGTGCTTCATGGTCTTGGCACTACAACTACCCCAGTCCCTCTGTCTTTGCAACTCTTGCCTAGAAACCTCCTCAGGAGAATCTGCTGCAGCAGGGATTTTGTCTTTTAGTAGTGGAAAACTCTCAAGACTTCGTTGTGGTTGGGTAAGAAAGCTCTGCACCTGAAGCCCTCGCTGCTTTCTGAGAAAAGCAGAGCAACTTGTGCTGGTTTTTGGGGCAGACTATGGTCTTATTTTCCCCCAGTGGTGTTTGGGATCCAGCAGACATCTGCAGCAAAATTCCTTTCCAGGTGGTTCCTCCTGGCAGGGGGACAGGTGCTGGCAGAGTGCGATGGGCATGTGCTCTCATCCTCGGTGCCTCCAGGCCTTTCCTCTGCTAAGAAGGCTCATTAACATGCAAATGCATTGGAAAAATGGGAGCAGCTGGGAAGTGAGCTTGATGTCAGCGGCTTCATGTTCAGGTGGAGACTGAGGCTGCCAATATGGTCCTCTAGATAAAGAAGGCCCACAAGAGGTGTAACCTACAGCAGATCCATTTGCTGCCTGCTTGTATCTCAGAAGCATTACAAGTTGAACTATTTCAGGTAGATAAATTGCATGTGGGAGGACTGAGATGACTTGCAGCTTATGTTAATTTAATATTGATTTCTTTACAACCCAGAGGACCAAGGAGGTCACACTGACCTCAGGATGGAAGACCTGGTAACCCATTTGGATGTGTCTGGGAAGATCCACAGATCTTTTTATCTTGTCCTTTTCATTGCAAGAACATTGCAGAAGGTCAGTCAGGCGTTACCCAAGGAAACTTATCAAAGTTTTAATTGCCTGCAAGGACCAAGGGCAGGGCAGTTTCAGGACAAGATCAGACATCCCGCATTTTGGTTTTAGTACTAGATTTTTGCTCAGCATTCCTCACATCATGATGCTGGTGTTGTCCTTGGGGTTAGGATGGACTGCTCTTCACCACCAAAAGAGATTCTTTTGCATTTCTTATGCTCTCACTCATCTGCAACATTTTTCTGTGAGGGGAGATGCCCCAATGTAAAACATGAAAACATTTCAGAACAAGAGGGAATGGCTTCAAGCTGTAACAGGGTGGGTTTAGACTGGCCATGAGGAAACAATTCTTCACAGAAAGAGTGGTCAGAGACTGGAATAGGCTGCCCAGGGAGGGGGTTGAGTCACCATCCCTGAATGTGTTTAAGAGTCATTTAGATGTGGTGTTGGGGGATATGGTGTAGGGGAGAACTTTGTAGGGTGGGGTTGATGGTTGGACTCGATGATCCCAAGGGTCTTTTCCAACCTGAACGATTCTATGATCCTGCAGGTGCGTGGTTAGAAGGGGAACGCTATCCTGCTGCAGCGTGCCCAATGCAAAGGAGATGTTAATATTCAGTTATGTAGCCTGGAGCTTATATATTCACATTGAATTGGAGATGTTCTTCTTGCAGCCATGTTGTTTATGGGTGGGAGCTGTGTGGTGCCTTCCCCCTGAGATCCTGTGCCCCCAATGCCCGAGAGACCTCCTCGGGCAGCTCCGGGCTGCGGCTGCCTCACTTCTCTGAATTCCTGCTACTTTTCTCCCACACAGACACACATTTCTCTTTGACATAACAGCCATGGAAATTCCTGGATCCATGTGTATTTTGGGTGAACTTCTCTGCACGTGAAGTCATCTGCTCTTTCACTTAACCAGTTTGATAAAGAAGTGTTGGCCTCATGCCTGTCAATGAGCAGAAACTCTTACTAATTTCCATTAAATGAACTCCAAGCTGTAACTACATTAGAATATTTTAATCCGTCTTCCTGGATAACATAATCTGTGATCACCTGGTCAATTTTTGTGAATGCAAAAGTTTCTTATCCGCTCTACTCTAATATTGAAATTCCCCCCAAGCCATCTCTAACTGCTCCAGTAACAGGTTCTGCGTGCATTTCACTCGGGGAAAAAATGACATTACTATGTGAAAAAAATATGTGAAAATAGGTTTCTAAATGCATATGCACAACTGCTTATGTCAAAATAGTTTATCAGTTTGTCCAATCATTCCAGAAAGTGCCACGTAACTTGTCCTCAGCCGGATAGCAAAGCAGACATCTCCAATACTCACCTACAGCATAACAACTGGCAAGTTGTTAAAAATGTGTTTTGCCGTGATCAGGGGTATTCAGCAAGCAGACAGACCAGAGTCACCGAGCTGCTTGGTATCAACTGGCTGCTCTGATGGGTGTGATTATGTGTGTGTTTATATGCACAATTTGATAATAGGACTGAAATGCCCGTGCTGTGATTGAATGGCTATTTTCCGTTTAAATATTGCCGGGAGGTTTCTTTGGGTCATCAATAGCTGTAGCTTTTGAATGTTAAAATGAAGTTTGTTTTTTTTTCTTGAAAAGAAAGAAATTTAACTTTCAGATGAAAAATTTGTGGCTGTAGAAGTTCTGCTAAAGGTCTGGGAAGAGAAACTGAACTTGGAAGGGAGTTTTAGGGATGTGAGGTATTGGAAATTAAAGTGGGATTATCAACTCTTCTGCTGTTCCTATGAATAAAAACCTGTATGTATTCTGTGCTTCAATAAGCCTGAAGCTTTCTTTTAAATTTCATACTTTTAAGCAAAAGATAGGGTAGAAGATTATAAATGCAGAAATCTTAATTATGTGAAGGAGAGTCCTGTTTGCTTACTGATGCGTAAGAAGTTCATTCTGAGGACTTATATCTTAGTCATGTCATTTTAGTTTTATTTTATACCATGTTCTCCTACAAAAATTGCTTTCAGTTTTCCTGTGTGGCATTGGATTCCCTATTTTCAGATATTGCTGCCGATAAAACTGAGTTAATAATGTAATAAAGGTTCTCTATTTGTAATTTAACCTGATACAATGGTGTAAGTCTGCTGATCTCTATATCCATAGAAATCTTCTGTGGGCCAGGTCTTTCCCAGACCGGCATCATAAACTGGGAGTAATGGTGATTTCTGGTTTATATCAACATCCCTCTTGCAGATTTAGCTAATACTTCTTATTCTTCTGACTCAGGTGTTAGTCCCAGACTGGGGATTTTTGGTTAATCCTTGTTTCCCACTGTGTCATGTCAACCAAAACGGCTTTGCTGAGGCAGATCTTCCCAAACCACCCTGGCATGTTCCCTGCACTAGGGCAGGACCTCCAGGCTTCCCTGGGAAAGGTGCCAGAGGAGGGGGCTTCTGCAGCACCCTCCAGGAGCCCCTCCTGGAGAACCGAGGAGGGGGGTGAGCTCTGCTCCTTGTAATTACACCTATGAAATACTGAACGAACTGGGTCGATTGAGGGTCAGAAACTGGAATTTTTTTTACAAAATCAGTCCCTACTCTTGGGGAGGGGGGGCAGTGTCCTGTCACTCAGTGTCAGCAGCGCTGACTAATCGCTGTGTGGATTCCCTCCAATTATTAGATTCCTAAATCCCCAAAGTGCTTTGAGGGCCGGTGTTTAGAGGTGCATTTAAATGCATTTACTGCCGTCAATTCTGCTAAGTGCTCTTCTGGCCGCCTTCTATGAAAGCAAGAACAACGTTGGTCATTTTTGCCGTGTTTTGCTTGTTGTAAAGGCCCCTACTTTTAGAAGGTGAAGCTTTTCATTAGGCTGTTGTAGGAATAGTGTGAAAAAGATGTTATTTGCCAGCTGACCTGCCTTGTTGAGAGGAGGTAGGAGGTAGAGGTGAGATGAAAGGGAATAAACTGCAGTGTGACTCCTTGTAGCCGTGTCCAACAGCTCGGGGACAGCCAGGGTCTGGGGAGGGGTGTTGTTTCATACCTGTTGTGCTGCATGCAATTCGGATATGGGGGAGTGTGCTACAGGTCTCCATCAGCATCGTGAGAGCAGGGTTTGTACCAAATCTGACCAAAGAGCCACCGGTGCTGACCCCTGCCCTGGCAGCAGCCCGCAGCAGATGCTGAAGGAAGAGTATGAGGACCAGGATGGAGGACAGTGATGTTTTGCTGGTAGAGGGTCCCAGCATCCATAAATCTACAGCTTAGGAACCTCCAGCGTCAAGCAATCTTTTTGTCTTTAAAAGTTCTTGATGGGTTACTCTTCAGTGAATTTGCCTGATTGCATTTTGAACTTAATTATGTTTTTAACAAAAATGAGTGTTCGTTGTCCAACTCCTCTCTGACTGCATTCTGCTGTGACATACACCTCCTACACGGATGCAGGCAAACACAGAAACGAATGATTAATATCCTCAGCGAGTTCAGTTTCTTGACATCCAAGGGATTCGCCAGCATTGGGGCAAACCAGATCAGCTGAAATTGTCCCTGTCCCTCCATGTAAGTCATGAACGCTTTTGAGCAAGGCATTGTTCAGGAGATGACCCTTGTGCTGGGCTAAAAGATGCTGACCTCTGGAGAGGTGGCTCTCAAAGGAGAGGATGAGCAAAAAGGCCACTACATTTGTCTGAGCATGGGTAGGGACAGAGCAAGGGCTAATGTTCAGAAAGCGTGTGGTGACACGCACGGTCACAAGCATTCTGCTTGGGGCACACCAGCTGCTGCCAGGCTAGAGGTCCTCACCCACGAATGGGCCCATGCTGGCACAGCTTCCTCTGGGGTGCACAGCACATCAGGTCCTTCATGGTGCTGTTTGCTCCCTCTGTCCAACCTGCTCTTCCATAGAATCACAGAACGGTTTGGGTGGGAAGGGGCCTTAGAGAGCATCCAGTCCCACCCCCTGCCCTGGGCAGGGACACCTCCCACCACACCAGGTTTCTCCAAGCCCCATCCAACCTGGCCTTGAACCCCTCCAGGGATGGGGCAGCCACAGCTTCTCAGGGCAACCTGGGCCAGGCTCTCACC
>JAOXNO010000041.1:782957-794317 GCA_028565335.1 Limnodromus scolopaceus | reverse complement strand
CTCACAAGACTTGTGCTCCAGACCCCTCACCAGCTCCATTGCCCTTCTCTGGACCTGCTCCAGCACCTCAATGTCTTCCTTGTTGTGAGGGGCCCAAAACTGGACACAGCTCTTGAGGTGGGGCCTCACCAGTGCTGAGGAGTGGTGAAGCCAACGATAATAGCTCTTTAAAGCCTTCGAGAGCTGGATGGAAATATTACTTGGAAGGCTCTAGGGGACAGAGATAAAAAGTGGGGCTAAAATTTTCCATGTCTCTTCCCGCATGCCTTCCCGGGCTGCCCTCCTGCCCATCCCTGGCAGATGCTGGATGTCACCCAGCTGTCACAGCCTGCCCCATCCCATAGATGCTCTTCACCACTCAGCTGTACCAGATTTTCTAATTTTCTTCTAGGTTTGGTGTTCCTCCCTCCCATCCCTCTTCAGGTGCTGTGGATGAGTAACGGGGTCTGGCTCAGCCTCCCAAAGGCTATGGCAGGGGGAGGAAAAGGCATGTCTCCTGGTGCTGCTCTGTGTGACAAGGGGACATTTAAACTGGAGGAAAGCTGTGATGTTTGGTGCCACCAGCTTGCAGAGCTCCCTGGGGAGATGTTGTGTGAGAAAGCCAAGAGCTATGGCCACCTCGTGTGGGTGCAGGTCAGTGCGCAGACAGGGTAAGCTGTAGACTTTATGATGGCTTTATAATTACAAGGGCTACCCGTTCTGATGCTGTGCATTAGAAATCATTATCTGGGATGAGAAATAAACCTCTTAGCAGATTACTGTTGCAAAATGTATGATACGTGGCTTTCTTGGAAGCAGTCAGCTTCAGTCTCTGTCAAGAGTAGTGTAATTACTGTAATGAGCTTTTGGCAGGCTTTTTTGGAAGTGCAGTTCTTTTTATTCCTCTTTTGAGAAAGCAAAACAAATATGTGACTCTGGGAAAGGAAGGTCTCCTCCAAACCCCTTGCCCCCACCTTCCTCAACGCCTACATGCACAAAATGAAAGAGGAGAGGGCTTTTCGAGTGTCTTGCTAATGACAGCTTTTCTTCCAAAGTGATGTCTCAGACTGTAAGCAGCTGCTTTTGGAGAATTCAACCTTGACAAGGCATCTGCTCCAACTGCTTTGGATGTGGCAGCGGCGGGGAGGGGTGGGGGGAGGGATTTTCTTTGCGATTGCTTAAACCCCTGGAATTTTACAGTGAAATTAAAGCTAGAGGCAGGTGGCACGCGTCTTCCGAAGCAGCAAGGCCAGAGCTAGTGGTGGCATTGCAGAGAGCCACAGTGAATCATAGGACCACAGAAATAGTCCCGGACCCCCATAAAAGCTGTTGCTGTCTTCCCATTGGAATACGTGGCATTCATGGAAATGCAATCACCGTGTGTATTATTCGTTTAAAACTAGATTCAAACCCGTGATTTCCCCTTTTCAAAGCGAGTCAGCCTGGTTCTGCAATTCTTTGCATTTGGCCTTTTTTAACAATGGAACATTTGTGATGTTTGGGAGGAGCCTGTGCTTTGCTGGGAGAAGTGAGGTGCCATCTGGGTGTCTGGGTCCCCACTGATGGTCCCCAGTAGGGACCAGCACCCTCCCTGGTCCTCTTTCCCATTGCAGCCACTGTCAGCTCTTTTGGTGCAAAACCAGACAATTTGCTGTGGACTGAAAATCAGCATGTGGTAAACAAAGGGAGAAGTGTTCCCTCCTGCAGAGGGGATGGTGTCCAGGCAGCCTTGCTCCCCAGTTTCATCTGTCCTGATCCCTGGGCTTAAAACCGGAAGTGGAGATTGGTACCAACTCTACAGGCTTTTGTCCACCCTGAAATAATCTGGAACATCAAACTGACCTGCTTTATTGTGGGTTTCAGTAGCCAAGGCGGCTGTTAAACTTGAATTTGCAAATAACTTCTTTCCTGGGAAGGAGTAAAGGCATGTGAGGGAACACCCTGTATTCCACCACATTCTGGGGCTCTGTCACAGAATCACAGAATGATATGGGGTTGGAAGGGATCTCTGGAGATCACCCACTCCAACCCCTGCCAAAGCAGGTCCACCCAGAGCAGGTCCCACAGGAACTTGTCCAGGTGGGGTTTGAATGTCTCCAGAGGAGATTCCACCACCTCTCTGGGCAGCCTCTTCCAGGGCTCTGCCACCCTCACAGCAAAGAAGTTCCTCCTCATGTTTAGATGGAGCTTCTTACGTTCAAGTTTGTGCCTGTTACCTCTTGTCCTCTGTTCTATGTGACATCCTCATTGCTGCTTGATCCCACCCTCTGTGCATACACTGTGCCAATGGCTTTTCCTGCTGATAACTTCTCTGCTCAGCTGAGGAGGACCCAAAGCAGTGCAGGGCACAGGGCTCTGTCCCAGGGCTGGGAGGGATAGCACAAGCAGATGATGCTTCAGCCCTTGTCTGCAGTGCTGCTTCTTTGATTAGAAATGTTCAATCACGGGGATTGCGCTTGATTTGGAGCCTCTTTGTGGGGTAGCATGGTCCCTTGAGACATCCAGGAGCCCTGACCTGCAGGAGCATTCCCGGTACGTGGCAAGAAAGGCAGGGGCAAAACTGGGAATTGGCAGAAAAATAGGCTGGGCAGGCTGGGTATGACCAAGCTAAACTTCAATTACCAGAAGCCAAAGTGCTGGTTGTGCTCTGTTTGTTCACAGCAGTGCAGCCCCCGTGGTACCCGAGGCTCTGGGCAGGAGGGAAGAGGGGCTGGGGACTGTGGCACAGCTCCTCTGTGGCAACTGTGACATCCCCTGTCCCCACTCACGCTGGTTTGAATAATGCTCACAAATAGATGGACGCTTTTTTTTTTCCTATCTCTCTGTCAGCTGATGAATTGATGATTTATGAATATATTTCTGTTATGTGACTGGCTCTGCATCCCTCTAAGGATTATTCATAATAAAAAAAAAAAAAAAGATTGACAAAAATAAGGCATGCAAAAGCCTTTCCAGCAGCTAATGCTGTGAGTTTTCTTCCCTGTGCTGCCAGCTCAATTTTCGTGGCAGTAAAAACATAGTGCTTCTGCAGTACAAAGCTGATCCTGATGGCACGTGATCCACAGCATTCCTGATGGAGGAGCGCATGGCCTCAGGCAGGACACAGGAGCATCCCAGGGACTCCCCTCCTGGAGCCAGTTGCTGGTGGGAGACAGTAGAGCCCACTCCTGACAGGGGTCTGGCACCTTCGTACGCTCCTTGAAATAATTAGCATGAGGACCAGTTGTTCACTACTTAAAATTGCATTTCCTGAGACCTTTGGCCTGGAAAATGGACCTAGTTTCCACCTGTTGAAGCTGGTGATGCTCCACGCGCCTGGATGTTCCACCACAGGCTTCACCTGTGGCTTTCCTGCGAGGAAGGCTCTTCCAGAGACTTGTTCTTCTGGCGATTGAAAACCCTATTCTGAACTTTATGGCTTAAAGTCACAAAATTTGAATTTTTGGAGAATCTACACCTTGTGTCAGTTTTTCACCCATCCTTGATGTGTGGGGAGCCCGGGAGTGTCCCTGCCCTCCCTCAGGGCAGGGGGTCCCACATGCCTTGGGGACCACCCAGCTCTGTCCTGTCCTCAGCGATGGCCATGGGGAACCCACTGCAGTTCTTCTGGACTGATGTTGGCCTTGCCTCATGTTGAGGGCTTCTGTCAGAAACCTTAGTGCCCGGAAAAGCAGCTTATAGCGCTCAGACCTCAACAGGAGATTAATCTTAAGGGAGAGCTGGAGACCACGTAGCTGGATAACCCTTCAGCACAAAACTTTGGAGCAGGAGAAAGTGGTGCTGCGACAACAATTTTGTTCACGTTTTGCGTGTTTTTGATACTCTGAGAACTTGAAGTTTTGTGCTCTCGAGTTTAACCTGGTGCTTTGAGTCATCTGAGGAAGGGTAACTCCGGCAATGACACCTTAGGAACATTTTCCAAGGGGAAAAAAACAGCCCCTTGTTTGTGTAACAGACTTGAAAACAAAGCAATTGCAGGCTACTCGGAGCATAATAACAGCCTGTGTAAAATGTATTTTGCTCACTACTGTCGGCTTTATTTAAATCTTCAAAGTGATTGTTTTGCATTTAAGTGTATTCTAATAGCTGTCTGTATTGCTGCGTGTGAAAATCTAATTTCTGTGACAAATTATTTTCCTATTCAGTGTGTTAGGTGAAAAGACTCCACATTTCTAAAGCTAAACTGCCTCCGTGTTAACAGAGCCGCTTACAAAGATGCTGCGATCGTTACTACCATTGGAGTTGTGCACGTACAGACTAGTTTCCCCATGGAAAATCAGTTGACCCAGTTTGGCTGCCCCAAAATTGTTTCCTTTTGCAACTCATGGCTCCTTCTGCGTGTTGCATCTCTTCTTTGACCGGTGCCTGTACCTGCTCTGGAGGCACCCCTGAGTTACTGGAAGAGGTCAGCAGCTTCTGATTTCTGCAGGGATCTGGTTCTTTTCTGCTGTAGCCCAGAACTTTGGAGGTTGTAGCACCTAAACCAGGATGTCCCTTGCAGATGGCCATGCTGGTATGGTGGGGAGCCTTATTTCCACCCCTGTCCTCCAGGCTGGGTCTCCTGGAGCTTTGGTGGTACCCATGTTTTCCTAACTGTAGTACGAGTGTGGTGCGATTTCTTTGTGTGGTTCTAGCAGTAGCCTCTTTGCTGGCCAGCAAATGGAGGGACAGTCTCCTTGGGAACCAGGGCAGGTGGTCACCCCTGCCTTGGGTGCCAGCAGTGCCAGATGTCTCTCCAGCAAGACAGATGGTAGTGGGTCCGGGGACCATGTCCTGAAAGCAGGGTGCATGTGGGGAAAGGGTTGGTATGTCCTCACCTCAGGTAGGTATCACTCTGCTCTGCCAGGGACATGCAAGGGGGGTACTCAAGGATGGACCTCTCAGGGCTGGTCCCCATCTCCCTTGTGCCTCCTGCCCTGTGTGTTTGGATGCTGTTCTTCATGGACATTCTCCTCCCCCCTTCCCTTCACCTACTGCAGCTTTGCATAAAAGATAGTGGCCTGAGTTGATAGTGGGGGGTAAAGAAAATCCATGTTCTTAAGAAAATTGAGTCAGGCTTTGTCTTCAAAGTACAAATAACAGAGGTGGGCTTGGTTAGGATGAATCCAAACCCTGTGTGTGATGTATGGTGAAGGGCACAGACATGAGTGTGTTGCTGGGGGCAGGTGGCTGCATCTCGGTGGGTCACTCTGAAGCTCTCTGAGATACAACAGCAGCAGAAAACCCACCTGGCAAAACCCCAGCGCTGGGCTGGTGGGTCGAAATGGCTCAGGTTGTGATTAGAGCCAGAGCAGGGCAGAGGGAGAGTCATACAGGGAGTCAAATGGGAGGAAACAAGGCAGGGGGGAGGGGCGAACTAAAATGAAGGGAAAGTGGTTTTGGGGAAGGTAGTGGGGGGAAATAAAGCAGAAATATGGTCCCTTTTGAAAGTCGTAATTTGGCTTCACCCATGGAGAGCGGTTTGCAGCCCGGCGCGGTTAAAGCAGGGAGTGCAGGGAAGCCAGGGAGCTGGGAGGTAACACCACATCTCTCTGGCTTATTGGTCCCCGAGGGACTCCCCAGAGAGAGGAAGCATCTCTGGATGCTTTCCTAGGTGGTGGGAGGTCAGGGGCTGCAGCTGTGTTGCTCCTGAATCTTCAAGCTGCCCATCCTTCTTTCCCTCTTGGGAAACTTCTCATTTATCGGAGTTTGCAGCAAAATGCAGGTCCCCAAGGTCAGGTTCTGTGCCGTGCTGGGACCAGTATCGCAGTAGTGTGAGTGAGGCAGTGCCAAGCGGGGCATCCCCAGCTTTGTAAGAGCTCCAAGCCACGCTGGCCACGGGGACCAGCACCACCGCAACCCGGGCAGGTTTGTCCTCCACTCACGGAGGCGGCGTTGACCCATGGAGTGGTGAATAGTGCTGGAGATAGTTTGAATCACATCATGTACCCGATGCCATCTTTCCTGCTTTGGCTGATGTGCCTTAGCTGGGGTTAAAAGCCAGGTGATCCGTATGGCCGGTTCATGTGGTGATACTACCTCAGCTGGTGGCCAGAGCAGGGTGCCGAGGGTGAGGGCAGCACGAGGTGAAGTTGCACCTTCCCCGAATGAAGTCTACGATGGTGAGAGGTGACAGCAAAACAGCTCAGTGTCTACAGGAACTGTCATGCATATGGATGTTACTCGCTTGAGAGGTGGATATGTAAATTTAAGCCATGATCTAGGCCTTCAGTGACCTCTGTTCATCTCCTTCCCTTTGTACCCTCAGGAGCTCGAGGTGCATCTTCTCAGTGAAACCCACTTCTTGCTCCTTCCTGGCATCTCCTCTCCCAGCAAACTGATGCCGTGAATATTTCTTCTCCGTGGTGCCCCTACTCCCACTGCTGTTTAACCTCCTCTCACCCCTGCCCAAGGAACAGATCCACAAGCAGAGGCATTTCACGGCTCACAACTGCAGCTGGTGGAGCTGGTGTCACCACGCTGGGTGCCTGGTGTGTGGTTGGCACCTGGGCAGTAATTTTCTGATACTGATGGATGCTCAGAGCAGGTTACAGAGGTCTGCATTTCCAAAAGCCTGCTGGATTTGTGACTTTGTACTCGGGAGAAATCCAGGAGAGCTGTCTTGGCTCCACCTTCTGTGCTTTTCTCCCAGCACTGCTTGCCCCCAGTGTATTCAGCGATACACAGATGTGGTAGCATCAGGCTCTCAGCTCTGAACTCCTGCCCTATGGGTAGCTTCGAAACTTTGGACCTTCATGTGTGTCTGAAGCTCTATTTTCTGGTGTCTGTAATGGAACAATTATGGTTTTCATTTCTTTACCTCTTCTAATACAAGCTCCTGTCTGGCTCTCCAAGCATCAGTAATATTGAAATGCTTTTTCACGATACAGCTACCTTAATCACTGTGCTCAGATCATCTTCAGTAACCTGCAGGAGGGAAATGGGCTCTCTAGCACATGGAAAGGTTAAGAAATAATGCTTGGTCACCTTTGCAAAGCAATTTGAGCTCTATATATGAAATAATAAGTACCAGATGAGAGCTATGCATTATTAGCAATCTCTTATCTCCAATTGACCTTTCCCGGTCAGTTTAACACCGAGTCAAAAGAAATGAGGACTCGCATTTTACGCTAACTTGGCAATGTGCCTATAGCACCCATTAGGATGTCCCACAAGTGCCTATTACCTCATCACACAGATCATTATGGTCCGCTTTGGAGAGCAGGAATGAAACCAAGGTAAAACTGTGCTGGACGGGCTGTGGCTGCTCGACGGTGTCAGATCACAGCGACACCAGAGGTGCGAAAGACCCAACGTACAGCAATGGACCTTGGCAAGGTGCTGGGAAGCTTGAAGGGGGGTGTTTCATTTCCTTGGCTGAATTGACTGAGTGGCCACTGTCTCCTGAGCAGACCCAAAGAACATGGACCTGTTGGAATGAGTCTAGCGGAGGGCCACAAAGGTGATCAGAGGGCTGGAGCCCCTCTCCCATGAGGACAGGCTGAGAGAGTTGGGGGGGTTCAGCCCGGAGAAGAGAAGGCTTCAGAGAGATCTTGTAGGAGCCTTTCAATACCTAAAGTGGGCCTACAGGAGAGACGGGGAGGGACCCTTTATCAGGGAGGGAGCCATAGGACGAGGGGGAACAGTTTTAACCTGAAAGAGGGGAGATTTAGATTAGATATTAGGAAGAACTTCTTTGCTGTGAGGGTGGTGAGAGCCTGGCCCAGGTTGCCCTGAGAAGCTGTGGCTGCCCCATCCCTGGAGGGGTTCAAAGGCAGGTTGGATGGGGCTTGGAGCAACCTGGTGTGGTGGGAGGTGTCCCTGCCCAGGGCAGGGGGTGGCACTGGATAGTCTTTAGGGTCCCTTCCAACCCAAACCATTCTGTGATTCTACGGTATAATCTGTCACAACATGGTGTGATGGTGACAGCGCTCCTCTGCATGGCACGGCTGTCTTCTCCTGCACACAGCTTCTGGAATGGGGAGTTTTGTGGCTCTCCTGGAACTATAGCACCATCTCAGCTCAATTTCTTTGGTAGGGACATGCCAGTTTCTGAAGTTACAAGCAGTGGGACACGGGCTACAAGTTGGCCTGGGGCAGGGCAGTGTCCCACCATAGGGTCCGACCTATCTCCCTCCTCTTCGTTCTGCCTGCTGCCCCTCCACTGGTGGGGATGGAGCTGGTTGCTGGGAAAAGGCCTTTACTGAGGTTGGGTTATTTTCTGTCAAGGCCAACTCTCTGATGTGTGATGCTGAGGGAAGCAACAGGCCATAAATCGTTCTGTCACTTGTCACAGCCCTCGGAATCTGCCTGCCTGCTCACATCCCAGCGCGTCGGGTAGCTCCTGGGCCCACGCTGACCTTTCCCAAAGGTCAGCTCACTCTGACCTTTCTAGATGGAAACAAAAGTCACTAAAATTTCCTTTCTCTCCAGCAATCTTATCACATCAAACTTTAAGGGAGTAATTGCTATTGAATAATGAGTAACTCAACCTTAAATCATTTTACTTTGTTTTTTGTTCATGCCGGTTCCCTTTTTTGATTAGTGTTGAGTGCACACTTGAAAGAGGAATCTGCAATAGGATTAATTCCATTAAAACTCTGTGTTAGAAATAGTATGGTTGAAAATTTTTTCTTGACATTAAAGTGAAAAGAAGATTGGGGGAGCGGGGGCAGCTGGTCTAGGACTGCTCCCCCCCTGCCCTAGACATAGCACTAAAAAGAGGTTTCAGGAAGAGGGGTGTCTAGATTCAATGCAGGGGTGGTGTTTGCATGGCACAGTGCTGTGGTAGTACATAGAGAAAGAGGAGTTAATATGGATATTTCCAGTATTGAACTGAAAGCAGGACAGACAAAAACCATAGGATAATCTTGTTTGTGTTTCCTCTTCTGCCACCTGTTCTTGTTCAGTCACTGGTCTTTTGGTTAAAGCAAGCTGAAT
Source organism: Limnodromus scolopaceus (assembly GCA_028565335.1). NCBI lineage: Eukaryota > Metazoa > Chordata > Aves > Charadriiformes > Scolopacidae > Limnodromus > Limnodromus scolopaceus. Next base: position 785,419 of record JAOXNO010000041.1, on the reverse strand, counting down.
TTGTTGAGCACTTTGGTCCCCCCTCTCACTACAGGTTTTAGTGTTTCTTCCTTTAACTTCCATAAGCTTTCTGTCATCTTTGAATAACTTGTTCTAATGAGCTTTCGTGCTGCATGCTTTTTGGGAAAGTTTCACTTCTGTGTCATTCTGGCAAAAAATATCACTGTGAAATGTCGATGAACAGAGAGGACAGAGACAGTTGGGGCATTGGGCTGTGGTGGCAAAGCCTCTGACGAGGCTTTGGAGAAGCAAAGGAGAAAAGCTGGGGGCTACTGGAGTCAGCTGCTTCTCATGTGCCTTACCCCATGGTCCAAAAACGGCCAAACTCCCTTGAAACAGATGGAGATACATGTAGGGCACGTCTTTCTGCACCCGGCAGAGATGCTCAGCCCTACCCTCTTGCCTTCTGGGGGACTCTGGTCTAATTTAATCTTTCACCTTCAAATTCCTGTTCTGCCTGCGTTTAGGAGTCATCTTGGCTACCCTCCATGTTGTATATGGAGACTTTTATACACTTCTGGTATAGAAGGAGTAATTTAAAACATTGAGTTGAAGCAAAGAACTATTTCCTGTCCATGAGAATTACAACCATCTCCCCTCCTTTTGGTGGCCAGGAGACATTGTCCAGCAAGAATGAGTCTTCCTCTGGACCCTCATGTTTTCTGCCAGTCCACGCGTAAGAGCCACGATGCAAGCCTCCCATCAGTCCCGCTATATACAGCTTAGAGCTGCCTCTTGAGTAAGACCAGACATGACAGGAGTCAACTGCTGTGGGTGCCCGGGCATCCAACTCTTCCTCCCAGGCAAACTCTAACAGCTGCATTTGCATGTCTGCGCAGCAAAATGTCCAAAAGACGTATGTAACTTGCCAGGTTATTTTGGTATTTTTGGCATTTATAGGCTGTTCTGTACGTGCTCTGCTTTTTGTTTGAATGCTTGCGAAAAAGGAAAAGAGCCATGGTGCTCTGAGACCAATAAACCAATTATCCAAATTAAGATGAATGCAACTGGGATAAATGCAGTTACAGAACGATGTCTCCAAGCATCTGGAGAGTCAATACGAACACACCTCGGTGGCTTTGCCTGTGCCCCTTCAGAAGAAGGTGAAGATTGGCTTCAATGCCTTGAAAAAAGTCTCACATCCCCCAGGGCTTGATGTGAGAGGGTGTCAGAACAGCATTTCCATGCTCCTCACTGCAGCTTGGTGGGAGGGAAGGTCCATACACAGCTGGAGATGGAAGCATCTCCTCCAGAGCAATGTCCCTTCCAATTCCTAGCTCTAGGAGCAGGACTCATGGACAAGAGAAGCGATGGGGCTCTTCTTTCCGCATGGCTGCTATCAAGGAATCTGCAGGGAGGATGATGTATTGACAGATCAAAAAGGACTTCAATTTGCCGCATTGGCAGTTTGACATGTTGTAAACCTCATTTATCCTTCGAAAAGGCAGTGTAAAAGCTGTGCTTCTTGCCTGTCTCTTTTGCTTGGCCTTTCATTCAGGATCCTCTTGTGACATAAGGACTCCATAGCTCTGGAATGACCCAGAATGGCCCAAACTGGCCCCCAATTCTATGTTTTCTTTTAATTTATAATTTTTTTTTTATTAGTGTCATAAATAGTATTTATTCAAAAAAGGAATGGCTCAGAGGAGAATTAATTGTTCTCCTGCTTCCTTTTAATCCAGATCTCCTGGTAGGCATCCCACTCACTATCCCATAAATAAATAGGAGTTAAAATCTCATCACAGTCTGGCTGTGCTGGGAACCAGCCCATGGGCTATGTTATACTCAAGGTAGAATTGCTATAAGAAGCTGGTAATTTACCATTACTACCCTAATGAAATATTTAATCAGATTAATCAATGTAACTTCATTAGCCAGCGTGCTTCTTAGGCTGAGATCGGGTGCCATGGCTTCCTCATCCTTTTGTAATGGGCTTTGGAAAACTTGATTTATTTATCTCCAGCGTCTCCCCTCTTATATCTGAGTTGCTACAGCTGGACGGCAAAATCTGTCGCTCATTGATCAGCTCCAGGGGAAAGCATTTTCAAGAGCTGGCTGGAGAGGAACCAGTGTGTGATTAGACTGTAATCAAGGGTGCTTAATTTTTTTCCTTTAGCAAGTCCTAGATTGGTTACTGTAACGAGCCCTGGCTGTGAGAGCTGTCTGCTGAGTGCCCCAGCGTGTCCCCTCCACCCTGCCAGTTGCAGAGGGACAAGGCTGGGTAAGGTCAGCGAGGGTTGGGGAGGGATTCAAGAGGACACCCTTCTTTCCTCATCAAGTTTGTCAGTTTTCAGACCTCTCTTACAGCAAAACATGCTCTGTGAGGGACTTGGGTCTTTTTAGTCTGGAGAAGAGAAGGCGGAGGGGGGATCTGATCAACGCCTGTAAATACTTAAAGGGTGGGTGTCAGGAGGATGGGGCCGGTCTTTTTTCAGTGGTGCCCAGGGACAGGACAAGAGGAA
>JAOXNO010000041.1:766171-782857 GCA_028565335.1 Limnodromus scolopaceus | reverse complement strand
GCAGAGCCCTGGCAGAGGCTGCCCAGGGAGGTGGTGGAGTCTCCTTCTCTGGAGACATTCAAACCCACCTGGACACGCTCCTGTGGGACCTGCTCTGGGTGGACCTGCTTTGGCAGGGGGTTGGAGTGGGTGATCTCCAGAGATCCCTTCCAACCCCAAATCATTCTGTGACTCTGTGTGAGAGCCACCAGGGAGCCTGCTGGTGCCTGCCCAGGCTGGTGGTCCCCATTATTGTGCTTGGCCATGTTCCCACCCAGGCACACTGCTGCCCTTGGGGCTCTGTAGAATATGTGGGTATGAATAAAACGCAGAGGAGTGGAGAGAGAGAGGCATTTTTGCTGATTTCTTTTTAAAAGCAAAGTTCAAATCCACAGAAAAGTATTAATTTTTTAATTTTTCACACCCTGTGCCTTGAAGCAGTGCTGGTGGTGGCCTGGCACAGCCAGTATGGGAACATGCAATGCTTCTTTGCAGTACAAATGCTCGGTGTGGTAAGGTGTACTGCTCCTCTGCGGTGCAAGACTAAATAGTAAATTAATCAGATGGAATGAAAGGGTGATGAGCTGGCCATGCTCCTCTGTCCTTGCACATCCAACTGTCCATCCCTGGCTCTGGAGAGAGGGAGCATCGTTGGAAATGGTGCCTGGTTCCTTCATCTCTGTCCACCTCTTTTTGCAGGCTGCCACTTTTATAACTTCTGTAAGATTTCTTTTAATATGCTTATATTAGAACTTTAGTTAAACCAAGCCTTGGAGAGACAAGGCAATGCAGCCAGCACACCCAAGCCACTGTTTATCTGCAGCTGGGCTGCTTGTCTTGGCTTTTAGTATTTTTATTTTTTTTTTTAATTAATTTATTATTATTTTTTTGCATCCCCCTGCAGTCTTCCTTGTGGTGGGACACGGTCTGTGTCTCTTGCTTCCACTCCTGCCTGCTCTCCAGGCACTCCCCACATGCTGTTAGCAATGCCTTGTCCTCTATGTGCAGAATTGATTTCCTTGGTTAATTTTCCTGCTGTGTGTCACAGAGAAACATGTGCAATGTTCAGCTACCGCTTTCTTGGCAACTAGTAATTTGAAGTTTTACTATACATTATACCGCAGACTACAAAGTCATTGACTTCCTCTGGCTGATCTCAAATGTACTTAAATCATGGATGGATAAACATATTTTTCAAAGATAAGCCCAGAGCAAATGAATTGGATTTATTTTTAATGCTGACTTCTTTCTAATGCCCAGTGACACATGAACAAATGATTGCCATCAGTTGTCCTCTTTCGCTGTAGGCTATTGCTTTGGGCAGGATAATATCAGTGCATTTAGTATTATAAATCATCCCTCTGGCTTGATATTTCTTCTTTAAGGAAAAGGCTTAGATTCAGCCTCCAGAAGATAGATCGAACCTTCCTTATTGTCATGGTACCACTAAAGTCAACAGCAAAACTCATGCTATGTGGCCAACTCCAGGACATCAGGGCACGGATGTCTCTGCACCAGCTGACCTTGCCAGACCCTGGGTGAAGACAGGGAGGGGACACTGATGGGTTTGAGTGGTCTCCAGGGCACCCAGCCTGCAGGAGCATGTCCAGAACCAGGCTCAGGGTTCAGGCACAGTCTATTTACTGTCGGGTGTAAAAGGTGTCCTGTCCTTCTGGGCATGCCCTGGGGCTGTATCTTTTTGCAGTTGAGGGACAGTGACCAGGCTCTAATGCCCTCTTCAATGTATTTGGGCACCACAGCTTGGTACAGTGGCCTGATAATGTTTTCTGGCTTTCTTTTCCATTCCTTTCCTGGCTTTTTAAAGTACTACTTTGGCTTTTGTGATTTGTGCTAAGCACCGAGCTGCTATTTTCACAGAACTCTCTTATAACACGTAATATCTTCCAGCAAAGGTTGTCATTTCTTTGTAAAGGAAAGCATTTTGCTAGACTCGCATGTGTAAGCCTTGAAAAGACCATTCCCTTGTGCCATTGGGAGTGGTGGGAAAAAAAAGAGATCAAAGTATACCAAAAGCACAAAAAGACTCCCAAGACGGCATCTCCAGCTGCAACTGGAAAATCAGTGTGCTCGAGGAGTGTGATCTATCGCTCATCTGGCCACATTTTTCTAGGAAAATGAGAAATCCTCCCTGGAGGGAGGTGTACGCAGCTTCCTGCGATGCACCAGCAGCACCTCCCCTGCGATTTGGGTAACGTTGCCTTTGGAAAGAGGTGAAAAGACCCTGGTGTGACACCAAATATCGGTGAGGTGGGATATAAAAGCATTAAAGCTCACTCATTCTCAGGTCTGAGGCTCCAGCATGTGAAAGGGGGATGCACTTCCCCATGGCTCAATGGAAGGAGAGGTGCTGGGTGGTTTGTGCCCAGGGATGGTTGGATTCTGCCCTGGGAAATCCATAGGCATCACCCTCCGGCAGGGTCCGGGCACACCGCGCTACAGGAGTGAGAAAATTCAGCATTGGCAGCAGCTCCTGAGGCTTTTGCAGACACATTTGAGGTATCATACGCATTGTTTAGAGGAGTCTGTCTTCCTTAATTTTTTTCTTTCTCTTTTCCTTTCAGTGGAGTGTCTGTTTTTCGACATTTAGGCGCATTGTGCCATATGTTGTTTTTCACAGTGTAATGATGTGAGGCACCTTAACGATGAAAGGCTGGCATCCTTCCCAAAAGGTAAAGCAGCAGAAACTTCTTCTTGCTCAGTGACAAATCTTTGCAAACTCATCAGATGGGCTGACACAAGGAGCTCGGTGTTAACGAGCAGCTTCGGCTCACGAGGAACGCGGCTGCCATGTGAAATGTTGCTCAGATGCAACCTGTCCTGGAGCCGTGCCACAAAATTTGGCTACTTAATTGAAGAAGATGACTCTGGAGCAGCACGTGGTCCCCTGCGGAGGGAGGGCATCCTGGTCAGATCCCCTTCCTGCATTGAGGAAGGGGGCTGAACAAAGAGACCCTCACATTTGGCAATGGGGCAGGTCTGACCCCCTCACTCATACCCCCCCAATGGTGCCAGAGCCCATCTGCTTTTCTATACATCATGGCAACACTATTATAATGGATTTTTAAATACCCCTCAGAATATATGCTAGGGATCTAAGGAGCTATTAATAGAGAGCATTTTAAATCTCTCCAGTATTGTTTATGGCAGCCTCTTGTGAATTTGCAATGAAACGATAACTCTACTGAGGAAATCAATTATGCCAAGCAGTTTGTTACATCATTTTTCAGTGTATTAATTTTAATTTCAACAGAGAAAAAAACATGGTGAATGCATCTATCATTTTTGAACAAGGTGGTGTACAATGGCCTCTTGGGACTCCTCTAGTTCTGCAGTCACTGCTATCAATAACCAGGAAGGAGAAATTTTGGGTAATTTCCAAATAGGAGAAATTATTATAAATTGGAGTGAACCAAAGAATGCAATTACCATAGCCCAGGTTTATTCTCCACACTGGGGATACAGCATCCATTTGGCTTTAACTGAACAAATTAATGCAGATAAATAGTTATATAGTAATTAATTAATAATTTTAATTAATTTTTATATATAATATTTTATATATTAACACACATATTTCAACATCAGGGCAAGAGGTCTTCTGCTTCACTGCTGCTTTGTTTTTTGTAACCAGGTTTGGAAACCTCTGCCCTTGTTTAGCTGTAATACATCACTGAACCTGGGCTTCAAGTTCATGACAATATAAACTCTTTTTAAAGAAAAGTCACTTAAAATATACAGTTTACTTCAGAACCGTGGCTCTTCCATCTTGCATAGGGTAGCTGCTATGCTTGTCTTGTGCTGGATGCCCCATCTATATATTATTTTGGGACCCTCTATACCCCAACTTCCAGGATGAGAAGGATAAAAGTGTTTTGTTGGGCTTTAAAGACTAGGATAGGCCTTAGATTAACCCCATGGTTCTCTCAGTGCTTTCTTACCTGGAGAAAGATATTATCCTTGTATTGGAACTTCTAATATGAAAACAGGGATTTTCTTGTGCTCCATTTTATTATCACTACAGTCATCACTTCCCTGTCTTTTGTTCCCCTTCTCTATCCCACACATTTCTGTTAGTACTAAAATGAAAGAAGGAGAGAAAATGAAAGTTGAAATTTTACCTTGTTATTTAAAGTCTACTATTTTATTATGTGGAAAAGGAAGAATAAATGGTGATATTAATCTGAAAACCAGGAAAAAATGGGAACAAATTTGAAATATATTTATTAGCCTACTCTCTCTCATTCCGGCTCTGCTTCTGGGTTGGTATTTTTTTGTGAAATTTCCCCCATCCTGCACCAGCACAAAAAGTCACCATGGGCAAGAGCTGCTGCGGGTCTGTGCGTCAGACCGGCTGAAGTCGCTGGCTGATGAAGGCCAGTTTCATCCATCTTCCATGTTACTCACTGAGCGTGAGCTATAATGAGATAAGTAATAATATCGGAGTCTCTTGAGGATCTGAAGAGAACCCCTGGGCACGCTGCCTTCTGTAAGGCTGGGATACCTGCTACGGTTTCTACTCGGTTCCCCAGTAAAAGTGTGAGGTATCACAGTTAAAATTCAGTGTTTTTTGCATAGGAAAGAAAACCAGGTGTGTATGTTCTGTGTGCTCACAACATGTTTTATTTCATGTTTCCCTGCTTTTCTGGGGTGGGCAGAGGGATCACGGTATGGTTTGGGTGGGAAGGGACCTTAAAGCCCATCCAGTGCCACCCCCTGCCCTGGGAAGGGAGATCTCCCAATACACCAGGTTGCTCAAAGCCCTGTCCAACCTGGCCTTGAACACACCCAGCCAATTGAGGTAGGTTGTCCCCATGATTAATTATTCCTAATTATCGGAGAGTAGGTGCATTAATCATGCTTTGTGCTGCCTCCTTCATTCCTCTGTACAGCACTATCTGCAGCCAAGCAGAGCGTCACTGGGGAGGAGGGACCTTGCTGCGGGACACTGGAGCAATGTGAGATGGTGCCTGTAGTCTTCTCCCTGCTCCTGCTGCCTGAAATATCTCCTGGAACCAGAAGGAAGGGACAGACCAGTGCAGCATGGGATGACAACATCATGGTGAGGTGAAAAGGGAAACCAGGTACCCCACTTCTCATCGGCTGCATCCCCTGGGAGCAGGGGTGGTGGGAGCAGCACGTGAGGCAAACTCATTAAACATGGAACACATTAAATGTGGGAACTCAAATGATCACGTCTTTTTAAGATGTTTCTGTATTACACAAATAAATCACGCATATTTAGTTAATATTATATATATGTGCATATATGTGTGTATATGTGCGTATATACCTACAGTAGATATGTGCATATACAGGCCATAGATATTTATAAATTCTTCAGCTCAATGGTCAGTAATCTACTAATTATTTTTTTTTACTGCAATGAAAACATTACTGATTTTTGTGATGCTTGCACAGAGCAAATGCAAAATGATTCAGGTTAATCAAAATTACAGCCGAATGTTAAGTGTTGCAGGAGGCTCTTATGGTACAGAATAACTGTGAAATAAAATGGCTGATGAAATTTCACTTAACAATGAACAGTGGTGCCCAGGAGAGAAAAATAACCTTCGTTGTACACCTGCAATGATGGGCTCTGGCTAATATTATGGAGAAAAGTGATCTTTCCTGCATAGGAAAATAAACCATTTCCATGTGAGCCAGCAGTGCCAGCACTTCTGTAACAGCAGGGATGGTTCTGGTGCCCACATGCCCAGGAGAAGCAAAACCTGGGTGGTGAAGGACAGCAGAGAGCCAAACTTGGCTGTGGGCTGAGCTTTGGACACAGACAGGGTGGTCCAGTGGTTCCTCCTGTTGGAAAGGAGAACAAGGAGAGGGATATCAAGGCTGGTCTGAAATCCCTCTGGAGCAGCTCAGTGGGGAAGGGCTCATCCATGCTCATGTCTGGAGGTTGCAGCAGCATCCAGGGCCACCACCAAGGAGCTGATGGATAGAGTACGGCAGGAAGCAATTATTTCCCTGTAGGGTATTTCTCATGCTGCTTAACTGTAACGCAGGCTCAGCTGCATGAGCTGCTCTGTAGACCAACGCTTTAAGGGCAGTGAGGGAATTCTGGGAAATTCCTGGGCAACCAATGCAGTGGTGACCATCAGACCTGGAGGTCTGGGTACAGCCTCTGGCTCCCCAAATCATAGAATCATAGAATGGTTTGGGTTGGAAGGGACCTTAAAGATCATCTAGTTCCAACCCCCTGACATGGAGGTTGGAAAATCTCTGCAGACCCCTGCCTGCGGGGGGTACGGATGTCATCCTGCTTTCCAGGACCTCCCAAACCTCTGTTCTTATCCTCATCATTAATCATCTGCTGTTGATCCCTCTCCTACTGTTTTGTTAAGGGCCTGGAATTGTGGGGATGTTTCTGGAGGAGTTCTTGGTTGCCTGCGTTCTGTTTTATTCAGACCCATGGAAGCCTCAAAAACTGGATTCAAGGTGGTTGTTGTTCCTCCTGTGGAAATCATTGGTTCTTGGGTGTTTAACGGACAGATAAGGAAATGCATTAATTACAAAGTGTGAGAAAAGCTTGATAAAGGTTTGTTTGAGCTGTGTGACGTGGGGCACCCAGTTACACGTGTGTGCTGGTGGTGATGGTGAGCCACCTCCAGCTCATCTGTCCTTATTCCTGCACCCCATTGCAAAGGAAAACAACAGCTTTCTGCAGGTGTTAGTGATTAGTTTGTTATCCGGGTGACATTTAAAGCTTTGTACTTTTTAACAAGAGATCTGTTTGGCAAACAGGTACATGAAGAACAAGTGTTGGGAAAATTCATGGCCACAAAATACAACCACAAAGAGGCTTTATCACAGCGATGGCCACAGCACTTTGTTTTTTGCCCATTAACTGTTCCTGTTGTTTGCAGATATGTGAAGCAATGAAGTCCAGACTTATTGGCTTGCTGTAAACACCAGTCTCTTAAGAAACATCCAGCGTGCTTAATCATCAAGAGTTATTTAACTCCAGAAATCATCTGTTACAGTTGGGGGCAGATTCCCAGTGAGCTGCACATTGCCCGTGGGCACAGCCTGATGGCAAAGCCACCATCAGCTCGCTCTGCTCCTCTCTGCTCAGCACAGCACAGCTTCTCCGCAGATTCGGGGCTCTTCTTACCACAAAGAAGTGTTTCACCTATCCATTTATTCAAACATAATGTGCTTTTATGGCCTTTTATTTCTTAACTGTTGAAAACTCGCAGCAGATTTTTATGGTCTCAAATTTATATTGCACCAGTTGTTGGATAGTTTAGTCCCAGGGGGAAACACTCCAGTTGGAAATTCAGGCTTTTTATGCCACCATAAATTCCATGGTGGCAGATGTAAGCCACAACGGCGGGTATGGATGAGGAACACGCCTGTGACCAGTGAAGGGTACGTGACTGGACAGAAGCTGTGCTGTCCTTTGGAACCCAGGCCCGTTCCTTTGGGAACATCACTTGACCTCGGAGTGGAAAAAGATTATCAGCTGTAGGACCTGGGGCCTTGATTTCCTTTCAGTCATTTAAGATTAACTTGATCCATTCAAGTATCCTGTTGGTTTGAGGATCCAAACTAGCCTCTCTTGAGTGCTCTTTCTTTAAAGGTTTGCAACATCCCAATGAGACCAACCAATTACTGTAGATTTATGGAGTTTTCAAACCGCTGAAGGCTCTGAGTGGCTGGAGGCACCCTGGGACGTGGTCCTGCCTCCAACAGTCCTGCCTCCTCCTGCCTGGAGCCTGTGGGCCACAGGCAGAGCAGAGGGATGGGTTTTCCCCATGTCCCCCGTGTCTCTTTAGCCTGTCTTCCCTTTTCCTTCCCCTTAATAGCAATAACGGTAAAGCTGAGCAGCAGGAGACATAGTGCAATGCCCATAAAACCTGAGGGAGTGTTTTATGAGCCCTGACATTTGATGAATAACAGCCGCTGAAAATTTTATCCAATGGTTTATCCTTTAGAGCTTTTTCTGTAGGAAGAGTTTTTGAGCAGTGAGAAGACGGAGGGGTGGGATGCAGTATTTTTGGTGGAAGCCGCTGTGGCTGCTTGTGAAAGCTGATGGGCTAATTGCAGCTGGCTTGGAAGAGAAGGAGTTCGGCTTTGGGATCGATTAATCCCACTTACAGGCAGCTCTGGAATATGTGGGAGACCTAGTTTTTTTCCTCCTCATGCCATAGCAAAATACTCTACTCTACGCTGCCCTCTCCTATCCTAAAAACTAACTCTATCAACTAGAAACTGCAGAAGCGTGAACTAATTACTAGGGGCTTTTGTAAGAGGGTGCTAAAGCCTGCATTTTTGGAGGTTAGTGTATATTTTCAGCCTCACCAGAAACACCTTCTCTGAACTCCCCCCAAAATTATTTTCTTACTGATGAATGCGTTATCTTGTTTTCTGATCGTGCGTCTCTGCCAGGAAACGTGTTGCTGAAGAAACAGTAATTATGCTGGCAAAACTTATTAGATAATGGAAAGCTGTTACATTAGTAGTTTTGAGATTTAGGGAATCTGGGAGTAATTTGATGACCATTGGTAGAGGAATGGTGTTCCACTCCTTGTCAGCTCCTTGCTTCACCTAACAATGCCCAAATTCCCACTGGCAGCAAGGGGAAGATGTGCCCGTGATGCCACCTTGGGGTGCTCACCCCTCCCATGTCCTCCCCAGGGAGCCCCTGGGGTGCAGGGTGATTCTGGCCACCGTTTGGCAGGAAAGCATCAGTCTCAAGTCCACAAAGAGTTTTCTCATGCTGCTAAAATCAGTAATTTTTTTTAAAAAAAGCAAAGATATGGGTGACACGACAGTGATAGTCTCCTTGAACTCTGGCTGGTGCTGTTCAGGTTTGTTGCTAAATTCTTATTAAGCTTTTTGGTGGTACTTCTTTTTATTAGTATTTGTCTGAAAAACCATCCTTTGTGAAAGTTTCTTTTAAAATGTGCATTGCTTCACCCAGGTGCCTGGAACAGTGACGCTTCCAAGTACATATTTAGACAGCCTTTTGAATGGTATTATTTGCCTGAAAATAATATACAACATTGGATAAATAACGGGTGTTTATTTTGAAGCATATATTGTTATTTTCACAAACAGACAGCTGCTCTTATCGATTAAATAAATAAATATTTTTGACAGCCTCGGCGAAGGATGCTCTGTGTGTTTTTCTCACACGCCGGAGAAAGGGCTGGAGTGGCCCCAGGACCGTGGGAGACCGAGGGCCGTGGGGCTGCGGGAGGATGTGAGCGCGGTGACACAGGAGGTGACAGCAAGCACGTTTAATTCATTTTCACAATATACAGCTACCAACTGACTGCGTGCAGGAACAAATTGCATGCTCGTGACTTCTTTCCGATACTTTCCTATCATTATTGGTTAAACGCATCTTGCTCAGTGCTTTGGGTGTTTATTTTTCAGCCTCTGGCTTTTCAATGGGACCCGTCACTGTCCTGCCTGCTGCTGGGCTGATGCTTGGGAGCTTATTCTGAATCTCACTGAAAAATTCAGGAATATTGAAGTAAAGGAAAAAAAAAAAAAAAGGATAAGAAAAGGCATTGTGATGGAGCAACACTTCCAGCCCCTATTAGCCAGCAGAAGACAGCCCCCGGTTGGTTTGTTCAGGTGAGGAATCACCAGGTGAAAAAACTTTGATGTCTGGGCAGAGACGATGGAGAAAATGTTCCCAGACTGCTTCGTGCATTAGTAATGTTGTGGCAGAGGTGAAATGAATGTGGCTTTTCACTATATACCCTATCTGAGATGCGCATTTTGTTCTCCTGCAGCCTAATTCAAAGATTTTTTTTCATGTATGCTTTTCTCTCTGGAAAAGGGAGGGGAAAATAAGCAAAGCAAAACTCTGCTCTTTTTTTTTTTTTTTTTTTGGAGAAAGCAGAGGAGGAGCCTGAGGGGGGCAGGAGGAGCATTTGCCAGGCTTAAAGGCTTGTTAAAGATTGTACCTCTATAGTTCTTTCCTTGCCTTTTTTTTCAAAAGAGTCTTTCTTTTGTCATTGCATTTTACGCTTTCTCACCGTGCTGTATCGTTAATCCCAGTGGTGTCCGAACTGCGGTCTCTGGGTTTCCCCAGCTCAGAGACCTGTGACGAAGGCACCGTCCGCAGTGAAATGCGAAGGGACAAAAAGCAGTTGTGCAATGAAATGTGTGAAACAGATGGAAGGAAGGAGGCGTTGCACGGTTATCGTCTGTGTTCCTAGTGATGGGCCTCGCTGCAGCGAGATGCAGCTGAAGCTGAGAGTTTATTAGGATTTAAGATGCTTTGAAGTCTCTACGGGTGAGGAGACCCTCCCCAGTAATATTAGGCAGAATAAAATATCATGCAGGCGCTTTTGCTTCAAAGCATGAGTTGTCCGCACTTTGATGAGCAGCTGGGAGGAAAATACCATTTAAAGACAATTTCTTTCATAATTCCCCTCCATATTTTTTCTTTTTCTTCCCTCTTGGTAGGCGAACAGCTGAGCCTATGGCAAGAAGGAAGGGTAAACTCATTCTGCTTGGCGGGGGTTGGACCCATCTCAGGGTAACGTCTGTGGGAGTGCAGAAGGTTAGTGACCAGAAACGGTGTGGAACAAAGGTGTTGAATTCAGGGAAAATAGTGTGTTCAGGAGACTGACTCCTGTCCAGGCTGAGGCTCGTGAGGCTCAATGAGTCACTGTTCAGGGGGGAAATACATATAAACATTTGTTTGTGTACAAATTCCCCTCTTCCATGGGGTGAATTAGAGACACCATGTCTTTAGCCAAAAAAATAGAATCTGTGTTAATGAAAATACATTACACTTTTCTACACTTTTTTCTACACATGGCAGTCAAAATACATTTTCTACTATCCTTGTCATTGTTTGCACAAATATGGAGCAGCAGTGAGCGAGGGGCTGAGGCTGGTGGTACCAACGCCTGTGTGTTGTGCTCAGTGAGATGCAGTTGCCCAGACGGGCAAAGCCTGAGCGTGGGTCCAACGAGCTGCCGTGGGAGGACGTTGCTGGTCATTGTGGAAGGAGAAGGGCACTTATTTCCCCATGGTGTTTCTCTACATCATTTACAAAAAAAAAAAACAAACCACAAAACCCACAACAAAAAATCTGCCCTATGGTCCAGTAAACCAAATCCTAGCTAAATAAATAGATAGGTAAATAAATAGGAATGGTCTGATTTGGAGGAAAGTTGTTACAGATGGTCCAGTTTTAAATTTTAGAGGAGGGTCAGACTGTCTTTCCCACTGGTAACACCTTCCAGCTCTGACACCAGCCGCCATCGGTGCTGTACTGCCCTTCCTGGCAGATCTCTTATTCAAAACAGGGAATAAAGCTGGTAACTCCGCTGATCCCAGGGCTCCTCAGCACGCTCGCCCTCTCCTGCTATTATGTTTCATGCAAACACTCGTTACTCGCAAATAAATTTTTTATTAATCCCATCTTCTGTACATAATAATTTTGAGTCTGGTACTGTATTGTATGTTTTATTGATGCCCAGACCAGCGGGATCTACCTCCTTTTCCTTGCTTGCACAGCCAAAGCATTTGCCAAGGGAAGGTCTCCCTTTGGGGTGGCACCGCCATAGACCCCAAGCTCCATCTGCCCCCGTGTCAGCAATCACACATCCGGCAGGGAAATCTGGAGCCTTTCCCCAGGCAGGAGATGGTGAGCAGCTTTGTAATGTTATTTCTTGTCCTTCTTCTAGTCTCTAAACTCTTGTTTCTAACTGATTCCCTTAGTTTGCCAATGTGCCTTTTGAAATTGCAGATTTTCCTTGCTAATGGGATTCTCTGAGGTGTTGGTTGCTCTAACACCACCACACAGACTCCTCCAGGGGCCCAGCCCTGACCCTGGGAGCCGGGACCAGTCTCCAGCAGTAACAGGCTCCTCATTAAAAGGCTTTTATAACCCTTCCATAGCAAGATCCGTACCCAGGTTGATTCAGCTTTATCCACACTACTCTTCATAATTTCCCCATAGACATCAGCCTTGGTCATTCCCAGTTCTGCCCCGGCACCTTTCCTTCTGCTTGGCCTTTGCAGAGCAGAGTGTCTTCCTTGAACCCATTGCCACCTTGGGCAGCTTGTAACGCTCCTCAGCCTCCAGCAGCCCATCTTCACCAGGGCTTGGCTAGAGCTTTTTTCCAGTAATTGGCAAATTTTCTATAATACTGACTTGATGTGCTCTCTAGGTCATGGCTCCCATGTCCCAGGAATGATTTCTCCTAAATATGGTGTCTGTAATTCTCTGTCAAGGTAACACAAACATCTCCTTTATCCTTTACATAGCACTATGTCTCTCTTGTTTTACTTCATCTACAGTTGCAATTGTCACCTGACATCTTCGTCATGAATCCAGGCATTTTTCCTGTTTTTCTGTGTTACGCTCAAAGAAATAGGAAAGACACGCTAATTACTTCAATTTGCTCATATTAATGAGATCTTTGTGCATTCACCCCTCTGGAGCTGCCCAAGCCCTACTGTCCTGGTATTCCTCTGCCCCCATCCATCTGCCCCCTCCATCCTTTGTTCCATCTGTCCATGTTCTGCCCCATTCATCCATGTTCTGCCCCATCCATCCTCCTCTGTCCCCATTCTCCTCTGCCCCATCCATCCATCCATCCATCCATTCTCCTCTGCCCCATAGAATCACAGAATGGTTTGGGTTGGAAGGGACCTTAGAGATCATCTAGATGATCATCTAGAGATCATCTAGTTCCAACCCCTTTGCCGTGGGCAGGGACACCTCCCACTAGAGCAGGTTGCTCAAAGCCTCAAAGCCATCCATCCATTCTCCTCTGCCCCATCCTCCTCTGCCCTCCCCGCTTGCCTGTTCCCCCTGAGACAATGGAGCATTTTAGCAGGGAAAGGTCTAACGATACTAAAAGGCTGCTCAGAAGTGTAGAGTCTTGCAGAAATGCAGTCAAAGCCCATGAAGCTGTAGCAGGAATGGCTTCCGCTCGCACAGACCTTCTGGTGATTGGGTTGAGGAATTGCAGCTCCGTCCTGCTGCTTGCCCGCTCCCATGTCCCCCGTGAGCCACCCCAATGCGTGCCGGGGGTCCCTGGGGACCGAGTCCAATTAGGCAACAGACACAGGCTGCTTTAAGGAGCCCATAAAAATCCTGCTGCCAGCAAAGGGCAGAAGCGGTACAAGTTGGCTAATGGATTATTTAAATTGGGAGAAGTCGAAATCACCTCCCTGAGCTGAGAGGAGAGCACACGCCACGCTGCAGCCATCACTGTGAAAAATAAAGGCTATTTTTTGGGGGGACTGTGAATTACAAGGAGCAATAAATGCAGTCTGCTGCATAATCATTTATTCATGTCAGCAGACACTTAGGTATCTATTTATATAATACAAAACCTTAGGTGGTGTGAGTTTTAACTCAGCTTGGAAGTAATTCACGTTCTCAGTGCAGCGATGAAAATAACCTGTCCAATTTTTTTCCGTGGTGCTTCCCCCCCAAAAAAAAGAGAACTTGCAGCAGGAACACCACGTTGCGGGGTCATCAGTGAACCTGGGGGCAGATGGGGCCAACTCCCACAGACCTGGAGCAAAATGCATCAGAAAGGAAGGGGCTGGAGTTGAAGATGTGTTCACTGGCACTTAGCTCAAAAGTATTGGTCCAGGCTGCCGCCGGCTCGAGCTGGATTCCTGCCTGTTTGGAGAAACAAGGATAAGACAGTTCCTGTTTGGTTCGTGCGAAATCCATGTGTTGTAATGTGGCTACTCAACACGGGGGTTGGCAAGTGACCCGTCTCCAGTGGCCACCACCTGGGACACCTGGGCATCCTGCTGGGGCTGGGATCCAGGATGTGTCCTGAGCATCCGCAGAGTCTGGTCCTGCGCCAGGAATGTGTGTCCGAGGAGCTGTCACAAGCTGTACATACGTATGTGTGTGTATCTCTAAATATATGTATTTTATCTATAGGTATATCTCATATATAGCTAATCTATACCTATGTCTAATCTCTATGTCTATATTTGTATCTACATAGACTATGTAGATATAGATTAGATATGATACTCCTTTAAAGGTATGTATTTTATCTATATTTAATCTGTATTTATAGATTAGATATAGCTATCTATGTGTGTATGTATAGACTAGCTATAGATGGGGATATCTAACTTGTCTTGGTTTGAGGCAGAATCTGTTTTCTTTTCAGTAATTTTACCTTTCAGCTAAGCCTCTCCTCTCTATCCTAATTAAGGGTATATTTTTCAGATAGTATCCACTTCCAGAGTGATAAGCCCTGATGTTTACAGTGAATACCAAGGGATGGGATGCAGAGAGGTTCTTGCTTACACTTTTTGCTATAACAGCTGAGGTCAGTTAACTTCGTTATTTTACTTCTGTCAATTTTTTAAAAATGGTGCTTTCTGAATGGAATGAATATGGAATGAATACAAGTCTGGTTTTGTTTTTGTTTTTTTCAGGAGAAAACAAAACATTTTCAGCACTATAAAGATATATTTGATATAGATAACCTAAAACTAAGTCTGCATTATTTTTATATATGTATGATTGTGTATATTATACAAATCACAGATTATATATAAATGTATAGTCATATATTAATAATTTCCATTAATATGTGTATCATGTATTGTATATTTTGTATATTTGTATTTTTATATATATCTTTTTATATATGATATATAAATAAAATATAAAAACCTATTTCTTGGTAAGAAGTAACATATGTATATGGAAAAAGAGTCATATATTAGAGTAAACATTTTCAAAAAAAGTATATATACTTTTTTTCCAGAAAAAAATATATGTACTATAGATGTAAAATAACATATATAATATTCATGGTACTATTTATGTTTATTGTTTGTATATACCATTTATATGTACATTATATAATACCATTACATAAGGCTTACACTATTTATTTTATAGCATTTTATATATGTTATTTATCTATAGATTTTTATTGTTATATAAAGGTTTAAGGCCGTGTGAGTGGCAGGAGCTGGGGGATGCAGTGCTGGGGACTGACCCGAGCCATCCCTTAGGGGGGATAAAACCGCTCTCCCAGGCCTTAGCCCCCGAGCCAGCCACTCCCTTGAGCCTTTCACATCCCTTGCAATTTTTAAATAGGTTTCTGAACTTCATCTTCCCCTGCAACTTCCGAAACAGGAGAAGATCTGGGGGCTTTACCGGTGAATAAGAGTTAATAGTTTCGGTAAGGCTGAGTGGCACCGCGGGATGGAGAGCCAGGCTCCCGCAGCAGAAACTGCCACCGGAGCTGAAAGGAAACCCAGGGTGCGGTTGGTTTCCTCCCTGTCCCTTTTTATCCTTTCCCCGCGAGCTGCTGACCCTTTCTCTTGGACGGAGTTAAACTGCATGAGTAAAATTAACCGAGCATTCAAATAAAGAATGATAATAGCAGGGAGCAGAAGGAGGCAAAGAAAGGGCTTTCAGATCCGCTGCAAAAAACAGATATCAAGAGCATAATGAGCAGCATATCAAACCATTAACTTTTTTAATGTAAAAGCTGCATAATGTTGGAAAACCATGGAAACGACACTAAAGGAGATAACCGGTTTTAAACATTTGCAGCAAAGAAAAGGGGAGGGCAGCACTATGTGCTTGTTGATATTTCTTTAAATAATAACTAATTTTGGTAAATGTTGTTGGAAACTGGATGGATTCGGGATTAAGATGACCGCTATTCAGAGGGGGCCAGCTGGAGATGTCCCCCGAGGATGCTGAGACCCATGGGATACTGAGACTTGTGGGATGCTGAGACCCTGGGATCCTGAGCCCTGTCGGATGCTGAGACCCTGGGATGCTGAGGCCCATGGGATGCTGAGCCCTGTGGCCAGCACAGGGGTCCCCTCCCAGGGCTGTGACGCTGCCACCTCCTCCCGTCCTCCCAAGCATGAGTTCAGGCTGTGATGCAGCACTTTGATGGTAGGGATTAAAGCCCGCAGGCAGGCTCGCCAGCCCCCTGTTTACGTCCATACACCAGAGAGCGGGGCTGCTCACGTTACACACAACAGTGGAACATAAATATTGATGTGCATCTATCAAAGAGGAAAAGAGCCAGTGAATTGAAACTCTCTTTGAGACAAACAGCTATTTCTCTTGCTGAATGGCATCGAAATACCAAGCCCCAAAGCTTCAAAATATTGATGGCATTATTAAAATGGGACCTTTAGTTTTGCATTAAGATCATTTTAACATTGGAATTTGGGCATTTAATTATGCATGAGCCCCAGCCTCAGTACTCTGTTGAAATTAGTTTGCAGTTTCCATTTATACTTCTACACTTAACGTGCAATTTAGCCTCTCATAGTAAAGGGCTAAATGCTGCTAAATGCCTGTTTGTGGTTAGCTGCAGTAATCCCTTTAAAATAAACGTGTGGGAACGGTACTCACGAAGAAGCGTGGAAGGTTATGAAGAAAATGAGGAAGGGAATTGGGGAAGCTGATCCCAGTGAGGGCTGTGGGGGAGGGCACAATCTGAACGCTCTCCGATATAAATCCTGAGATATATTCCTTGGGCTGGGCAAACACCCTCTGGTTTCGCTCCTGCTGTGCAGTGTTAATACAGCAGATCATAGAATCATAGATTGGTTTGGGTTGAAAGGGATCTTAAAGACCATCCAGTGACACCCCCTGCCCGGGCAGGGACACCTCCCACCACACCAGGTTGCTCCAAGCCCCCTCCAACCTGGCCTTGAACCCCTCCAGGGATG
>JAOXNO010000041.1:675947-688688 GCA_028565335.1 Limnodromus scolopaceus | reverse complement strand
AGCCCCTTGAGGGACTGGAAGGGGCTCTAAGGTCTCCCCAGAGCCTTCTCTTCTCCAGGCTGAACCCCCCCAACTCTTTCAACCTGTCCTCCCAGCAGAGGGGCTCCAGCCCTCCCAGCATCTCTGTGGCCTCCTCTGGACTCATATTCCTGTTTATGAGAAGGGACCAGTCATTTAAATCACCTGCTTTTGTGGACTTATAGAGGGAAAGGTTCTGAAGGTACTAAACAGATTTGGGCTTGTTGGGAAATCTGGAGGAGAAATAGTCTAAAAAGGCCGTAATGTGTTTTATTCATATAGAGAAAGGAGACAACTGTGAAATCTGTCTCCACTGGGGTGCAGTCAGGTGAGAGAAAGAGGTGTTTGTAGTGTGGACGGGGGAGGATGACCACCGGAGGGAAGCCTGAGGGGCAGCAGCCGTCGAGGAGAACTGAGAGGAGGTTGGAGAAGTGCATCTTCAGGGGGTAATGGAAGGCAGGAGCTGACTGGAGTCTGGGCAGGGATTTAAGAGCAGGATATATATATATATATAGATATAGATATAGGATATATATAGAGAGAGGGAGCTCT
This sequence comes from Limnodromus scolopaceus, assembly GCA_028565335.1. Classification (NCBI taxonomy): domain Eukaryota; kingdom Metazoa; phylum Chordata; class Aves; order Charadriiformes; family Scolopacidae; genus Limnodromus; species Limnodromus scolopaceus. Next base: position 688,118 of record JAOXNO010000041.1, on the reverse strand, counting down.
GGCATGCTCCGGACACTGCAGTGGGAGCACCATTGATTAGAAAACAGCTGCAGTGGTAAAGGGTTCAGGGTTATTTTTATGGCCAACTGGCCAGGTCGGAGACATCCGTAGGTGTCCTACACAGAGGAGGACAAAGATAATTGCAAAGTTACAGTCACAGAGCTCTGTCCTTTGGCGTCCGTGGCTCTGTGTCCCCCACCATCAATCAGGTGGAGCAATTAACTTGGTGGAGCAATTAACTTGGTGTTGCTCCAGCCCCTTTTCCAGGCCCACAGCAGAACTTACTGGGGAAGGGAAAAAGTGCAGCTCATGAATATTTATGGTTGGTATTTACAGGGGCAGCGCCTGGTTATGGAAACACAAAAGCATAAAACAGTTTAAGAAGCTGCTGTATTCTTAGACTAAATGCTGTTACTTGACAAGTCTTCTTCCCTAGAAACGCGGCACAAGAATTAATATAAATAGCGAGAGTAAAGGTGAGGCTGACTGCTCCTGTGTGCATCAAAAGAGTAACATTTTAGAGAAGACATATAAAACCTGCCGTGTTTAGTTTCCAGCCCTGTCTGCCAGGGACTGGGGAATGATAGGAAGGGCTGCCTTTCTTTTCCATGGGGTATAAAGAAGTGCCCAGAAACCTGGCCATGGCCACGTCACTCTCAAATTCAGATTACTTTTCACGGAGGACTTCTCTAGAAAAAGGAGAAATTAACGGTTTGGTATAACAAAGAACAATTAAGGGACGTCTGAGGCAGTATAGTTCATAATCCGGATTTAAAAAAGGAAGTTGGCTTTGTCAAACTAATTTAATTCGGATTCTGAACACTTATCTGAGAAGAAAAGCTTTCCTTGGGAAAGATTCGCATGCCCAACTCTTTCAGCTGCAGAATAAGAAAGCCTCTTTTTAAATTTTTCTGGTTAAAGCAGATTAGATGAGATTTAATATTCTTGATTTATTTGTTTACTTATTTATTTGCTTTTTAAACCTAAGGGTAAAAAACATGAGCAGATTTTGGGTTCTTTCATCTCCAGGAATGGTAATTTCATTTTAAACCTTGCTTATATAACACAAAGCAGCAAAACTGTGATTCCCTTTTCCATTTAAATAGCCTTCAATATTTATTGCATGGAGTTAAAAAACTCGGTCCTGCGGCTTGACACGCAGCAGATCAGTCAATTACAAAGCCAGAAGGAACTTCTCCTTGATACCAGCCGTAAAGCTCCCCTGAATTAATTTCTATTTTAACTAGAGGATGTCTCTTGAGAAAAAAAGTCCAGTTTTGATGCTTGGATTACCATTGACTTTGACCCTAAACAATATTCATAGCTTTTAAGGTAACAAATGTATTAAAAAAAAAAAAAAAAAAAGAAGAAGAAAAAAAGGAGTGTTCTTTCTTTCCTCCTGCCTGGCCACAAGGCCCTGGGGACACTCTCCACTGTAGGGCTGTCCTTCATGCCTTATGGGCACAGAAGAGGACCCAATGCCCTGCAGCAGTGATGGGTGCAGAAGCTTCCCCCCAGGTCTCTGCTTCTCTCCCTCTATTCTCACAAAATTCGCATCAGCTTTTGTGGCTGAGGTGTTGGTTGGAGGTCGGTGTTGACGTTCACCTGCCATGGACCTGAAGTCATGCTCAGAGCCACCTCCAGGAGTGGCCTCAGTCCTTCAGTCTTGAAGCTGGTTAAAATTGGCTTTTATATCTGACCTTACCTTTAGATTAGAGATTTGCTTATGCCAAGCTGACTAACTGGCTGGAGAGTTCTGTTGTCCATCAACCCCACCTGCGTCCCCACAGTCTCTGTGCCATCTGCAGGCTTTATACAGAGTGGTTTTATGTTCCTTCCCAGGCCATTGATTGAAATGCTCAATAGCCTGGGCTGAAGACCCGTTCTTTGGTAGCCTATTAGTGACGCACCGGTGGACAGACCCCAAGCTCACGGTGCCACTGAGACCCATCAGCTGGTTTTAGATCTGCATAAACCATGCCGTGCTGCAGGGCTGTCCGGCCGTCCTACTGCAACGCCCTCCTGCAGAAATCAGGAGAGCAGCATTTTGCTTCCTACAGGAAAATCTAACTGATGTGGTTAATTTTTCCTGCAGGAAATGCCTGTGATGGAGGTAAGGAAGCCTCAAGTTTCAGCTGAGTCCCTTTGTGTTTAAGATAAAGAGTGGTAGCGGGGGACTTGAAGAAATTAGGACTAAAGGACTACAAGGAAGACAAAACCTCTGTGCGTTTTTCCTTATTTTCAGGGGAAAAAAAAAAGTTGCTTTTGCTGCATTCAGGACTTTTGCATTTTTTATGCAAAAGAAATGGGACTGATTAATGCCTAAATAATTATAGTAAGTCATTTGCATAATCTATTCATACACTATCTATATTATGTATTTCTGACATTTTTAGGATAAACTTGCTATAAGACGAAAATGTATTGAAGCAAACATTTTTTCAGTAATTTTCCAATACAGAGTAGAAATCTCGGGTATCTTGCTAAGCTGAAGGCACTTTTTTCCAACTCAGAGACCCAGAATATCAAAATTAATATTCAGGTAGCCATACAGGCACCAGAGATATAAAACTCCAATTAATATAATCCAGAGACTGACATTTCAAATACCATTTGCTCGATGCTGCCAAAATATAAATCTCTGCCTAAGTGTTAATATTTTGCGATTTCATATGTGGTAATATTGATGTCTGTTTCTTGCACTGCCCAATAGAAAAACCAACAACAACTTCTGGAATCTGGGCTGAGGATCATGTTCTGCTCCGGTGACGGTGATGCTGCCAAGGACCTGAGGAAGAAATTGTTTGCTGTGAGGGTGGTGAGAGCCTGGCCCAGGTTGCCCAGAGAAGCTGCGGTTGCCCCGTCCCTGGAGGGGTTCAAGGCCAGGTTGGAGGGAGGGGGCTTGGAGCAACCTGGTCTGGTGGGAGGTGTCCCTGCCCAGGGCAGGGGGATTGGAACTGGATGGTCTTTTAGGTCCCTTCAGACCCAAACCATTCTGACATTCTATGAACTTGTGGTGCCTGAGAAGAAGAGATGTTTCAGGGCTCATGGTCTGTGGGAAGAGCGTTACAAACCAAGTTCAGGAACAAAAAGAGAAGTTGTTGGAGAGGCTGAGGTGTGGAGATGGTGTTTTGCTCCTGAGCAAGAGGGCATGAAGGTTTTAATGCCTCGTTTATCTCTTAGGACTGTCATCAATGTGCTGTTTATATTTACTTCCCCAGCGTCAGAAGCGTGGACCAAATCCTTGAGAAATGCCAACCAGCCAATTGTCTTGGGTACGCTTAAATAGGGCCTATTCCTTTTTAATTAGATTACATCAGAAATTCTTCCATTACAGAAAAGATGATTTGGTTCAATTATCTTTATTCTCAGATGTGGAGCATTCTAACATACTTTTTTTCCTTTGTTAAATTAATTTAATTAGAAAACACTATTTTTATGCAACAGGATATTGTAGCTTCAAGAAATGAATTTTCATATGTGGAGTACTTGGGGAAAAAAAGCAATGAAAATAATTTTGATAAGTAAGCCTCAGACTGAATATCTCTATTGTTGCTCATGCCCTCAGGTTATATTTTTAATTGCATGTAATAAATATAACTTTATTAATTAGAAATTATCTGGAAAGGAAAGAGACTTTTTTTCTGCTTTATGGTATACAGAGGCTTAAAATAGAATTACTGTTCCTAGGGGAAGGTACATCTAATCTACCTTTCTTTTTTTGCTCTTAGGCTGACAACAAAATCAAGAATATAAAATCTTTTCTTGCTTTTATTTATTTTTTATTTTTTTTTAATATTGCAGAAGCAGGTTGTTAGCCTTTAACTGAAGGAAATATGGGAAGTTTCTTATGTGAGTATTTCCAGGAAAACTTTTCCCCCCAGGTTTGTGATGCAAATCCCACTTGCCAACCAAAGCAGGTTCCCCGCACTTTGTATACACATTTTCCTTCCATCATTTTATCTTATTTCTTGCAAAGCCACGATGTTAATTTTCTCTTCTGCAAGATGTCTTCCATACGCAAAATACTAACTTGAGGGTAATGCTGGGATTTAAGATTGAGGACTTGGTTGATGGATATAAGAAAGAAGGTAATAGTAAGGCATGGAATCTTTTTGTCCTTTCCTTCACTCTTAAATTTAAAACAAGAAAAAAAATCCACAGATTTCAGATATTTTCAATAGAGGAAATTTCTCTCAGCTGTAGAGGACAACTTGTCTTGACCCACAAATATGATGACTAAGATGTTTCAAATTTTACTAGATTTCATATTAAGAGTGAGAAAAACTTCCCAGGAGCATCTCCCCTCTCTCACAGTGCAGATCCCATGCCAGGAGCAGACCTGGCACTTGTTCTGGGACCATTGGGGTGCTGGAAGTGTGGGAATACCAGAGCTGGATTCGGCTCTGTCTGTGCAGGATGGTCATGGCTTTGGCAGATGGAGGTTTGGTGGCTCCAGGTCCTTATCTGAAGCTCAGCCAAGCGCTAATGGAGGGTGAATAAGCTGGTTTGATTTCTGTTTGTCTCCAGCTGCTTTGCCTTTCCCTTTGCCAACAAGAAAGAGAGGTTCTTCCAACGCAGGATGATCTGTAGACGCTTCTGTCTTCCTAAAAATGCCAAAAAATTCAGCTCCCATCTTGTCATGTGCACCTTCATTTTTGTATAGGTGTTTCTCAACCGAGAATCTAGACACATGCTTTTATGCTTGTTTGTGAAGAAGAACAATTTAAGGAGGTAAACGATAAATGTATTTGAATTTTTGGAGTGCTCCTGGATGGAGTCCCACAGGCTGCCCGTGAAACGGTTCCACTTGAGCCCCACGTCCTGCTTGCTGGGTGTGCCTGGTGCCACCAGGTCCCTCTGGCACAAGCAGATGTGCAAACACTTCCTTAGGGCACAACAAGGGCTGTGAATGTGGGGACACACACGGTCACTTGCTGCTTCTCCCCCAAATTTTTATGATGCTTCACTGATGTTGGGTTTATTGTCTCTTGGTCCCCAGGGAGCCAGGAGGGAAGCACTGGATGTGGTGTGTCACCAGGAACATTCATCTCCCGCTTGGTGATGCGTGTCCTGAGGAGGCAAAGCCAAAGCTGTTCCCAGACCCAGACAGACCACCTCTGGCTTTAGGCTGCTTTGGGATGTTAAAGTCAAGCACCTGCTGAGAGCTGGGCTGGAAAAGTAAATACAGTGCTCAGTTGGAGGTATTTACCTGTACATTTCAATGCAAAATATTCTGCCACTACTTCTGTACAACTGACTTTAAGATCAAATACTCTCTTCCTAAAACTTCTGGGTTTTTTCAGGTTTGAGGTTCCAGTTTCAAAAATTTTCCTGCATGGTGGTTTGGTTTTTTTTCTTTTTGTCTATCCTAGATATCAAATACAGAAAGTTGGTTACCTGGGAAGATAAATGCAGTTATGTACCGAACTCCTTCAATCTGAAAAAAAGTAATACACAAAATCCTGGAGAATATTCAGCTTGGTGAGTCCCAGCAAATCTCAGCATTGCAGATAATCTAAGGCTATATTTATACCTAAAACCCAAGGCATGACTATGCATCTTTCTCTGCTATTTTTTTTTTTAATCTCTGTTACAAACACTAGAGAGAAAGAAGGTGGCTTTGATTTCAAAGCAAAACAGAATCTCTACCTGGGTTTAAGAGAAAGAAAACGCCACCAATAGAGAAAGGCAAATATAGCAGAATATAGGGAAATGTGCAAATCCACAGCTGGGAAAGCAGAGCAGGAGATAAGAGAAGCTCTGTGTGTCGGTAGAGAGGGATGGGCAGTGGGGCTCAGCAGGATGAGGAGAAATTCTCTCTGAACAAATAAACCCCCAGCAGGGTGATTGGGCTGCTCTGAGGCAAAGACCAAACATATTGGGATACAGAGAGGTTGGAAGCCTGAAATGTGTGCTCACAGGCTCTGTGTGGAAAGAAACAGGATGATTTATTCATGTCTCACTGTGATAATTAAATGCTTTCTATCCCATCTGTAACTGGGGAGGATGTTAAAGAGCAACTGCTAAGCATTTCTGAATCAGCAGGACCACGCGGTTTGCGTCTAAGATCATCACAAAATGGGCAGGAGTCTCCAGGAGCCGCTAACCTCGGGGATTTGTTTGTCTCCTGTTTTTAACAAATCATGAAACGTTGGGAAAAGTCTGTGGGAATCGGTAACTAACCTCATGTCAGTATTTAAAAAAGGCAATGGGATGTCCTAAAGTGCCAGAGAGTCTGATGTGAGTGATGGTAATGGGTTACGGCAAGGACGATACAGGATTAGCTAATGCATGATGGTGGCTCATATTTGATTAGCTAAGCATTTTTGCTAGGCTGTTGTGATGTAATCAATACCAAGTCACAGGGTCACAGCATAATTATTGCCAATCAACTTTGCTTAACAGAAAGAGTCTTCTTAAATCTGGCTCCATTTTGGCTGTGTCTTGCATTTACTTGAGGAAAGTAACTGAAATATCCCAAGGAGCTCTGTGCTCATACCACTGCAGTGTGCAGAGCTGCTTCAACACCCTCTGAAAGGGTGAAAACAGCCAATAAACAGCAAATACATTTAAGCAGTTGACAGTTCTGCAGAAAGCTTCTCCTCCGGTTTTCCAGGGAAGTGTCCTTTGCCCAAGACTGATCAGTGTCTTTACCGAAAGCATACACCCGATGCTAAAAAAAAAAAAAAAAAAAGTCTATTTTACTAAGAATTTGCAAATATGCAGCCCAAGAAAATGTTTCACACCTAAGACTTGTATTTCTTTTGGAGAGGGTAGGAGGGGAATTACACCTGGAAGAGTGTGACCTGGCAGAAGAATTTAAATTATCTGCTTTGGAGAGTGGGGCTGGCCCTGACAGCACCAGCACTTCCAGTTTAGCCAGAGGATGCCAATTTGGGTGTCGGTTGAAATGCAGAGAGATTACAGGAGAAATTTTGCTCCCACAGCTATAAGAGGGCCACCATAACTCCTGAGAAGCTGTGAAATGAGGGAGGCTTGAGGAATAAGTTTGCTCTTGTGTTTAGTGCCAGCATCATTCTGGTCTCAGATCTGCCCATCGAGGGGCCACGTATCCTGAGCTTCATTCCATGTGTTCTGTGCCGGTTGTGCTGGTACCTGTTTAAGAATTTATTACTGAAATTTGCAGAGAATGGAGTGTGTCCCAAACTTGGGGTCACGCTCTCAGGGAGACCAGGACTTGTGTCACTCCTGCATCCAGCAAGTGAAAGATGACGTTGGTTAGAAGCATGGGTGCTGTCAGCCAACCCAGGGTGGCTGGGGCTGGAGTGGTTCTGTGAGTCCGATGCCTCCAGCATGAGGATGCTCAACATGGCCACGTGTCCTGTATCCCCTAGGGTATTCTCACCTGAAATCCCAAGGATGTGACACTCCAGGCTGCCAGACCTTGTCTGGGAGATGATGGATGCTCTAGCCCAGGGGACCTTTTGCTTTAGGTCTTTGCTTTTGTAAGAAATCTCTAAAAGCACCGCACAAGATACACTGTGAAGGCAACAGTGCTGCAGGGGAAATTGCTCTGATGCTCCATCTCAAGCCAACATGAAGCTGGCTCTGCTCTCTAAGGCTGTGCAGGGACTCAATGTTTCTTACCACACTTAAGGAAACTCACATGTTTTTCTAAACCTCTTAAAAATGCTTCAGGGTGTTGGCTGAGTTGAACTCCATGTTGACCAGAAATATGCAGGTGCTTCAAGGTATGACCACCAAGTGGTTGTAGAGCTACATGTGATCTTTTGTATTGTGTGCCTTAGTTGTCTAAAACGAAAAGGATTTTGGAAAGGTTTCCTGAGTCAAAGGTAATGATCTTTCAAGATCTTAGCAATGAAATGAGAAACTTTTAAGCTAGCTAAAAGAACAAGTAGAAATGAAAACATTAAATAGTCTATTAAACAATGCTTCAACAAAAGGATGAGCCATTTGAAGATCTCCTGGGGTCTGAGAGTGCCACTGCTGAATGTGAGTCTCTCTTCAGTTATCAAGACACTGGCACGGGTGATATGTCAGTATTTAATGAGAGAATATTCCCTCAGGAGTACCAAAACATTTTTAAAAGGCACTTTTTTTTTTTTTTTTTTTTACTGGGGTTTTTAAATTATTACTGATGGGGAACTAATGAAAGTTGGGATGTCAGCCCGTCATGGCCAAAGGGCAGAGTCCTCTATGCGGGGAAGCAAGAGGCAGATTCAAGTTTCCTCAAATATATTTAGCACTGAACACTTGTATGTCTTTCTGTTGGAGAAACTAATTGTGACTGCTGGGAAATGAGGGTGTTGAACACCTTGTCGGCTCCCCGCATCCCCTTCCCAGTGCAGCAGTGGAACCACAGGGACAGTGGGGCTCTGGGGGGCCAGAGCCCGACCACCCTGACTCCCTTCCCCTCCTTGCCCTTACTACGAGAGCTGATCCTGCCTCCTCATTTTTGCTGGCAGCCTTGGGGTGAGGGGGGATGTTTTCTGCTCTGCACACTGATTTCCTATCTTTGCCTCAAATTCGGATTATTTGGGGGCTGTCATTAACGAAGGCCACTCTTTGCACTGGGGTTGCAGACTGGAGATGGGCATTAACACATCAGCAAAGCCAAATTGCCTTGTTCCAGAGACTCGGAACCCCACAGCCAAGTCAACAGGATGGGAAAAAAATATGTTTTCAAGCAAACTAGCATGAAATAACTAGCAGCTGGTAGTGGTAGTTTTGGTAAGCTGGTAATCACAAGTGGACTGTGGACCAAGCTAGGAGAAACTATATATTTACCTATATGCCTTATTTTATATATCTATTTATAAAAAATCACATGCATCCTCCTCCAGTTGCCTATGGAACAGGTTGCCTAGAGAAGCTGTGGCTGTCCCATCCCTGGAGGTTGGACGGGGCTTTGAGCAACCTGGTCTGGTGGGAGGTGTCCTTGCCCATGGCAGGGGGTGGGGCTGGGTGGTCTTTGAGGCCCCTTCCAACCCAAACCATTCTGTGATTCTAGTCTATGCTGTAAACTCTGGCAGAGGGAGGAGGGGAGGACTGCTGCTAAAGGTGAAGCCACGTGAACATTACAGACTTTTAATAATCTAATATCTGGTATCTTATTTTTAATTAGCTCACTGTTTTGGATAAATGTTCATTTAATTAGACCAAACCAGCAGTAACAAAGCCACATATGTGACCCCTTTTTCCCACAGCTTACCCTGCTGTCGCAGGAAAGAAACTCAGTGCCTTTTGGTGGGGAAATGTTGCAAATTGACACGAAGGTGAAGGGAAATGAGCTCCAAGAGTCCTGTGAGGTGCAGTTGGGACATCACCACTCTGAGGAGGACCAGGCAGGGATTCAGGCTGTGGTGGGTGCATTTTGGGGATGCTTTTCCCCGAGCTCACACTCGTGATGTGGGCATGGAGGAGAACTCACCCAAACTCTATATTTTTGATGATATTTCAGATAAAAGTCTCTAGATAATATTAAGCAATAAACGTTCCTATCCTTTCCCAAATGTTCCTTCCTTTCTTTCTTTTCTATAGCACCAACAGAGCCATGCTTTGAAGTTGTCTCTTCCGAGCCTTGCTACCTGTGTCACTCTGCAGAGCGCTGGGGAGAGAAAAGCTCTAATGTTTTGTGGTGGGGGTGCAGGGATGGGGGAGGGAGGGGAAGGTTAAAAGACACTGACAATAGGCAAGGATTTCCAAATAATATCCTTTCACGCTTGGTTAGAGTGAGACTCCAGTCATGGTTATTACACATAATGATGTAACTGTAATTGCTTCTCTGTACAATGGTATTAAATTAAATTCACAAAATGTCAAGGTTCTTTGCATTTAAGTACAATTCAGAAAGGGTTTTAATGGCTATTACTTGCAGTGCTTTGAATGCTTTAAATGGACTGATGTCCGTTGTTTGTCCAACTTCTGTTATGAAACGTCAAGACAAGAAAACACTTCCCCCGTGAGCCTGGTGGATGTCATTTTGTGGCGTTTGAAAGCTGGAAGTGGAATATCCCCTGCCACAGAAGTCACACTTTCCCCCAGCCTGCCACAGGAACTCGTAAAAGGGGGGGTTTTGTGGCAATAAATGCCTTTAGGTAACATGCTCACCACTGCGTTTCCCAGGCTGATGAGAAGAATGCAGCCAGGGCTGGTGTGCCAGGCTGCTTCTCGAGACCATGGCACCAAGGAGGGCTGGTGGCTCACACCAGGACAATGTCTGGGGACCCCCATGATGGAGGGGAGAAGCTTCATGGTCAGGTAGGTCTGACTGGTGAGTCCAGGTGCCCTGAAACAGCACAGGTGAGCTTAGAGGTCACTTTTTTAGTGAATTATCACTGAGTTCAACCCAAACTTAGATGTTGCTTTTCTATTGTTCCAGGTTAGTGTGAGCAGAACAACAGTCAAGGTAAGTAAAAATAATGCCCATGAAATACAAATTATTTTTTTTTAAGCCTAGAATTACAAAGTGTACAAATAAGTTGGGAAAAAAACATCTTTTTCATGTGCAAACACTCCTGAAAAAATGAGAGGTGGCCCCAGTGTCTCCACAGACCTGTGGATGCAGATGGTCACCTAAGTCTGTGTCAGATCTTTTATCAGAGCTGGCTTTTCACCAAGGCCTATAGTGACAAGAAGAGGGGCAATGGTTTTAAACTGAAAAAGGGGAGATTTAGATGAAGTGTTAGGAAGAAACTCTTTGGTGTGAGGGTGGTGAGAGCCTGGTCCAGGTTGCCCAGAGAAGCTGTGGCTGCCCCATCCGTGGACGGGTTCAAGGCCAGGTTGGATGCAGCTTGGAGCAACCTGGTCTGGTGGGAGGTGCTATGGGTGGAACTAGATGGTCTTTAAGGTTCCTTTGAATCCAAATCATTCTATGATTCTACCTACTTTGTGAAATGGTCTGAGAGCTCACTGGTGCCAGCAGAGCACAAACCACCAGGCAGCAGTGGGTCATGCAGGGCGTGCATAAGAAAGACAGGTTCTGCTCTCTTGCTTTAAATATTATGTAAAAAACCCAGAGGCACAGAAGTGAAAGGGTGGAGTCATGATGACTCTTCTCCATGCCCTGGGCAAAGCCCTTTGGGCTAAGCCGTGCTGTAGGGAGCTGCCATTGCTGTGCCAGGGCTGATGGTCCAGCAGCTCCCAGAGATGTTGAGCGGGAGGGATGCTCTGGCATCCCTGGTACCTGGTATCTGGATGCTGTGGGGAAGGTGCTTTCCTGGTGGTGGGCGGGCAGCAGCCGGCGGCAGGGCAGGGGGAGGCTGTTTGAGAAGCTCTGCCAGCTGCCGCCTGCCCACCTCTGTTCCTGATTATGTCTTCAAATGCAAAGTAATGTGAGGTGAGGGAGCACAGTCCCATGAAATTACCTTTCCATTAAATTCCTTGTCATAAATGAGAGGGAAGGTGGTTCATTCAAAGCAAAGGTGAATGAGATAAATTTACTGTAAATCCCTCCTGAGCTGCCCCTTTGCTGAAGTTTTGAGCCCGCAGCAGCACATTATATACCCTGCAGCACTGAAGTCTTTGATCTGGCAGGTCAATAGCTCTTTCCCTTTGAGCCCACACTACAATGAATTGCTTCACCTTCCTCAGCGGGAACGCACGCATCCCACTGAACTGGCCTCCCACAAATACGCCCACTATTGATCTAATTTATGAATGAGTCCCTTGATTAAATTACCATTAATGGATAATGCTTGTGAAGCAGAGACAAATGTCAGGAGGATTATTAGAGTGGGGGGCTGTGAATTATTGAACAACTTCTATTGTGCTTGCAGCTAGCGCTGCACTCCTTAATTGGGAGATGGGGCTGGGGAATTGGGAGGTCCCTGTGTCTCCACAAATGGACACGTTGGGCCAGGGCACCGGCATGTGCAGCACCCTCAGGAAGCCACCTGCCTCCGGGATGGCAATACCCAGGTCCAAGCTCGCTGTTGGGACAGGTTTTCTCTTCCTGGGGATCAGCTGGGTCCCAGGGACAGGGAAACTCCCAGATCTCTGTCACCGACCTGAGGGTTTGTCCTGGTGCTTCTACCATTACTAATCTGAAGTGCTGTGTCCAGCTTTGGAGCCCTCCATGCAAGAAGGACGTGAACCTGCTGGAGAATGTCCAGAGGAGGCCACGGAGATGCTGGGAGGGCTGGAGCCCCTCTGCTGTGAGGACAGGCTGAGAGAGTTGGGGGGGTT
>JAOXNO010000041.1:659801-671107 GCA_028565335.1 Limnodromus scolopaceus | reverse complement strand
ATGCCCGGCCACTCTTTCTGTGAAAAATTCTTTCCTAATGTTCAGTCTAAACCTACCCTGTTGGAGCTTGAAGCCATGAAGGTCCAGATCACAGTGAGGGAGGAACTTCCTGGCCTCCTGAGTGTGTTTCAGCCCCCCCAGCAGCACAGTCCTGGCACAAACCATGTTTCCAGCTTCTCTGGGAGCCAGAACTGGAGCAGAATTGTGGGTGGTGGGGCTGGATCCACCCTGAGACACAGGTCCTTCCCCCTTACAATGCACTCATGGCAAGGCTGGCTGGAAGGTCGGGTTAATCAGTGGCATCAGGACACAGGAAAAGTGTGTGCTTAATCCCTACAAAATCACCAAAGGAAACTGGAATATACAGTTTGGATATACGAGGTTCAGATCTGCTGATACAAATTGAAATTACAATAGCTAGCAATAATGTGGCAGCAAAATTTGCAGATTTTTAATTTCACTGCAGATTAGAGGGAACTGGGACTTTGTATGTTTGAAAAATGACATACTTCATAAATATTTAGTGTGTCAGATTGGCAACTGCAGATGTGTCATAATAAAATCGCAAGAAAATTGGTCTTCCTCCAGCCATTAATAACTTCCAAGCAAACCACCACAGTAATGAAAATTGATCAGTGCCAAGCGACCAAACACAAAACGGCAGCCAGAGGCCTGGTCCTGTTTGTCAAACCTGGCCCAGGCGCTAAGGACAAGGCCGGCTCCTCAGGCACCCACTCAGGAGGAGCTGCACTCCCTGTCTGGGGCTGGGTGGGACCAACGGGGCTCTTCACGTCACTGTGTTCCCCCCCGCTCATGGATCTGCAGGAGGAAGGGTATTGTGCTGCTTGGGCAGGGGTGCAAGAGTGCTGCAGGGTGCTGGGGGTGCAGGGATGCTGTGGGATGTAGGGGTGATGAGGGATGTTGGGGGCGGAAGGGATGCTGTGGGATGCTATGGCATGCAGGGATGCTATGGGACGCAGGAATGCTAGAGGGGGAAAGGACCCAGCAGGGTGCAGGGATGCTGCGGGGTGTCACACACTACAAAGGAGAGGCTGAAGGGCGGGTGGGTGCTGCTTTGCCTTCGCAGCCAGAGGAGGAGGAGGATGAGGCTGCTCCCGTGGGTGAGGACAGGCAGGAAGCTGGGCAGCAGAGCTGCTCTGAGCACCCAGCGGGTGGGTGACAGTATATTTGGAGTTTTTTTGCATAGCCATGGGAAGGAGTTCTCTCCCTTTACAATCTCACATATTTGGAATCAAATCTTTTGAATGCTATATTCCATGGGGAAGACAAGCAAGCAAACATAAGTGTTTTCTCCCAGGTTGATGGTAGGGCAATTTTGCATAGAAAGAAATGCCTTTTTATACTCATCTCTAGATTTAGTAGCAGCCACCCAGTAACCATGTTAACACGCGTGTGCTCATAATGCATAATCATTTGTAGACATTTAATTTTTGAAACTATTTTAGATAAGTTGCTGTTTGTCTGTCACCTAAAATTTCTCTTCCTCTTTCTGAAATGTGGTGTAGTATGTGAATCTTCAGGCATGTGCTTTGTCTTCCTTCCATTTCTTTTGTGAAATCCTTGATCAGATCTACCCTCTCATCTTGTGCAAAACCTTATGTTACCAACGATATAATATGCCTTTAGTATACAGCACGGGTTTGCTTCAAACCTCCCTGAAGTTAACGGGAGCATTTTCCTTGACTGCTCGGTGTCTGAAATGAGGATGTACCCATGTCTGGAGACATGAAAGCCCTCTAAAGTCTCATTTCAAAGTCTAATTCCACACAGGAAGTCTTCAGGAACTCAAATCCCAAGTGGCAAACGTGTTACCTCTATAAACCACTTGCAGCCATCGTGCTTTATATTCTCCCAAGTGTGAACACTGCCCGGGTGCCGGAGACGGGAGGTGAGTGGCTGCCAGCTCCAGCGCTCGGCGGGGAAGCACTGAGCCTTATAATCAAAATTGGGAGACGTTTTTAGAAAAAGAGACTTTTTGGATGCTTGATTGAAACCGTCGCTGCATATCTGTTTCATCAGATTCAGGGACAGAGGAACATAATTTAATATTTCTGTAGGCCGTTCGTTTATAGATCTTTCCTTAAAAATTTGGCAATGAACATAATTTCCTGTAACGTTGTCAGTTAAACAGAGACTGCTCATAATCAGGGTTTTGTCTGGGCTGGGGCAAGAAGACTTGGGATGACCGAGAGGTTTGTCAGAAGAGGAGGTGCTGGCAGGACAATGCCCAAACCTTCTCACTGCTGTAACCAGCGCAACCAGTCGATGAGGGTCAGAGTAAAGGACACCTTATTAAAATAAGCTCAGCAGCTGCAGGGATGTGAACCACAGGCATTCCCCACACGTTTCCTGACCCTCCCACCTCAAGGCAGCATTTTTGGGGAAGGCAGTTAGCAATCTGCAAGCAACAACTCAAAATGAAGATTAACTGGAGTGTTTTTTTGGACTGCAGCCTCCCACAGACCGTTTATTGTTGACTATGGTGCTTCCAAATGGCGATGGACGGGAATTTAGAGAAACAAGATGTCACGGACAGATGCAAACCATCGCTTTTGGCGGCTGGAAGCCAAGCAGCTGAAAGGAACGGTGTTTTGCTGCAGAGCTGGAAAGCCTGGCAGCAGCTCAGGCTCTAAAAGCTCACCACTGTCACTGGGTGGATGGTTTATAGTCTTCACAGATCATCAGGCTCCATAATGGGAAAAAACACGGAATTTGGAAAGAAGTGGCAAAACAGTGGTGATGTTCCCTTGCTAATGGCCTCCTCTGCTCTGCCAGGAGGTGGCAAAGCCCTGGCTCTGCCAGCGTTGGCACCGTGGGGACCACAGAGCTCTGCTGCCCGAGGAGAGGGACAGCAAGTGGGGGAAGAGAGCAGAGCAGGGATGGAAGAGATTTAACTGGAAGCTCAGCAAAATCTCTGCAGCACAACTGCCGCTGGCAGCAGCTGGTTGTGGAGCAGATGTCCACATCTCTTCCTCGTCCTGGAGAGATAATGACAACTCAGTTAAAACTGAGGAAAAAAGGTTTTAAGTAAACACGAAAGTAAAAAGAATTACTTTGTGTGCCTGAAATATTGAGCAGTATTTCAAACAATCATTATTTTTCACTAGTGTTTAAAGGCTTCTCTAGTGTGTGGGCTATTTGAGGTCAGTGCTCTACAGGGTGGCTGTAGAGTGAAGAGCTTTCGACAAGCTCTTGGTTCATCAGAAAGGGCAGAGGTGATGAAGGTGATGCACTTGCCCCAGCATTGGTGTCCAAGGCTCTTTGGGGTGTCCCTCCTGGGCAGGGGTGCCCTCACACTCTGTGTCAGAGCTACCTGTGGAGGTCTGGTTTCCACACCAGCTGGAGAACCTGTGTGGACACAAGTGGTACTCCATACCAATGGGTAGCCCCAATGGCTGTAACACAGGGGATTCAACAGGTTCTGGTGATTTTGGAGTTTTTTTGCATAGCCATGGGAAGGAGTTCTCTCCCTTTACAATCCCATACCATAATGTATCAAGTCATTCACATAATTTCCTCAATTCGTACTTTTTCTCATCGTCATCTGGCGTGATGGATGCTGTGGAAGGATTGCTGAGTCAGCGATTTAAGGTAGTGGGTGAGCGGAGAGAAAGCCCCATTGGAAGCCAAAGGTGGAGCTGGCATTGGGAAGGGAGGCTTTGCCTTCCCTGGGTTCTCAGGAGCAGCCCATTTCACACAGCAAAAGGGAAAAATAGCTACAGGAGGAGAAGTGCTGCCGCGATAAGCTCCTGCGGGGAGCTGAGAACAGGCAGAGCTCCTGACCCTCCCGCAACTCACATGCGTGCGGGGGGCTTGGAAGACTCAGGCTATTAAAAAAACCACTAATTGCGATTTATTGAGATTATGGGGCCAACATGCTTAACTTTCAGTGCATTGCAGTTCCCGCAGGTGTGTTTTTCCTCCCTCCTGATCGAACCAATGTGTTAAGTTTTTTATTATTTAAACTTCAAAAGAAAAAAAAAAAAACTGCACTCACTCCTACACATAAGAGAAAAAAAGGATACACTTTCAGTCTTAAACTGTGTAAACCGTTTGTAAGCTAGATTTTGTGGTTTGCTGCTAATTTTCATAACACAAAGCTTGTTACCTTTTTGGACAAATCTGGTGAGACTGGCAGCCGAAACACCAACGGTACAAAATGTTAGAGGTACAAGTGTTGTACAGTTTATGGTATCAAACATATTTCTTGGTAGTCCTGGCCAAACATGACATTTTATTTTTGTGAAAAGGTTAAAAATAGGAAGTATCTTTAAAAATTGATTTTTAATGTGATTTTTAAAAAAAAACCCAACAGTTTATGCACTGTGTGTTCTTGCACATCTGGGCTTGGTTTGCACTTACTGCAAGTCTCACAGATATACGAATATGTAGCTTTCAGCCTTCTTTAGAAGTACCAACAGTTTTTTATTGAATACATAAAATTAGTCCTTAGCATTTAAAAAAAAGAATAGAATCCAACGGTTTTGTTTTCCCTGTCAACTCTCTGCTAAGGAGCAGCTTTGCAAAATTATTCCTCAAATAAGAAATGATGCTTAGAGTTGCTGCACCGTTAGAGAAGGTGATAGCACCGAGAAAAGGTGTGAAATCCAAGATCGTTTTCTGGTTGTTATGTATTAAATTAGAGTAAAGCTTCCTGAGGTGAAAAGAATCTCTCCATTACCACACTCTTGGCAGTT
Source organism: Limnodromus scolopaceus (assembly GCA_028565335.1). NCBI lineage: Eukaryota > Metazoa > Chordata > Aves > Charadriiformes > Scolopacidae > Limnodromus > Limnodromus scolopaceus. The sequence goes on along the minus strand of JAOXNO010000041.1, from coordinate 666,389 downwards.
AAAATGTGTAGGTTACATCTCATTATCACTTAAGAAATTAGCACCTCAAGGTCATGAATAACAAAATATCGGCTGGGGCCCTCTGCAGAGTTGGTTTATTAAGTCAGCCAAGTGTTTCTGTAATTTCCTACCCTTTTTGTGACCTTCACAGATTAAGGTCACTGAAATTTGTACCAATAGAGCCTGTTTCTTCAACACCCTTAACGCAGGATTAGGTTATTTAGAGGCATTTCCCTTAGTGATGTTTTTTGCAGGCTGTGGATATTTCTGGGGCCAACCTCAGCGAGGGGCTGTTCAGTTGTGCCCCATGGGGTTCCGTGGGTCAGGACCAGTTGTGGGGGAGAAGATACTTACAGGAGGTGACTACACAAGAAAATACAGTCTCAATTCCCTTTTTGGAGTTCAATAATTTTTCTTTACGTACAATTTGTTTTCAAGTTATCTTTTTGTGTGTGTTTGTTTTTATCCCAATAACATATGGTGCAGTGGATGTTGCCTAACTGCTATAAATAATTTAGCAGCAAGTAGGTGATATAAAATATGTACCCTGGCAAATGTGCAAGTCCTTTTAGCAAAAATTTATAACGGAGCAATATGACAAAGCAGAATGGAGAAGACACTGAAATATGAAAATCCTTTTATTCACCGCAACTGTAATTCACTTGTGTGCTGTGCAATAATGGGCTTAGTGAACGGTGCTTAAACAACACAAAGGTTTAATAAATGGTATAACGGCTTGCTGTATCCTCTCCTCTGGGCTGTCATCCAGTGATTTGCAATCATGCCAAATTGTACAACAGTGCCAGAGTCAGAATTTTGAATATTCTAAGTGATTTAGAGGTTTAAGCAACCAGGAAGCTTAACAGACATGGAAAGTTAAAGCAATTTCATGGGAAAGTTGTTTTTCAAGTTTTTATCCTGCACTTCCTGCCCTAAGAAATAATATGCCAGATTTCCTTCACAAACCCTTGAAGGGGAAAATTCACAGGCCTTGGTTTTCAGACTAAGGTTTAGAAAATTCAGTTTTATTATGATTAGATTAATATGCTGTTGACTATTGTGTTTTTCCAAGAGGTTTCACATAGTTTGTTTTTGAAAAAAAAACCCACCAAAATAAAACAACTAACATTTAGAAGAAAATTGGGATTGTTCTTGTTTTCTGTCCTTTTGCCTGGTGTTGGTGGCCCAAAGAGCACACGGCAGTGGTCATGGGAGGGTGGTGTGGGGCTGGTACCTCTCTGCCTCCTGTGCCTTGCTCTGCCCACAGGCCTGGGCAATAGACCTCTTGTGTGTGGGTCTCAATGCCAGTGATGAAATCAGCACAGGCATGGGCTGGGAAAGTGGGTTTGAACAGGTTCTTTATGGTTTCCCACATTGTTTGTACTTATCTATCTATCTATCTATCTATCTATCTATCTATCTATCTATCTATCTATCTATCTCTAAGTACTGTTTGTGTGTATATAAATGCATAGTTTTATATATGTCATTAGATACAAGTATATACACAAAACAGATATTAATATAAATTAAAATATATTCCTATATATGTGAATATATTAAAAAGTTATGTGTATATGTATATATATGAATATGTGTGTGTATATATATATATATACACAAACAGTACTTATATATTAAAAAAGTCCCCCTTCATTTCATTTCCCCTTCATGGGATGCCCATGTAGAGCCCTGGTAAATGGGCTGTAGCCCAAGAAAACCTCCTGGCCACCTGATGGTTTGATGGTTGGACTTGATGATCCCAAGGGTCTTTTCCAACCAAAATGATTCTATGATTCTATGAGGACAGGTTCAGCTCCAAGCCCTTTCTCTCCTGGTGGGTCTAGTGATGTCCCAGAGGTCTCCACCAGTTCACAGCCCAGGTGTTAGGTGTGGGCTGTGGGTACCATCTCCCACCTGCAGGAGCTGTTGAGGAGCTCAAGGTCCTAAGCAAATCAATGCCTATTTTTCTAATTTTTGTGTGTTTTAGCTGCTGTGATAGAGTAGGAGACTGAAATCCCTCTCGCTCGGCTCCAAGCCCTCACCCCGCTCCCTGGTCTGGGTGGGAACACAGGGCAGGTCCTGGGGCTGGTGGGATCCAGTATGGCTCCATCCAGGTCCTTGGAGGGTCATCGGACACCAGATGACTCCAGCCCCCAATTCTGCTGTCGGGATGAGGGTGCTGACTGCCTAACGGAGACTTCCAGGTACCCCCTAAGTCGTGAGAAGCTGGGGTGGGAGGGAGGAGAAGTGAAGAACGAGGATGCCCTGATTTTCTGACTAGCATTGAACACTTTGCTATGTAACTTGACAGACTTGTTTAAAAAAAATTGCAAGGTTTTCTTTGGAAATGCAGCATGAACAAACATTCCTGTTCTTAAGCAAACTAAAATTTCTCTTTTCTCATGTGTTAGTATCTTGTGCGTTACTGCTTATTACCACATAGATCTCCTGTATTTATTGATTTCTGTGGCTGTCTCCCCCATTACTATTGGTAACTTTAGATTCTCTCTGTGCCCTCCATCTTATTTCACAACACAAATGGGCTTTTTTGAGCCCTTGCCGTGCTGATGGTGGCTCTTCCTCCCCAGTCCAGGGCTGGGAATCCCACTCTGGCAAAGGAAACCTGCAAAACCCTTTTAAGATGTTCAAGGTAAAATGCCATTCTTAAGATTTACACATATTCTTTTGATTGCCATCATAATTTTTAAAAGAGAGGGAACATGCAGAGTTGTGACTGGAGATCAATTTTTCTATTTTTTTCCCCTGACCTTTGTCCCTTGCTTTAGTTAGAGAAGAAAATTCAATGTATGCCCAGAGGGGCTGCAGTGGTGGAGATGTGTGTGATGCCCCTGTCAACTCATGGCTGACTGATTCACCTCGATGGAAAGGGACATCAAAGGGCTGTCTGATGATGTACCTCAAAATCTTGTCCCCTTCACCTCTCTTTCCCCCCTCTCCAGAGGTCCCACCTCAGCTCGGGGGATGCTGCCAGACCTCAAACACACAGCAGCAGCTTTCCCAGAGAGGGAAAATACTGAATAGTAAAACCCACACTTCAGGCAGCATCTCCTCGTGTGGCTGGTCCTTCCTCCTGCCAAAATCCAGTTGGGAAACAGGCGGTTCGGTGGGATGGTTTGTTGGCGTTCGCACTGATCTTGATGGGGTTTGGATAGCTGTGGTCCAGGCTCTGTGCTCAACATATAATTTGTACCAAAAAGGGGCCGTGCAGATGGTGCTGCAGTATAAACAGACAAGAATTTGCGTCCGCTCGGCAGAGAACCGAAGGGGCTTTTCCCACTCCTGCTTCTGTGAGCCACACAGAAACATGTCATTTTGGGGGGCAGAGAGGGGGGCCCAGTGACAAACAATGCTTCCTCGGATGTCTGTCATAATTTGGCTGCGTATTCTGTTCACATGGCTCCATGACTGCAGTGGGAACAGAAAAATATGCTTTCCTTTCAACAATTATTTCTAAAACAATGGCAGAACGAGAGAGATGTCAAAACAGAGAAAGCCCTGAAAAAGCAAGAAAATCTGTGGTATTAATGAAGGAAGAAGAACAAAATGAATAATGCAAAACTTAAAACATGAAGATGCATTTTCTTTTTAAAATGTGCTGCCTTAAAGTAGGTTCTAAAGCCGTTTATAACTCTTTCCCACAGCTCACACGGTGTTGGGTCTGCCCGCCCTGGCAGGACTGTGTGTGATGCGCCCATCTTTCCAAATTGTTTTAGATGGTTTTTCCGGTGCCGTTAACACTCACGCCACAACTGATGCTGTCCTGTGAAGTGGTTTTCTTCCTCCCAGATGGATAATGAAGGTATTACGGCAGCGTCACTAGTACTAGGCATCATGGAGACCCATGAGGAGCTCAGCTGGGGGTGAGATCTCACTGGTGTTTGCTTTTCCATATATCAGCTACTCAGTTATTAATCCAGCATAGTTTGTTTTTTTGTTGTTTTTGGTTTTTTTTTCGGAGAATGTTTGCATTTTTAATATGAATATTGTTATATTTTAAGTCAAATACCTCGCAAATTCGATTATTCATTTATTTTTTATTAACTAGGCTAGACCACGACAGTTATTTCTTCTGGGTTTTTTTGCAGATTAGGTTGGTTTGGGTCGTTGGGGTTTTTTTGAGATTCCACTTGTGTGAAAGGCCCTCACTTGTGTCACTTTGTAACAGGGATTTATGCCATGGTGAAGCTTAGGCTCTCAGGATAAATTTGTCACTATGTCAATATGCACTCATTAATTGTGCCCAGGAAGCACTGTGACCGTTCCCACCTGACGCTGGTGCCACTTTGCCTTAAGGGACAGCCCATTCTGCAGGTCCATCTGGCTCTATCCGCTGGCCCCCAGGGAGAGGGGAAAAGGGAAGGAAGGGGGAATTGCAATCACGCTCTGCTGTCTCTAACATGGCCAACGTTCCGCTCAAAAACTCTCCCAACGTTTTTGGTCAAAAGGAGGAACACGGTGCGTCTTCCCCCAGGTCTCACCTCCCCTCCCAGCAGCCTGGCCCTGGGCCAAGGAGGCCACAAAAGCGGCCATTCTGCCTTAAAAACAGTCCAAAACGGTCCCACTGCTGGTATGCAGATCGGTATTTACCCATAGTTTACAGCATCAACATTTATAATGAAAAAGAACTTCTCCCTGGCCAGCCATAGCTATCAGCAAGCCTTGACCCTTGAGATTTCATTCTACCAACTTCAACGAATCTCCTTTTGGTGAAGCAAATTCTGCAAAACATATGATTTTCCTTGTCAAAACAACGTGTGCAAATGTGAGAATTTGGCATAAGAGTTTTAGACTAAACACGTATTTTGATTGGGTAAATTTAAAAATACTGTCATTTATCAAACAGTATTTCTCAGTTTTGAAGGCAGTGAGAAATAATGATTGATACACAGTTGGGAACTGCTCCTTCAATCTTCACTGGCCTGTCATTACAAAAAAAAAATGCAGTTTAGTTCATGGCCTGTGCATTCTTCTTCTGTGAAATTTTGCAAGGTCAAAGGATTGTCAACAGAACATCAATATCAACAATGTATTGTACTGTATCTTCAAAACAAGTCCAGAAATAACAAGTTTGCTGCCAGCCTGGTAATACCAACTCACCTCTGTCATTTATCAGGGGCTGGAATTGATAAAGAAGAAAATACCTTGCGAGTGCTGCGACTGTGGTGTTGTCTTGTTTGGGTTTGGTTTGTTCTGTTGTTTTAAGGCTGTCACTAATTTCTTCAGCAATACAGCTGCTGCCAGTAGGGGGCTTGGAAATGTTAATTTTTAATTTATAAATATTGCCAGTTTGGCTTTAAGGTACACCAGGGAGTATTTTATGGGGTCATTAATTCTTGTCTTGAGTGTGATATGTTGGTGTCTTCATTCCCTTGGGGCTCTTTATCAATAGTCCCATGAAACATGCCTTGAAGTATCTAACAGCTATTAAAACATGTCCTTTTGTTCCTAAATTAATCTTTCTAATTCTCTTTTAAAAGCAATTTACTGAAGAGCCCTACATTTAGAAGAGGAGTGCTGCAAACCCTTCCTGAAGACGGTGATTTCAGCTACAGGGTCCCCAACCTTCATCACAAAAAGAGATCAGCAAAACAACCTTTGACTTCCCTTCCACCACCCCTCCCATCCCCGCGGGAGGCTCCTCTGGTCTGTGCTAAATTAGCTGCAATATTGTCCTTTTATAGTCTTACGGGGAAGAAAACTTTAGGCCTGAGAAGTTTGCTTGACATAAACCAATGGCATTGCAGGTATGCTGTGATCTACCCAGGGAGGACCGGAGAGCTCTGGTGCATCCATCAGAAGGTTTGAGCATTAGGTCTTTACACACGTAGAAAAGAAAATGCATGTTGGTTGCTAAACACTGGTTTGTGGTTAATAACAAAGCACAAGGTTAGACAGCAAATAGTAATGTAATCATAGCAGTATATTGATAAGTGGGATGTGCCTTCAACAGAAAGTGGTTCCTTGACCCCTGTGAGATAGGCACAATTGCATTAGTCAACGCAGCTAAGGCAGGCTTTGAAATAGAACTGCAAATTAGGCAAATGAGCTACAGATGGTACACATAAATCAGCAATTTTGGGGGGAGTTCCTTGAATTATTTTAAAAAGTTAATTCTACCTCTTAATTCCAATTTAAATAAATCTGTGGTTGCAATAATTTTGGTGTGATTGATCCAAATCAGTCTAGCCAAATTAGCTGGTATTAATCAGGCAGTGCCTAATCTTAAACTGACAATTATCACCTGCAGGAGGGCTGATGGCCCTTTAAAAGAGGCAGAGGAAGAGCCTACCAGTCTTTCCTGGGCAGGGTGCTGTGGGGAGGTCATGGTGGCTCCTGGCTCTGAGGTAAGTGATTTAATGTGGACAGGTTTTTCAGTGCTAGATGGGTTTAAGTTTGGGTTCCTATTTGTATTTTTCTACTCTTTTAGATAGTGACAAAGGAATTTGGTGGATATGTGACTTGTTTACTCTGTTTTAATTTGGTTTTGAGAACTAGACTGGAGAGGGAGGCATAAGCATGTGTAAAAGAACTGAGAAGCTGGTGGGGATAAAAGCCTGCGTGTTT
>JAOXNO010000041.1:647197-659701 GCA_028565335.1 Limnodromus scolopaceus | reverse complement strand
AGAACTAGACTGGAGAGGGAGGCATAAGCATGTGTAAAAGAACTGAGAAGCTGGTGGGGATAAAAGCCTGCGTGTTTAGGTCACCTCCTGATCCAGGACCGTGACGTAGGACTGGTAGAAGAGCAGACAGCTTGTGGTAGAGGTTGATGTTGGAGACTGTGGTGGGGCAGCTTGCTGTGCTCAGCAGGTTTAAACCATGAACCGCATCCCTCGAGCTCCTCAGTGAGGTGGCACAGGCTGGGCTGCTGGTGGCTTTCTGCTGGTGGCTCTTGGCCTCCTTAGTGTGGATGCCTGCTGGTTGCCATTTACTCATTTCTGTGCCACTCTGCTGTGAGGAGGACACCCACCCCTTCCCTTCATGCTTTTTTTAGCTAGAAAACAGCTGTTTAATCTGGTGTTTTCCTTTGTAAAGTCCTGAGAAGGAAAGGATGAGAGGATGAGTTAGGGGGAGTTATAGTGATGAGTCGGCAGCAACTTTCCTGAAATTCCTGTCCCTGCTCCCACCTGCAGCCGTGCAATGGGTGAGCTTTGGGGAGAGGTGGTGGTGAGTGTCTGCCCTTGGGTTCAAACCAGCCCAGTGCATTGCTCGATTCTCGCTGAAATCAGTAATAAACAACACCAATGTAGTCTTAAGAAGCAGGTATTCTTTTATTTGGCAACAGGGATATGGGTGATCTCTCCACCCAACATGTCCATCGAATGCAAGATTCACAGAGACATATACATACAGAATATGTATGCTCGTTATGTGTCCCAGAGCTCGTTATAATATACATGTCACCCTGACACATGCTTATTAACCCCTTTAGGGGCTTCATGGAATGACTTGAGTGGTCCCTGGTGGTGTTTGATGGTCAATCAGGAGTGAATTTTTGGTGACTCTTTCCGTATTAGGCCTTGACTTGGAGTGTCCTTCTGTTTGACCAGTATAGCAGGTTTGTGCTGATAACCCCTTGAGTGGATTGGGGAAGGTAAATGCAGACGCTTTTGTATCTCCTACATTTATTTCTCAGGCTTGTAAGCAGGTTCTTTCTGATGGTGTTCTTCACTGTCTGTTTTTGCTTGTATTTGTGAAAGGCGCCCCTAATCCTTTTAGTTACACATTTACATATCTGCCAGACTCTCAGTTCCTGATTGTAACAGGTGACTTGGTACCACTGTGTCTTTGAGGACTTTTGTGTCCAAGGAAGGAGCAGAGCTGACAGGGGGTCTGGCTTCTATCTTTCTAAAGCCTGCAAGTTCCCTTTCTCTCTTCCCTCCCCTGAACCAGCCCATGTCAGGCTGGAGGAAGCAGTTAACTTCTTATTTCCATTTCCATTGCTAATCTTCATGTTTTGCCAGAACTGCACCTCCCTTGTCTGAGCGGTCTGACACTTTTACAGCCTATTTTCATTCTGTCTGCTCTGATTTCTGATTATTTGACCCTAACAAGGAGAGACTGCTCCTGCTATGTGGAAGGTGCGTGTAGCTCTGGGCCCGTGGTGCTCCGACCAAGAATGAATTTCCCTGTTCCTGTCAAAGGTTTTTTCTCTGCTCTTCTCTAAAACTGTCTTGATCAATATGTTCCTGCAAGGACCATAAATATGGAACCGTTAGATTCATGATCTGACCTCTCTGAGCAGTTGCCATCTGGGTGATGGTGGGAAATATTGTAAGGATGTAGAGGTCTTCCTTTTGAAGATCTTCCAATATCTAAATAGCCCTGGTTTTCACTTATATTCCAGTGTGTCACTGGTACAGGGTAAAAGGGTGTGTGACACCAGGGCACCCTGGCCCTGAGATACTGCTGGGTGCTGCTCTCATCTGAAACCCAACCAGTTGTGCAAATGTGCAAATTAGTGTGGAAACAACCCTTGAGTGCCCTGGTAAGTTCACATCGAAGCAGAAATGATCTAATCTCCATACTAAAATAATAGTCATGACACTAAGGAGATGTAGCTCAGCGGGAGGTTAGCTTTTAAGAACAAATTAATAGATGGTATGAATAAAACAAACTGTTAAGAGCCTGTTTTCTTTTGCAATTAGGATATGCTGGGTGAAAAGTACAACTGAAAATTGCTTCTCTTCACAAGTGCATGACTTTGGAAAAGCAGAGCTTTATACAGCCTGGTAAGGAGGGAACAGAGGGAAAGTGAGGTGTCTGTCTCCTGAGTTATCAACCTGGGTGAAGTATCAAACATATCAGACAAGCAGAGAGCGGATCTCATACCTGACAAATCTGAATTTCATCAGGCCCATTTTTAGGATGAATTTGCTAGTCCTTCAGGAAATGTTGCTGAACCTTTGCAGGGCAATGGGCACTCGCTGCTGTGTACCTGCTCTCTGTCCTCCTGGGTACTGCTCCCCAAAGTTCATGTGTCCCTCCTCTGACCTGTCCCCTCAGTGGAGGACAAGTAAAAGAAGCTAATTCAGCTCTAGGTGAGACAAAGTGCAGGTCACCTGCTTCTCCCTGCTCTGCAGGACTTGCTTCCCCAGCACCAGAAGTTTGTGTCCTCTGCAGCACCTGGATTGTCTCCACCTGCTTGGTGATGGACAATGCCTGTATGGTTTTGGTGGGTCCCAGCAGCCCCAGCCCCTGAAAGCTCAGCTGACTGGCTTTGCTGGTCACCACAAAGGTGTCTCCAGACCAGTTGGGATGTCTATCATCCAGAGATCCTGCCTGCACTCTGCAAGCCTGGCCCGGGCCAGACCTGTCCCTCTCTCTGCTCAAGCAGCCTGTCAACAAACACCCTCCTGCTCTTCAGTGGGCTTTGAAAATCAACAGAGTCTCAGATACAGATTTTTCTGTAGTTGAAGGTAAATTGGAGGGTCTGAGAGTATTGTCTGCAGCTGGACCACACTACTAAATCCAACCCTCACCTCCACCCCCTGCTCCAGAACACGTTCAGAAGGAGCAGCAGAAACAACAGCTCTGGAAGGTCTCTGGGCATGACTTCACTTGCCATTGGCTTGAAGCCACCTGCTGGGGTGCCTGGCTGGTGGCATGGGGCTGGGGCAGAGACCAGCATCACCCTCCTCGTGCAGCAACAACTCTGGCATAGGTTTTGCTGTTTCAGCAGGATCCCTCCTGCTCCTGCCCCAGGAAAACCCTTCCCTTTAAGGAGGTGCTTCTGGGAACTTCTGCTTTTTTCTGATTCTGGGTGCTCCAGGCTGTTGTTTAAATAAATCAGTGCTTTCAAATTCGTACGCAGGGTGTGCAATAGTCAAGCACTCTTAATCTTTTTAGAGCTGAACTTAATTATTACTCACTGTATGTTTTTGGAGGGCACAGGTCCTTGTACCTTCCTGCTCTGAGCTTGCTCCAAGTTTGAAACAGGGAAACGTGTAGCTTGTGAAAACTGCCTTTATTGCATGTGATTCAAAAGGTGTTAGCTTTATTACTAACCTCATATGGAAATAGCTTTCAAGATCTGAAAAATCAGATGTTGAGCTCATGCTGGTTTAACAGAGCTCTTAGATTGAGAGGTTCCTTCTTGCTGCTGTGAGAGAGATACAGCTTCGTTAGAGCGATAACAAGAGTAGAATGAATTGCCACAGAGTACTTTTCTCTTTATAGGTTGCCTAGTTTGCAAAGCCAGATAAATCTTCGCAGTGAAATACTTGCACACTTCTTTCATTAGCCCAGCTCATCCTTCAGAGGGTGCAATCTCCAATAACCAGCCTTGTGCCAGGCTTCCCCCGAGGTGCCAATTCCTCTTCTCTGCTGGCAGCTCGAGCCTAAATTGGCTGCAGCTGATGTACCAGCATTAGCCTGGTTTGGCACATCGGGAGCTGTGTATTTGCCTCCTGGAGAGCCCAGAGATGGATCTGGCAGCCTGTGACCCTGCCTTCCCCATCAGCTGGGAGCTCCATCCCATGGGCTGCGTGTCAGGATCTGCCCTGAATCACGCTTCTCCCTGGGAAAACTGCTCCTGCTCTTCTGGTTTAATACCGCAATACAAAAACACGCTGTAGTTGAACAGCAGAGAAAAGTCTTTTCTCTCTCACGCAGCTGATTGTGCCCCTGGAACAAGGCGGCGGAGCAGATGCGCCCGGCGAGTGGGATGTCTGTCGGGGGATTAGCGGAGATCTGCCCAAAAGGGCTGCGCTCAGACAGCGGGGGGATGATGTACAAACACAGAGCTGTCCTCCCGCGTCACTTAAACGTGCGTCTGAAAGGGAGTAAATGTTGAGAGTGACTGTGCATTTAGCATATGAATGAAGTCATTAAGGAGGTGCAGGATGTATGGTGGCCAATAGCATGGAAAAGGACAGAAGCCACTTGGATGTTCAGCTCCGGCTGGCAGGATGCTGTGCGGTCCCTGATACAGGTGACACAGGCGTCTCGGATACGGTCTTTGTAAAGATACCCAAATTAGGTACTTGGTCTCGAGTCAGGTGACTGCTGGAGGTTTTTGAGGGGTTTCGAGGTCCCCGGGTGATAAGGGAGGGGGGCTCCGGAGCAGTCAGTGCCCGCTGCTCAGAGCTAATGACCGGTGCTGGAATAGGTGAGGTGTTCTGGTGAATACTGGGTGGCAGGGGAGATGTATCCTAGTGAGAAACGCCCCTGGTGCTGCTCAGAGGCAGTTACTTGATCCTCTGACATGATGGGATCTCTTTTATTCGTATTAAGGAGAGGAAATCACTTGCTTTTGTAGTGCAAACAGCTGCATCAGGACGCCTTTTGTCAGTAGCTCTTGCCGTGGGATTTTAATGGCTGCGCTCTGAGCAGCAGCCCAGGGGCTATGGGTGCTTGCGGACCGGGGCTGTGGTGGGCTGGGGGGACGGGGACGCAATGGTCAAGGGTGCCAGATACAGGGTCACCTGCTTTTAGTGGTACATGAGCCTAGCGAGGGACAGCTCGGTTGAATGATTCCATGATGAAGCAGTAAAATACAGAGGAAAGACGCAGAAAAGCTCCAGCTGACCCGAGTCCGTCCTCCGCTGTCTTGACTTTCCTTCTCAGCGCTATGTGGAGCAGACCCCTTATTGTAAAAGCCTAATGAGGCAGGGCAAGAGTTGTCTTTTCCACAGAACTGGATCGATCTTTTGGGCAATTCTTATTTGTGTTTAAATATAAAAGAAAAATTTAATGAACACGCATTGGGGGCAGTTTTACTGCAATCAGCGGTTCTACACGGATTCTGGAAAGGTATGTCACAAGCAGATTCATGGAATCACAGAATTCCTTACATCCACTTGCACCAGCACCCATCCCGACAGTGGTTTCATGGGGTGGCCCTCAGCCTGGCCCTGGGTCCATCCCCCCAGCCCTGGTCTGCTGCCCAAATGTGTCCCCCAAGCACTCCCTTTCCAGCATGGACACAAGACAATGCTGAGGCTGCTCCTTATCTCATCACTCAGGGAAAATTCACTCCCTTACAGGAGTCCTCCTTTCTCTGGTATTCCTGCTTCCCGCCAGTTTAACCCCTTTGTGCCCTCTGTGCCAGATCACAGGTTATCACTGCTGAGCAGTTACAATGAGAATTTCCCCTTCAAATCCTTTCTATTTCTCACAGCTCTGAAGGTTGTCTGCTGCTTCAGCTGGATGTCTTGTCCCTTATGCAGGAGGGTGAAAGTCAATTTCCAGTTGTAGGAGGAGGGGTAGACACATTACTTACATTATCACTTAATGTGCATCTTTGAAAATTTGCCATGTGTTCCAAGATCCAGTTTAAAAAGCGTCTCCTAGTATGAAAAACCAGACAAGCCTTGCCATTCTGCATTTCTAACTTGTGGCACTCCCAGCTGATAGTCTTAGCTCTGGCAAAAACAGGGCTTTTCAGTATCTTTAATTTGTCCTGATCACTCTTTCCAAATTTCTTATGAGGAAACTTCTACATGTAGGTATTTCCATAATGAGTGTTTACTTTTAATTTGTAGTGTCTTTATAATCTCTCTGGGAAGTTTGCTGTTCAAATGCTGATATTGTGCACACTCCATCACACATCAGCAGTGTTGCTTAGATGTGAACCTGTGCACCATGCTCCAACCCAGCTCAGCCAGCACCAGTTCATCCATGTGTCTTGTGGAAAGCTAAGCCAACAGCCAGGCTCTGTACTCAAAGACCCAAAGCACCAATCAAGAGTAGAAAGGCTCCACAAAGGGGTCTGGAGAGGATGGATTGACGGGCTGAGGCCAATGGGATGAAGTTCAACAAGGCCAAGGGCCAGGTCCTGCACTTGGGTCACACCAACCCCATGAACACTCCAGGCTTGGGAAGAGTGGCTGGAACTGCCTGTCGGAAAAGGACCTGGGGGTGTTGGTCGACTGTCGGCTGAACATGAGCCAGCAGTGTGCCCAGGTGGCCAAGAAGGCCAACAGCATCCTGGCCTGGATCAGGAACAGTGTGGCCAGCAGGACTGGGACAGTGATTGTCCCACTGTACTGGGCACTGGTGAGACTCCAAACACAAATACTGTGTCCATTTGAGCCCCTCATGACAGCAAAGACATTGAGGTGCTGGAGCGTGTCCAGAGAAGGGCAACGGAGCTAGTGAGGGGTTTGGAGAACAAGTCTTGTGAGGACCATCTGAGGGAGCTGGGGGTGTTCAGCGCCTGGAGAAAAGGAGGCTGAGGGGAGACCTTCTTGCTCTCTCCAATTCCCTGTCTCTTCTGCCAAGGCACAGGTGATAGGACAAGTGGAAAAGGCCTCAAGTTGTGCCAAGGGAGGTTTAGGATGGATATTAGGAAAAATTTATTCACCAAAAAGCTTGCCGAACGTTGGAAGAGGCTGCCCAGGGCAGTGGTGGAGTCACCATCCCTGGAGGGATTTAAAAGCCGGGCAGACGTGGTGCTGAGGGACATGGGTCAGTGGTGGTTTTGGTTGTGCTGGTTTAATTGTTGAACTCCAGGATCTTGAAGGTCTTTTCCAACCAAAGCGATTCTGTGGTTCTCTAAGTGCAACGACCCAGTGAACAGTCAGTGCCACATTTAGGGTGAAGGTTTTTGTTCATCTACAGGCTTACGGCTGTAAATAAAAGTGTAAGGGAGCTGCACTCTCTCCAACCTTTTTATACAACATGAATGAGGCTCCTTTTCATGTAAAGCTTTTGCTTTGCTAGTTGGCAGCTTTGAAAGGAACAACAACAACAAAAAAATGCAAACCTAAACATCAAAGAAACCAAACCTTTCTTGGCAGTCGATTGAAACAATTTTATGCCTCTGTGGCTGTTTGCATCTTGATGGACTTCTTAAACTAATGTTTTATTGCTGTAGTGTAGTTCTGATTTTTATTTCTGTTAAGTGCCTTATCAGTGCACTTGGTAACATGAATTGTTTGCAATATTAACTTAAGTTCTACAGCAGTTCATAGCAGTGACTGCCCTCCACAAAACAGCACCATTATTCATCCTTAAGGGTGTTACTTGAGGTGGAGGAAGAACCTGTTCATCTGAGAGGTGGGAGAAAGAGCGAGAGGAGCTCCCACGGGGACAGTGAATTTGTTACTGCTGAGGCGGGGAGAGTTATTGATGAGCATCCCTGCACCACAGCCTCTCCTTGGCACGTTTCCTGTGCTGTCTCACAGCTGTGAAGGATGTGGAGAAGCAGAGGGATACTAATCCAAAAGGAATTAATTGAGATTGGTGGCAATGACTGTCCTGGGGGCTGGGAACCTGCCTGCTGCTGTGGCACCAAACCAGCGCCAGTAAATGGCCAGCTTGGTGTGAGGATGCCTGGTGAGAAGGTACCACGTGCGTCAGGAGTACAGCTGTTTGGTGAGTCTGGAGCAGCAAGATCAGTGCTGTCCAGGCTGTAATTAAAGGTACTTAAGGACCATTAGCAGACCTTGTAAAAATGCTTTTTAATCCAGTTTAATAAATGGGAGTCCTAGTTTAATTGGCATTATGAAAATTGCATGTGGGCTATTTTCTGTAGAAAATTATAGGTGGAATTGATATCCCCGTGATATGAATCAGAGCTATCCAGGCTTCAGATTAATGCTATGTACCAAACATCCCATGGTCTGCTGACTGTAACAGTGCCACGCGTCACAGCTGTCAGCAAATGTGAATGCTCTCTCAAGATTTGCCAAAATAGGGGAGTTGAGCTCTGTTTGTTACCTTCCTGTAAACGGAGACTTCAGTGTGCAAGATTTCATTGAACCATTGAAGTCCTTGATGCTTTGGCTAAGGACCTTGAAGTCCTTAGCCAAATATGGAGCTAAAAGTTCCTTCATCAGCTCTGACAGGACAGCTTGGATGAAGGAAAGATGATTTGGTCCCAAACTGGAGACCTCTCTTTTGAGCCCCACCTCCTGCCCCCCTGTCATGATTGTTTTTCACTAGAAGTCCTTGCCCTCAACTGCCTCGTGTTGTTGTGGTTCTGCCACTTCCATCTGTCTGATACTTTAAGAGCTTGAAGGACTGCTGATATTTCTCTCTCTGGGCTGGCTTGCTGTGCAGAACTCTCTTGCCTGGCTGCTGGGGAGCTCCTTGAGAGGTACAAGATCATTAACAAGATGATGCAATTACACCTTCCCCTGCACCCCTCTTCTTTTCCTGACTTGTGCTGAGGGAAGCTTGGCTGTAGCATGTGAACTGAACCAACCTGTACAACCCCGTAGCACTTAGAATTCACATCCTCTCTAGTCCCCATCGCATGGATATCTATTTGGTTGTGGGAATTATCTTTGAGAAGGGTGTAACCACTGTGAAGATACAAAATCTTGTGATGACTTTACTGCACTTCACATCACTGAGCGAATCAGCAGAAGCCTGGGAATGAGTTGTGTTAAACCAGTCCCTTCTTGCAGGTGGTTGCCATGCTTGCCTCTTGCTTGTCTCCACATGGGAGCAGGCTGGGGGTGCTGGTAACAGAGTCCCGGGGTGTCCCCAGGCAGTGGCAGAGCACACACCTGTGGTGCTGGGCACGGCTGGTCTCCAGAGCACCGGGGCATTGGCAAGCTCTGGGGCTCAGGAGGGCTCAATACTCTGTGGCTGTACACAGAGTTCTTTTTCCATAAAAAACACTTGTGCTATCTTGTTTCTAGCATATAAAAGAAAAAATGGCTGTGTTCATCTTTCCTTCTTCGAACATGCAGTGATGTCTCTTAATTCTTCCTTGTTTTTTATGTCCACATTCTTTTCTGTTCTATGGGTGAAATCCTGACATTAATGAAGTCATTGGGAATCTGGCCACTAAATTTGAAGGGAACAGCCATAGCTGTATCTTCATAACTAGATTTTGTGTTCTTTCTTATTATGCCAAAACAACAAACTGCAGCTGAGAGTAATGAATGATGACAATCGCTTTCATACAGGGAAGAGAAAGGACATTGCTTATTCTTTTGGTTATTCTCTCAGTTTCAGAGACAAACACTCTGAAGCATTGCACTTGGGTCAATCCATTACCCTCCCTACTCAAATAGAAACTTTTTTTTGTGTGTGTTGCAAGTGGAAGTAGAGTTGGCAATACATAAATTCCTGTAAGTCAGGGAAAGAATAATTTGCTATCTTGGTGCCTGGAGCAGTGCTCAGGGTTGCATGTTGATGCTCCAGGTTTCATGGGGACAATGAAAGGGTTAAAGAATAGGTTTTGTTTTCTTGTCAATTCACTTGTCAATAGCTACAGTAGCCTTTACCCATTCTCTTGCTTAATATTACTGTCTTTTATTCTAGAAGGACCTTTATGGTGGTTGATTTTATATTACTTAAGTAGTTCTTCTGTGTCTTTTTTTTGAGTATGATGTGTTTAAAAGCATGTTGCCTCAGAGCAGAAGTGAGCTAAGTGCATGGAATTGGGTCTCTCTGTGCTGGTGGTGCAAAGGTCCCTGGGGAGGACCCCCTTGGTCTTGTGGCAGTGGAGGAGCCAAGGGGGAGCCATAGGGATGGGAGCTATGAGCTGCCAGGTCTACCTGCCCTCTGTGGCTACTGCTGCTGGTTGAGCTTACAGCTGGTGCTAACAAGGCTTCAGGTCTACAACATGAAGTCCACATTTGTATGTAGGTGGCTAAATGTCTGGGGTTCTCCCAGCTGTGCTGTAATGCTGGAACAACCACCGAACCCCTCATTTGACCTACTGAATTTCCAAGAGTTGCTGATGCCTGACTCCTCTTCCTCCTGACGCTGCTGCTGTGGAAACACGCAGAAGAGAAAAAATCTCACAGTTGAGAGGTCACTGCGTGTACTGCTGGCATCTCATAGAGAAATAAAAAGTCTTAAAAAAACAAGACCTGCCATTCAGCAGGAACAGCTGGGGACTTCCAGAAAAAACAAAAACAAAACACATGTTGAATATTCTTGGAAATTCCTCTTCTGCCCAGGATTTCTGAATCTGGTAGGCTGTGTTTTCTGTTCAGCCAGAGTGGCTCAATTCAATAACAACATGGTTGCCCAGGCCTAGGGATGGGGGGACCTCTGTGGCAAGGCTACCTTGGAGGTATGTGCCCTACTTTCAGGTGTTCCCCACCTAGAGCAGGTGGGCAAAGAGGTCCCAAATCTCTGTGGTGTCCAGCTGTATCTGAGCAATGTGATTATTTGGGTGGGGTTTTGCAACAAGGAAACATCTCATTAGGAGCAGTGGGAGACTCATCTCCCATTTGAGCCTGCAGTGATTCACTGGAAAGACCAATTAAACTCAGAAACTTGGTGTCATTACGGAAATGAGACCAAAAGCTAATGTAATGCTGTTTACACCTGCACCTTTGCTGTGCGGTACTGGTGTTAATGGGAAGATGCTTCTCCTCTCTCCTGAGGTAGGATTTCTTTAATCTTGTCAGATAAAGCCTTGATCCAACTGAGCTTGGGCTGGAAGGCAGGGTCTCTCCCAACTCGTTAGCGTGGTGCTTCTTGCTGTGGTAGCAGATAATCTAATTCAGAATTTTGGGAGGGATTTTGTAATTATTTTTCTAATTTATTGTGGATTAGGTCAAACTATAGTTCACTTATGTGAATCTTGGGGCCATTTCTACTCATAACTACAGGAAAAAATATAAAAAACAAGGGAGAGAAGTGAAGATCATCAGGGAAAAATGATAGAGTAACCTGTTAATAATAAAAATACTTATGAAGAAAAGTATACTTTAAAGTACTCTACTCTGTGTTCCAATTACCTCACTCATTTTTAGACAGGAGGGTATTTTACCTTCCCCCTGCCTGCAGGAAAAGTGCCATCACGGCGGGAGCAGGACCCATGGTGAAATCACTGCCACTGCTGGGGACGTTTGATGTCTCAAACCGTGATGCGCCGCCTCCTTCAAACTGCTCTTGCCTTAACTTCCTCGCTAGGGTGTTTTTGTGGCATTATTGTTCCCATCTCAATTTAATCTTCACTTGCTAGTCCTCCTTTTAAAAGGCAGAATGTAAAATCACATAAAGACTCTTTGCGGCTTGCATTCGTTATCCTTCATTTTTTAAATTGTGGCAGCTCCCACTGTCTCCTCTGTAAGCATCTGTCAGTGGTACCATTGGAAAATCCCTTTTTCCCCCGCCTTTGTAACTTAGCTGTGTGTATCCGTTCTGGATGGAAACTTCTTCATGTTTAGCTCCTCGGGAGTGATTGCTTTCTTTTTCCTGTGGACATTAAGGCAAAGTCCTTCTATCATTCTTAAACTTGATTTATTTATTTTTTCCTTCTGCTTCTTGGGCTTATCTGCTTCACTGTATTTCATCTGCTCTGTGCTTGGCAATTTTTTTAGGAAGAGTAATGAACATCAGAGGCAATTGTGTGGCTCTGTAGACAGAGTAATTTAACTTTTTTAATAAAATAAACAAACAAACCAAAACCCAAACCCAACAACAACAAAACCCCAAAGCCAAGAGCCCTTTGGGGGGACTGTGGTATGTCCTTGCCATAAAACGCCAATCTTGTCCCTCACCTTCCAGTGCTTCCCTGACAGATTTATGGCTGACAAATTTCAGTGGAATCGAATGGGCCTTGATTTTACAGATTTATGCCATTTATTACTCCCTTTGACTCCAAAGGTTTACCCAGACAGGATAACCTGTGAGCAGCCGTTCCTTCACCGAGCACGCCGACTGTGGCACAATAATCACTAAAGTACAAAACTTTCACTGCAAGCTCTGTGATCAATGATACGAATGGAGAGGTGAAGAAAACCTAAACAAAACCACCTCAAAAAAGAAGAGAATGATCAAAGAAACTACCTTTTTGTACATAATTTCTAGCTAATTTTCTTTTGCATGTGAGTCTGAAGGTTTTTGGATTGCTCTGAGTGGTGGTGCCCAGTGCTGGGCTGTGCTCAGGAGCGTTCCCAGCAGCAGTGTGCCTGCTGCCCGATGTGGGGGCGAGTCATCCTACAAAGACTTGAAATGAAAACCAAAAATCACCCAGGAGTCAGGTTTTGGGAGTAGGACCTCAGGCAGTGGGAGCAGAACCCTGGCCCTACAGAGGTAATGGGGGGGTGCTCAGGTCTTCCATTTATAAAATGATAGAATATTTTGGGTGGGAAGAGATCTTTAAAGGTCATCTAGTACAATGCCCTGCCATGAGCAGGGACATCTTCAACTAGACCAGGTTGCTCCAAGCCCCCTCCAACCTGGCCTTGAACCCCTCCAGGGATGGG
>JAOXNO010000041.1:636733-647122 GCA_028565335.1 Limnodromus scolopaceus | reverse complement strand
CTGAACCCCCCCAACTCTCTCAGCCTGTCCTCCCAGCAGAGGGGCTCCAGCCCTCCCAGCATCTCCATGGCCTCCTCCGGCCCTGCTCCAACAGTTCTATGTCCTTCTGCTGTTGGTGGCCCCAGAGCTGGAGGCAGCATTTGGGGGTGGTGTCTTCCCATAGTAGAGCAGAGGGGCAGAATCCCCCCCCTTGCCCTGCTGGCCACGCTGCTGGGGAGGCAGCCTAGGATGGGGGGGCTTCTCTGGGCATTTCAGCTGAGGATGAGGAGTTTGGCTGGAGGGGAGCTGGGGCCCCCAGACCTCTTGCTTGCAATTGCCCTACTGCCCCAGTCCTTCTCCCCTGTGTCCGTGTGCAGCCCCGAGCCCCCGAGCCCCAGCTGTCCCCCATAGCTCGGGGGTGCTGCTCATCATGCGCTGGGGGCTGCAGGGAGAGCAGGGGTTGGAGGAAAGCGAAATGCTGCTGTTTTCCATCCCCGCTAGTGGCCGTGCTGTGGGGAGCTGCACCCACGGGGAGCCCCCAGCACCGTCCCCTCCCCGGGCAGCGAGCGCTCAGCTCCCTCTTAAACGGCTTTTCATCTCCGCTTTCATCTCCCAGGTTATTTTCTCGAGGACCGGTGTTAAGTTTCCCGGCTTTGAAGCTGGGAGAACAAAGGAAGATTCCCTTTCCCTCCTAATTTCTCGCTTGGCAGCAGCGGGGGCTGATCCTCAAACCAGAATGTTTTTGCTGCGGCTCCGTTTCACGCCCGAGGCTTAAATGTTCTGGGCCGGCTGCTGTTATGTGTGGTCTCACTAATGTTTCTAATGTAATATTTATAATAACCTGCGCAGCAAAGAGAGCCCACGGACCCCAGCAGCTGCTATTTTCCTTTCATTTTCCCCCGTCTGCTTGCTTCTGGCAGGGCCGAAAATGGGGAGAAGCGGGAGATGTGCCAGGGATGCTCCGTCTTGCTGTTCAAAACATGGGTTCGCTTTCTGTGCTAATCTGTTCACTGCAGCCTCCCTAATAGTCTTTACATGGAATTATTATGCATTGGCAAATAACCTAACCTGATGAATGCTGGTATTTAGAAGGGCAGAAATTCAAGCTAAATCTGTTTCAGGAACCAAATCTTTCTCCGCACAATGTCAGGTCTGCCCCAATAATGCGGTTTTGTATTTTATTTAGGTGATGCTCAGCCCTCTGGAGTGCGTCATGCCCTCCGGCAGCGGCTGCTCGGATCAGTTCTGTTTCTCTCTAGGTACAGCTACACCATTTGTCAGGCACGCACGGACAAAATTGGGCTTCCTCTGCTCAATATGCAGTTTGCACTGGTAGTTAATGACTGAAAATAAAACTTGTACAGCTGACCTCATAGACCCAACTTTGTCTCTGCACCGCAGCCAGGATTCAGTCGTGTAACTGCAATTCAAGAGAGCTGCCATTGAAACAGCAACAATAAAATGGATGAATGACGATGTTAAAAAGAAAATGTATCAAATGCGCTCTGCATTCTAAATATTTCATGCAATTAAACAAGAAAGGCTTTTTGGGGAGCTCAGCTCCTTTCAGTCTGCAGTTCTAGGGGATGTTCTCCATGGCCAGGGATGGGAAGAGGAGGAATTCCGTTTTGCACATCAAATTTGGTTATGAGATCCATTCTTCTGAGTCAGGAGGAAAGTGAAGTGCAGTTTGTGTCACTTGGACACCACAGGTACCTGCAGTGGGCAACGCTCGGCTGCATCTGCATCTCTTCCACAGTCCCTTGGGTTTTCATCGAGGTCTCTTGCTCACAGCCACTAGCTTCCCCAGGTGCCAGCCACCACCTTGGTCAGTTTGTGCTGCAGCAGCTCAAATCCATCCCTCTTCATCCCTTTTCAACTCTGAATGGCCCAGGTGTGTGCACTAACCGGGTGGCTGGTGCTTTTCCCTGGTCCTGCAGATGTGGCTTCAAAACCTGAGCTTCCTTCCTTCCCACAAGGTTGGTCAGTGGGTCTCAGGGCTCTTGGGTGCTCCTGTCCTGGCTGAGCACAGGCTGAGGTGCCAGCATGGTGCTCCAGAGGTGAGGTGGGGTGAGCCTGGGGAGAACTCTGGGGACTGGGAGAGCTGCAGCAGGTGGCTGGGGCTGGGAGAGGAGTAGACCTGGGAGCCCCCATGGCCAACTGCTGCTCAATTGGCAGTTCTCAACCCCCTCATCCCAATTCCAACAGAACAAGTGAACCCATAGGTGAAAGGCAAAATGGGAACTTGAGGCTAAGATGTGTGTAAGGGTAATAGAACACTCACGTTTGGCTCTCATGCTTCTGGGGAAAAAACCCTGTTTCTCGCAAAAACCTGTGCTACAAGTAATGGTGAGAAAGAAACTTTTAAAGCTTGTACTTGTATTAAGTAATGGCTGCATTTTATGATTCCTTTATTGTTTCCCTTTCAGCCAAAACGGGCTTTTACAGGGGAAAACACTTGTTTGATAGTCTTAGAGAGCATTAAAATAGTTTCCTTCTTCGAGGGCAGAAGAGAAGCTGGTTCATATGCTGATTATTAAATCTGATCCTATTTCCTGGAGGACTGAACAAGACAAATGTATTCATAGAAGGGAAAGAAAAAAGGAGAGCAAGGTTAAAGGCGGCTTCCATTAGTCCCCATCTGAAGCACACGGCTTCACCTGCTCTCTCCGGGAGCAGACGGGGATGAACCTGTGTCGGGCTGTGCAGGAACCGCCTCCGAAAGGCATTTAAGGCACAGGAGTGATGCGTGGGAAACAGCCACGCTGTGCCAGCCTTGTAACAGCATCTTTATTGTGAAGTTAAGAAGCAATGGATAGGAGGGAATAAAAGGAGTGAAGACAAAAAAAAGTAATGGAAAAACTCAGTGCTCATATGTTATCAGATTGAAGCACAGATGCTGTCCTCGCCATCCTCAGTACCCCTTTGCCCAGCTGCTGGGATGCAGGGCTGACCTGCAAGGAGCCAGGTTAGGTTTCTGTTGTTTTGGCTGGTGTGCGAGTTAATAAATAGCAGCACCTGCAGGTGATTCCCACCCCTCGGACCTGGCTATAACACGTGGCAAGTCCAGGGCCCCCTCCATCTTTCCCTCTCTCCCTGCGGAGACTGCTGCAGTGGGAAGCCGAGCAAAAGCAGCTGAAGCAGAGCTGTGGCACAATCCAGCTCCATCCCTGCTCCTGAGGAGGCCACCAGAATCACAGAATCACCTAGGTTGGAAGGGACCTTTTAAAATCATCTAGTCCAACCAATGAAAAAAAATAAAAATAACCCAAACAAACAAAAAAACCAAACCAAAACAAAAACCAAACACCACACACACCACACCAGGCATGATGCTGAGCAAGAGCATCCATGGCCACCCCTGGCTTTGCAGGGAGGGAGTTGGAAATGGTTATTTAATGGATAAATAATACCTTGTTTTACCCTTGCTGACACATCTGAAATCAGGCCCCAGCATCTTTGAGAATTTAGCATCTAAAGCCGAGTGGAGCCATTGGCATCCAGTCAGATTTTCTGCTCGAGAGGAATGGGTTTAACAGATGTTTATGCAAATCAGTGGGAATCAGAATTAAAAAGTGATTAAGTGACTTTGGAGCAGAGCTAGTTTTGAAGGTGTTTATGGTGACCCTTGGGACTGGGTTATGGTGTGGGGAGCGCTCCCTGTCCTGAATTGGGGATACTCCCGGGGCCTAGGGGCTGCCGGTGGAGGGTCCGTGGGTCCCTGCCCCACAGCTGGGGACAGGGAGGGTGTGGGGTGGCTGCTCCCACCACCCTTTCCTGGCAGCATCCCTGGCACAGCCCCTGAAATCCCTGCCGCTGCACTCAGCATCTCGGAGCAGATGGATAGCTCATCCACAGGGGAATAATTAAAAATCAAGGGTTAGCAGCAAATTTCTAAACTTCAGATGGTCTCGTCCTTTGAATAATGTTACAAAAAAAAAAAACCACCCCCAAACCCCTACAATGTACACTTGATATGGTATTTTCCTCCTAGAAAGAGCCACTTAGAAATATTTAAACAGTGGCTTGTTAAAGCAGCTGTAAATAATACATTAGTGTTGCAGAAATGTCTGTTAAAGTAACTTTATTTACCGGAGGTTTACTTTCTTCCTGAGACAGGGATTTTTTTCTTAACTCTTTAATTCCCAGAATACTGTTGTGTGGACTATAGCATGTCAGATATAAAATGTAAGCTATAACATAGATCAAGCTGTAACTCAGCAAAAGTGTGTCCTGAGGCTTCTTGGATAGTACATGCAATGCTTTTTCCTTTAATTATCTTGTCAAGATAATTCCCTTTAATTACCTCGCCATAATAAATTCAATAGGTGAATTAATACAGGATAGTCACTGTGCAACACTGGTAATTTCAGGAGCTTTGGATTTTTTGTCAGTGCTTTTTTGCTGACAAATCAGAATCCCTTTGCCTCCTCAAAGAGCTGCTCAGTCTTAATAGTGCCCTATTTTTTCCGATGTCCCATATTTCTCCCTGACAAAGGAAGAAGGCAGAGAAGAGGGAAGTGTGTGATGAGTGTCATAGTTATGATTTGGCTCTGTCAGGGCTGTGGGAAATAAAACTTTGTGGTGGTTAAATGCACCAGAGAAGTTCTGCAAATTTTTGTTGCAATATTCAGCTATTGCTATTTGTTATAAAGGTTTATTTGGAGGTGTTTTTGGGGGATTAAAAAAGCACATCAGAATACTTCTCTTCTGTATAAAGATTTAAAGGATTTAACATATACAGAGAGCAACTCAAGTTTAACAAAGCAGGGTGCTCTGACAGCCCTTGTTTGTTGTGCTGGTGGCACAGCAGGAGCTTTAATTTGGTCTTTTCTTCCCAGCAGGGTTTGGAGGGAGAGAGAGGGAGAGACTGAAGCTGGAGAGGGGGTGGAAATGCCTCTTCCCACCTTCCCTCACCCTGCTGGTGGGGCCAGGATGGATACAGCAGCCAACGCTGGGGTCCAGCCACAGGAAGCTCCCACAGAGCTGGGCTTAAATCCCCTTTCCTTCACATTAGGCAGAGCCAAAGCATCTTGCAGTGATCCTAATTCTCTGGGACAGGGGAAAAAAGACCTGTCTCTCTCTGATCTCGTTAGCTGAAAAGCGAATCT
The DNA here is from genome assembly GCA_028565335.1 of Limnodromus scolopaceus. Lineage (NCBI taxonomy): Eukaryota > Metazoa > Chordata > Aves > Charadriiformes > Scolopacidae > Limnodromus > Limnodromus scolopaceus. The sequence continues at coordinate 642,032 of JAOXNO010000041.1, read as the reverse complement.
CAGCCTCGTTAGCTGGTGCTGCAGTGCAGTGTGTGCTCGCCCATCAATCAGGAGGCTGCAGCCCAGCATCCTCAGCAGAGCTGGGGAAGCCTTTAAATACAGCCAGCCTGCAGAAGGCCCTAACATGGCCTGAATCAATAATTTTAATTTATTTTTTTTTTTAAATAAACTGGCTGATTTAGGCACTGTTTCACACACAAATTGTTGGTGCAAGCCATCATGGTCATCCCTAATAGCCTGAGGGGTATTTATGGTGGCCGTTTGAAGCGCTGATGGAGGAGCTATCGGTTCTTCACGCGCTGCCTGTGGCCTTTTTGCTGCATCCTTTGCCTTATCGTGCTCTGTAAGTCTCCTGAGCTACACAGCTGCCTTGTTGATATCGTTCTCCAAAGCTGATAAAGCTTAGAGGGTAATGAAGTGCCCCGGTGCCTGCCAGAAGGGAAAAGAGGCATAAAACCCTTGCAGAACATCTCACTGCTTAAACAGATTTACTTCATTCCAGTAAGTAAACCCGTGCTCTTCTCTAAGACCGATTTTGTTTCACACCTGAGCTGTGGTCAGCTCTCTCCCAAGCAGCTCTGTCCTACCGGAGCGTTCAGAGAGTAAATACCACCCTTTGCCTTTGCTTTTACCAAAACGTGGGGTTTTGGTGCTTTGTTCTTGCAGCAAACTCTCGCTCTGAATCCAGACGGGGCATTAAAAATTCATGGCTCGTGGCATTCTGTTGTAAAGCTGATAGTTATAATGACATTTATTCTGAGACAGCCCGGCTCTCTGGACGTGCAGGCAAAGAAAAAACTGGGAAAGAATAAATGGCTGGTGAAACATCAGTTTGAACCACGTGAAGAAAAAGTAAGGCTTGTTTATGACAAACATCTAGATAAAGTTTTTCATTGTTTTTAGGTGATTAACCTGTGAAAGAACTCTGTTTTATTTGGTCTCTAGTTAAAGATGCCCCTGCTCATTTTAGGGGGGGTTGGACTAGGTGGCCTTTAAAGGTCCCTTCCACCCAAACTGTTCTATGATTCTGTGGTTGTTCCTGCAAGATTTCCACCTCCTAAAACCGACGTGACATCTCAGGCCGTGCCTTTGGCTCTGGCTTTGCTTGCTATGTTATTAACTTATTTTTGCCAGATTGTTGTGCTTCCACGTGCCAGCATTTCAGAGGGGACTTTGTTGTCCGAGGGGTTTGGAGCAGAGATGTGAGGATGAGTGAGGGGCTGGAAAGCACCTTGCAGGAAGGGTTTCCCAGAGCTCATTTGAACCAGTTACCATGGGAAAGAGGGCGACTTCAGCGAGAACGACTCGGGCAATGACTCTACAGAACCTTCTGTATTGGATTTGAAGTAGGAACACATCTGTATCTTCAGACTTTTTTCACATCTTTCTCTGGCACCAGATTTTGTGGCAGTCACCCTTTGGAGCACCCCAGGTGTGTTCCCCTCAGTTCTTGAGATGATTGATAGTCTGTGACTAGATAGCAGTAAAGAAGAAACTTGGCTGTGCTTCTCTCAGAAGCAGCAGGTTGGACTGCAGAGAGCTGAAGCTCTGAACAGCTTTGTAGCCTGTGGTAGGGAGATAAATGGTGGGGATGTCAGGGATTGCTGTGCTTCCCAAGGCAGCCTCTGTGCCTGGAGCTCCCCTGCCTGCTGGCCCCTCCTCATCTGACACTGGTGTTAATGGGCACCAGTTACTCCAATCTAAGGTATTTCTACTTTGGTTAAATGTGGGGGGAGAAAAAAATAAAAACATAAAGTGTCTGTATTCTAGTTCAGCCCCCAAAGTGCAGACACATTCCCTTTCTGGCTCGTCTCAACTCAGGATATCATAGAAGCATTTATCCTGTTCTAGATGAGAATGTTACAGAAATATTGTCAACATTCGTATGTGGTTTCACAGCTCTCTTAGATGATGTGAATGCATGCAGGAACCTGATGAGACACAGCAAAAAGCTGAGAAGGAATCTCAAGCAGCTTTCCTTAATTTCCGAGTCCTGTTAGGGTGTAGCAGAATTTGCTTCTTAGTTTGGTATTGATCGCAGCTGGGAACTTCTGAGGGGTCCTGTCCTTCCCTCCTGGGGCTCATGTCACCAGCTCTAGCGACAGCATTGCTTGTCATTAATTATTTGTGTTTTAATGGCTACAGAATTACAGTCATGCAACCATTTTTCAGTTTTTATTGTAGTTTGTGCAGGTTGAAAGGGAGAAGCAAGGGAGAAGGAGGATGTTTTCTGCACTCAGAAATCCTCGGTGACAGGGAGGGGGCACCCACGGACCCAGTGGGTCTGTCAGGCTTGGGTCCTGCAGCATCTGCAAAGGATGCAGTTTATGTTGAAGTACTCCAGTGTGCCAAGGCACATTATTTCATTAGGACATTTGTGTGTGGACATGCACTATTCCTTGTGCACATACTCCCCAGCAGCCCATCCTCCTGCCGGCAGGGACAGCCACCGAGCCCCAGGGACACCTAGAGCACTGGGCATCTTCTGTCCTTGCTGGCAGTGAAACCAAACCGTGTTTTTCCATCCCCCCTCTGGGAAATCTTGCCTGGATTTAGAACATCGTGCTGCAGGCGGTGGGCTCGGGCCCTACCTGACTCCTCTCCGCCTGTGTGTGTTTACAGTGTATCCTGTGTTGCTTGACTCCAGTCACTTCCGCAATTCTGAAAAATAAGCTGTTATTATCGAGCCAACAATCTGGTGGTTTGGGGGTCTTTTTCTTTCCATTTTCACGACTTTGGAAAGTTGTTATATGCTTTTTGCATCCATTTCCCCATACGTGAAATGGATATAATACTTACCTGGCTAACAACATTGTGAAGCTTTTATTTCTATAAAGAGGTCATTGGAATACCTCAGGGTCAAGGTACAATTCAGTCCTAAATACAGTGTTGTGTTTCCTCCTTCAGGTAGTTCTGCAGCCTTGTTATTTCTTCCAGTAAAGTAAGGGTGAGACGGGTGCAGCAGAAAGCAGTGGTCTGTGCCCTGTCCTTCTCCTGTCTCTGAACACAGACCTCGGAGAGATCAGGAGAAAGATCAATTCCTGTCTTCATCTATCTCCACCTCTATCAATTAGAGGATAATCAAGACTATGCCTCTAAAATCAGTACTCTTATCAATGGATGAAGGATGGACATGAACCCAAAAAACATGATCAATAATAATGCAAAGTTGAGGTTTTTCCTAGTTATTCCAGAGATACTTGGAGCAGGAAAGAAATAAATCACAGCAGAAAGCACATAGGTGAGGGTTAAATGATGATGCTTTCACTGAAAGTATATGTTATGTTTTCACCTACTCTGAAGGTCAAAACAATCTGAAGATTTCATTTTTTGCAAACAGGGCAAAGAAAAAAGAATTTATGCTTAGAATATAGCAAAGGTAATAAAACTCTTGACATCTAGATCCTGATCCATCATCTGTTCTTGCTAATGGAAATCCTTTAATTCTTTGCATTAACCTCACTGACCGTGGGATTCGGGGATATAAAGCTCCTGTTATTCACACCCTTTTATCCTCACTAGAAGTAACGGTGGAAAAGCATGTTTGTGGTTTGGCTTTATTTTTATTTTTTTATTTTAAGTAAACCCAAAACCTCATCTACAGTGGTTTCTAAGCAACAAAGTGCAGGGAAAACCCAACTGAAATTACTTGGTGGTTTCCTTGTATGTGCCTTTTAATAACCGTAGAATGTTAAACAATGGTGCTGGTTTCTCCTGCCAGTGGTGGGGGTGTTTGGCGTGAGTCGGTGTCAATTCCTCTTTGCAATCTGCAGCTCCTCAGAGTGTTTGGTTAACGTTTTACCAACTCCTCTGGCCCTTCAAAGGCATTAGAGAGAAGCGCTGGAATACGGCTAATTTAGCCTCCTGCGTTCAACAATAGATCAAGAAAACATTCAGCGAGTTAGTGTCCTGGGAATAGGGCTCCGAGTTATTTACAGAGCAGGCATGAATGAGGCAGGGAGAGCTGCTAATGAACAGTGTGCTTAAAGGCAGGGATCGCCTTTGAGGGGCCAGCCTCCAGGTCATGGCTGTTCATAGATTAAGTGTCTTCACCCTATTGTTGTTGCTTATAGTGTTTATTCAAGAGAAGAGAGATCCTTCTAGGAGGGCCTGGATTGGTGTACAGCTTTGACATCTCTGGAGAGACAAACTCAAAGATTTTTATTCTGTTTAAATCAGTGGTAGCTTTTTAAGAGCTGTAGAGGTGTCCAGCTACCGCAATATCCTGGCTCAGGAGGGGTTGGTAATGGGTGCTGAAGGAGGAGTGCAGTGTGTGCCTACCGTCCTTCCCCCAGTTTTCCTGGTTAAGCACATGGATTTTTACTATCTTTTTTCACTGCAACAAGAGTTAAATTTTCAGGTTTTTATTTTCAGGGCTTTGATGACTTCCAACAAAATGGTCTTGCCCAAAATGCCCAAATTGCGAGAAAGTTATTTATGAAAAGGTGTCACGAGCAGATGTTGTCTCCGCTACTTTCCCCTGTGTAATATTGAATTTGATCAACACGTGGCGGAGCCCTCTCTGCACAGCATCTCTGGTGGGAAAATTGCCATGAGGCAGCACCTGCACCTCTTGCTTGTTTTGGAGGATCCATCACACTCTGGATGCTCCCCCAGTGTCCGGCGGCGGTGACGTGAGTCATGCAGGATTGAACGCTCTGACCTGCATCTCCTCTGCTGCTGGTGGGAGCCTGCTGTTTCTGCCTGAAGGCAAGGACTGGGGAAGAGGAGAAGCAACGTGTGGGGGGTGTTGTGCACCCACTGCTCCTGGCTACCACGTCTGTGTCCTCCCTCAGGCTAGAACCCATTTTAACTGTAAACAAAAATATAAAAGAGGGATTTGACAGTGATGGATTTTCTTAGGAGGGTAGCGATTGGAAGGCATTCATCACTATTTCATCATCGTTTTATCAATGACACAGAGAGAGGGATTGAGAGCACCATCAGCAAGTTTGCGGATGACATCAAGCTGTGTGGTGGTGTTGATACACCAGAGGGATGGGATGTCATCCAGAGGGACCTGGATAGGCTGGAGAGGTTGGCCCAGGTGAACCTCATGAGGTTCAACAAAAGCACCTGGGCTGGAACAATCCTCAGTATCAATACAGACTGGGGGATGAGGTGTTAGAAAGCAGCCCTGAGGAAAGAGACTCGGGGGTGCTGATGGACGAGAAGCTGGACATGAGCAGGTAGTGGGCACTTGCAGCCCAGAAGGCCAATCCCATCCTGGGCTGCATCAAAAGAAGTGTTGCCAGCAGGTCCAGAGAGGGGATTCTGCCACTTTGCTCTGGTGAGACCT
>JAOXNO010000041.1:624288-636633 GCA_028565335.1 Limnodromus scolopaceus | reverse complement strand
GTACCTGAGGGGGGCTACAGGAAGGCTGGGGAGAGCCTGTTTACAAAGGCCTGCAGTGACAGGATGAGGGGCAATGGCTTTAAACTGGAGAAGAGCAGATTTAGATTGGATATTAGGAACAAGCTCTTTACTGTGAGGGTGGTGGAGCGTTGGAACAGGTTGCCCAGGGAGGTAGTTGAGGCCCCATCCCTGGAGATATTCAAGATGAGGCTCAATGAGGCCCTGGGCAACCTGGTCTAGTTGGGGGTGTCCCTGCTGACTGCAGGGGGGTCGAACTAGATGACCTTTGGAGGTCTCTTCTGGCCTGGACCGTTCTATGATTCTATGATCACACGGCCAAGGGTGTCCTTTCCTGCCATTGCTGTGGTTCCCAGGGTACCTGGCTGCAGGGAACGGAGCTGCCTAAAGAGCCAGGCTTCTGCCTGCTGAAGTCATTTGCTTGGGGCAGTTTCCTACTGAAACATTTTACTGCTTTAAAGGTTTCTTTGAACAGGACTAATGGAAATGGTTCACTTCTGTTTCCAGGAATGTGGGTTTTGTCCCTGACGCGGGTGTGGTGCTCAGACCTGCAGCATCGCGCCCTGACTCTCTCCTGAGCTCTTCTCCCCTCAGCGCTGCTTCCCAAGCCTACTGGCCCCTTTCCTGCTGGGTGCCTCTGCTGCTCCCACCCCCTCGGCCCCTGTTTGCTGTCGGAAGCACTGGTGTTAGGTGTACACCTCATCTCATGGGTTTTTTTTCTGCTTTCCCCTCTGCAGCAATCTCTAGGTTGTTAGGAATTGGGATGGTGTGTGTAAGGATGCTCTGTTTGAAAAGCAGTTGTGTCAAGCATCAGAACCCCTCGTGGGGAGAAGTCGTCATTTCCAACAGCTGTCGAGCTGCTACGTACAATACTTAATAATATTATTGCATATTTTAATAGGATGTACCTAAAGTTTGTGATAATACATGGGAAATATTTCCTGAGCATGGAATTGTGGTACTGAACAAATTAATTTGTTTTCTTGGGCTTTTGTTTGATTTGTTTTAACATAAATGTTCTTCAGTGGTCGTAACAAGGTGAGGAGAAATACCAAATACTTCCCATGGGTTTTTCTTCTAGACCTTGCAAATTTCATGACAGCTTTTTTTTGTCTAAATTGTTCCTTACCTAAAAGTATCAGTAGAGAAGCTGTTCCTTCTTTTTTCCTTATGGAGAACTTAGTTACTAATTGCTCTAGTTCTGTTGTTCGCCTGTTTTATCATGTGGGACTTCATTGCCCATTAAAACACCGGCCGCGGTGTGTTTTCCTGGGCTTCTCAAGTATGTGATGTTCCACCGAGGAGCCGTGTCTGCTTGTTTCTTCACGTCGTATCAACACAGAGTAAAAGAGTCGGACAGACAGAAAAATAACCTCTCATTTTCTCTTCAGCTTCAGCCCTAGCAGATAGAATAGGGCAGGAATACCATGATCCTCCCAAGGGCAGAGCTGCCACTTTGGGCCACTTGGACTTCTAATAACAGACATAGTTTTTGAATTGCCACCTCTTCTTCAGAGGTACTGAAGGAAATGGAGATGCGGTGTTGTCCACTGGTTTCTCAGCCCCGCTTAGGGCTGTAGGGAAACACCTGCCAACCTGCGGCACCCTACGAGGGAGGAACACAAACCCTCATCTGCAGGGTTTAAAATGCTGACGTGATGGCATCCAAACCATTTACAGTAACGCCAGAAACTCTTCGGTGTTCATCCCACCCTGCAGCATGAAGAGGGAAATATTTCCAGGAGATTCAAAACGGGCTGAAAAGAGACAATGGGAAGAAGTGACCAAAAATGGAACATATTACAAAATGGGTTGCATTGAGTCCAGGTTCAATTCTGTGAAGCTAAATGAAAACAGTGTTTCGTGTTAATTAGCTGGTGTGGAGCAGAGCACCCAGCACCAGTAGAGCAGGGAATCACATGAGACTTTCCAGTGGGTCACAGAAGCAGAAAAGCCCATTGTGGTGACCTCCAGCATCAGCAGCTCCCCCAAAGCCAGGGGTGAGCCCATACCCCTGGCAATGGTTAAAGTGCTGGGGGATTGTTAGTTAGCATATTCTAATCGATGCACAGTTAAGCTGGGGAGAATGTTTGACAAGCCAAGTAAAAGACGGGGAAAGGTGCAGAAAGAGGCATCTGTGGGTTTCCCTCGGGGATGGTGGGAGATGAGTGGCCAGGCAGCCTGTTTGAAGATAATATGGAAATGAGAATTGATGTCAAGCAAAACTTCTACTTATCCACAAGACTGGGGAAAAAACTCCTAAAATTTGATTCCACCAAGCTACAACTATCTCTGGAGTTAATAACATTCTGGGGTACGCTCATGGGAATTCAGGGGTTTTATTTTGCAGAAGTTAATTTCAAAATTCTGACTGGAATTATTTAGAAAGCGAGGAAAGCGTACTAGGCATTCGGTAACAACAGGCTTTCTCAAAATTCAACAAGTAAGCTGACGTGGAATCTTGGTTTTTCACCAGAATTAAAAAACCCCAATTATTTACAAACTGCAAATCTCTGAACCTTGCTAAACTCCAGGAGTGTGCACAAGGAGTTACCTCAGGCATTGACAGAGCAATTTGGCTGTACCTTTAATTTCACTTTTGCTTTGCTGGTATTTAACAGCAGTAATTTATAGCTGCAAGCTACTGAAAAGTAAAGAAAGTTTGTAAACAAAAGAAAGCTTCTATTTTAACCTAATGTGTTAGTTAAAAAAAAAAGGTATAATTATCCTTAATTTCATTGTAACTGTTCTTTAATGTGACACTTAAACACTGAATTCTTGCTTCATGTGCCTTGGATGGGGTTGCAAATGGCCTTCAGAGGACTAAGTCTCCTGAAAGTGGGTGTAGCCAGGGGGGGTCGGTCTCTTCTCCCAAGTCACAGGCGATGGCACAAGATGGAATGGCCTCAAGTTGCGCCAGGGGAGGTTCAGATTGGATATTAGGAAAAATTTTTACACTGAAAAGGTTATTAAGCCTGGGAATGGGCTGCCCAGGGAAGTGATTGAGGCACCATCCCTGGAGGCATTTAAAAGCCAGGTTGACATAGTGCTTGGTGGCATTGTTTAGTGATGGTTTTTTATCAGAGTTAGGTTGATGGTTAGACTAGATGATCTTAAAGGTCCCTTCCAACTTAGATGATCCTATGATTCTATGAATAAACAGCAAGAAATATTCAAACTTGATTTTATGATTAAACACGGCTTCATTTTCTTGTCTTGGGAGTGGGTTTGCTCAACTTTGTACAGACCTGGCAATGCAAAGCACCTGGTTTGGGAAGGGAGTGAGGGGATGATGAAACCTGGAAGGACAGGCTGCCCAGGACAGTGGTGGAGTTGCCATCCCTGGAGGTATTTAAAAGCCAGGCAGGTGTGGTGCTGAGGGACATGGGTTAGTGGTGGCTTTGGCAGTGCTGGGTTGATGGTTGGACTCGATATAACATTCTATGATTCTATGGCATCTGGTCAGACGGGGCCTCTGCAGCAGGGGGAAGGTGGTCCTGACCCTGGCCAGAGAGGTGGCCACTTGGGTGTCCCGCTCTGGCTGTGGCTCGGGGAGGTGGGTATGACAAGCACACCTGCAGGGCATCTTCCAGCTTCCGGTCACTTGCAGCCCAGGGCTTTGTCTTGTTTTCCAATGGATGTCCTTTCCGTGAACTCACACTGTTTCTCCTTGCCTACAATCGTTTTTCATAGAAAAGGTACTTTCAGTAACGTGGCTACACCTTCCCAAACTTTGCCTTTCATTTATCTTTAAATCATGGTGCCAACACCACCACCACTACAAGGTCTTTATGCAACAGCATAGTGCTACAAATGACAGAATTTATGGGGACAATTTCTCATTCTTATTGAAAGCAACCATAAAAAATATTTTTTTCTTTTGTTTTATTTGGTCACAAGGTGAGCATTGGGTAAAAGTCTTTTCCTGCAAGTCCAATGCATACTTTTTATTCCTAGGAATCTGGCCAGACGTTTAACTGTGGTGGAAGGAGTATTACTTAATTATCATGAGATCCCCATTGCATTGCGCTAGTGAAATGAGTTTTACTTATTTACCACTGTTCCGATCCTGTTGTCTCCTGCAAATCTGATCAGCACTGGTTTTATGTTTTCTTCCAAGCCAATGATTAAAGCACTGGGCAGCCTGGAGCTACCCATCACTCCCGCAGAGCTGAGATGGCTCAGTGGGCTTCCATCTCGAGACCAATCACTGCCATAGCATTTAATTGTTTAAAGAACGTTGTATTGATTTTGTATTTTTCTACTTTCTTAGTTAAGAAGCTGCACGGCATTGACCCAAATCCCAAGTATATTATGTCAGTACTGTTTCATCTGTCACCAAAAGATAGATGATCTTGATCCTCCTTCGATCAAGAAAGTTGTTAGGTTATTTCTACTGTAATTAGTTACCACAAACTAGTGTTAGTTGTCATTCATTGTAATATTCAAAATAATTATTTAGCTACATTTTTTAGCCTTTCCATTGCTTGAATTAGTTTCACTCAGATCAATGAGAAACTACATTGTCTAGATAATTTCTTCATCCTTTTAAAATAGTGACAGATGGTCGGTTTTCTTTCTGTCCTTCACATTTCCCTGCTATTCCATTTTCTTCTGCTATTTCCGAGCAGTTTACAGGCTGGAACTGCAGAGCAGACTGAGAAGCTTCTCTCTCATGGGGACTTCAGCAGGAAAACTTTCTGCAAATGTCTGTGTTTCTGGGCAAGCCGTGGTGGGGGGGGAATCCTGCGCATCTCCTCTAGTCAGACTGAGCAAAGAAACAGGGGTGGGAGAGATCAGGCTTGTTTCTAAGCCGCCTTTTCAAGTTTTCTTTGGTTTGGGGTTTTTTGCTGAGTTTCACTTTGTCTTTCTGAGCCATCTGCATTTTCTACAGCAGGAATAAGGTTCTTGCTTCGTCATCAAATTTTCCTGACATCGGTCTCCCGGCACACTCGCAGCCGGGGAGCGCAGGATGGGACAGTGACAGTTATGAAGAGGAGCTGGTGGCACCCAAGTTGATTGATTCGTATCGTTAGCGACAGCACAGGCTCCTCCTGAACCCAGGGGAAACCCAGGAGCTTCAGAGGAGCGCTCTTCTCGGCTGGCTGACGAGATGCTCGTGGCACAGCCCAGCGCGCGGGGATCCAGCTTGGGAAGTGTGTGTGCACTTACCGGAGACACCGTTACTGCTGGTTTGCCTCTGCAACCTGCTCTAGCCTATTTAAATGCATATAATTCCTCTTCAGGGTTTATAGAAGACACTGATTTCTTCATCTTGAGTTTCTTCTCCCTCTCAGTGATCCATACTTCTTCTATGGAAAGCACAGAGTGAAACAAATGGCACCAAATAACAAAATAATAGCAGTTGGTTCTCAGCTAACCGTGCTGGGATGGAGAGAGGGCTGTCAGGAGCCTCCTGTTTCCAGGGCACAAAATAACCCTGTAACTTTTTCTAGGTACGATGTTTAAATTTTTTTTCCTCCTCTTTCTTTCCTGTTTTCAGCATGCTGCTGGGCAGCACAGCATCACAGCGGACAGGAGGTTGGATCGATTTCCCTGCTCCTGCAGAGCAGCACCAGGCCCTGGTGGGCATCCATAAACGGGAGAGGAGGGCTGCAGCTCGCAGGGCTGCTCCAGAATTGCCCATCCAGGGACTGTCCTCGCCTGAAGAAGTGTTTGTAACTTCTGTTGAGTGGGAGTTCAAAACCCCCAAGCATTTTGTACGGTCTAATAATCTGGGCTGGCTCTTATCTAAGTGCTTTGTGCCCTGAGATAGCAGGGGAGGAGGTGCTCTCTGCCCTCCGCACTCCCGCAGTAATTAGCCAGATCAAGACATCAATAATCCCTTTTTTTCACTCCAACACTCCTCAGTGACATTTGATGAGAAGATGAACATCACAAACCAGTTAAGAATAACAGATAGCATCTGGGGTTTTGCTGGCTGCTGTGGAGAATGAAATTAATTTTAGATCCAGGCTTGGAAGTTACAGGGTTTCCCAGATCAGGGTGTTCAAACAAGTACTCCTTTATTTTTTTCCTTTTCCTTCCTTTCTTTTTGATAGGCTGGCAGCTGGCTGTAGTGTCTCTAGACTAATTTAGCTAATTAATGGGGATTAGGGAAATGCAGCTACCATCTCAGGCAGGTCATCGAAAACCGTGGTGACAATGAGCTGATTTCTTACCTTACAGCCCCTTCTCCTGGGAATGCACCAGGTATTTATTAGCAAAATAACTCAAAGGCTCTGCAATGGAGACAGGACTCAGGTTCACCTCTTGATTTTAAAAGATTAAATGCAAGGTCTGTGCTATAGGAAGTAAAGGTTTTAAAATCTGGTAATTTGGAAAAAAAAAAAGTGTTGGTACTAAAAAAATAACTTTCTAGTCCTATTAATTCAAAGCGCTTCTCAACCTGACAGCAATTTTAATTCATTACCAATCCTTTTTAAAATCTTAAAATTTTTAGTTTGTAGTTTAAACTGCAGTTTAAAGTTTCAAATGCAATTCCAAAAGCGAGAGCCTGGCAAGAGGAGGTGTCAGATGCAGGTAAGCACCTGGGAGACTTGCCGTCACCTGTGTATCCAAGACTGGACCTTACGTCAGCGTATCATTAGGCTGGGACAAAAAAATATACTTTTAAAATTAAACAGAAATGAAATGAATGAAGCAGCCCAAAGTATCCTCTTTAATGCTGCCTATAAAAGAAAATGAATGAAAAGTTTGTAATTGCAGTGATGTTAGAGCTTATCCCTGTGTAATTTTTGAATTTTGTCTTGTGCAGAAGAAATTCACGCCAGTAACGATGACAATAGCCCCACAGTGCACTAGATGGGCTTCAGCGTCCTGTTTTCCACTAGAAAGGATGACCTTAGAATTCAACGTGCCAAACACCAAGATTGCTTGTTGGAAAAGAGAGGTAAGCACGTGGTTTCTATTGTGGAGCAGAAAGTAGATGATTTTGGGGAGATTTTCCAGTGGAGAGCTGCAGCTTGGATGCCTGTGGAGCAGGTGGGGGAACCTGACCTCACTTCTCTGTCTCCATCTGTGTGTTTTGTGTTAACCAGCCCTTAGGGCTCCCATGTTCATATTTGCTCCATTTTAATTTTTAATGTTCTTTTTTAACGCAATGTTTTGGATATTCCTTATTTCCACAACTGCGTATGTGTCAAAAGACTGTCCCCCTTGCTAATTTTAACTGTGGTGTTCTTAGTGAGTATTTGAGTTTAGTTTTGCATGTTTTGATTTAAGTATATTTAATATAGATATCACTAAGAGATGTTGAATGTGAGGGAAACGTGACTAAACAGCTGCATTTCTGTCTCTAGGATTATTCTTTTTATATCTCTTTCTTCACTTTTCTTTTCCTACTCTGTTCTCACATTAATATGTACTGAAAATACACCAGTAGCATGCTTCAGCTCTGGAAAAGGAGTAATAATAACGTCTCATTAGTTGAATACCTTTTACTCTTTCTTTGCCCACAAACAGCTCCTTACCCGTATTCCCAGAATGGTACTAAACAGTGCTAATATAAATAATATAAAATGATGCACGAAGTAGCTGAAATTGAAAGTTTTTTGGGGGAAATAAGAGACATGGAGATTAGTCTGTTGTTATTTTGGCAAATTATTAAAGACAGAAGAGGACACTAATTTGACTTTTTACCCAAAATACAAGGTTTTGGGGAAAAGCAGGCACCAGGTCAGTGCGATTATTGGTGTTGCTGGTAGACTGTGTCCTGGTGGGATTCACCAGCAGATGGGATTCCTTGTGTTTCCATCACTTCATTGCCTCCTTGGTGCGGAAAGAGAAGACATGCCCACGAATGGTTCTTCTAGGGCCACAGGGACGGGTGACTGCAGTGTGGTACCAGCATGTCTCATCGACCTTCAGAAGGGCAAAGCCACCTAACTTAGTGTCGCCCCACGCAAACAGATTAAGATCCGCTTAATTAGCTCTGGCTGCCAAAGGCTAGAAAAGGACCCACGAAAAGTTCCTGTTTGACATCTCTGGTAGCTTATTAAGCTCTGAAAATGTGCAGCTGAGCCCCTCTGGCTGATATTAGTCTGATCCACACAAGCAAATGAACAAACAAAAACCAGCATAAAACAAACCAACCCCCGGCAGAAAACAGACGAGGATTCTGCTGTTTCCTTGGCCAGCCCGCTCCAGCGCTCTGCTGTCTCCTTGAAACCACCCAGCCCTCCACTCCTCAGCAGCAAACTCACACTCCTTGGCTGTTCAAAGCCTTGGGAGGTCAACTGCTCAGGCTGGAGGTGTTGTGTCCAACCCAGGTCACATACCCCGTTCTCCTCTGTGTATGCAGCGGCTGTTGGTACTCAAAGCTGAGGAGCAGCTCTTTCCACGGCAAAGACCAGAGAGCCCCCGAAAGTGCTTCTGGGCTCAGGAGCTGCTCAGTAGGGAAGGGAATGGGAAGCTCTGCTTTTCAGCAGCCACCACTCCCTTAGGAGACATGGTGGCAACACTACTAAGTTTAAGGAAAGAATCTTTTTCTGTTATTTTCCATCACTTGCATGTTCAGAGCTCACTAGTTAAGTAGCTGGAGGGAAAATGAGAGAAGGATCTTGTATTCTACAAGTTCCTGACTGAAGCAGCGTAACATGTACGTTAAATAAATACTAAATAGCAATAATTACTTAGCTATGACTGAGTATATCAAACATAAAATACTAATCTATACAAAAGTACTTCAATGTTCTTTCTCTGCCTAATTGATTCATTTAATAAATCCATTAGAAAGAACTTGAAAGGGCGCTTGAATTACAGAAGTAAGGAAAGTGCCAAAGGGAGGGAGGAGGGTGGGGAAACATCCTGCAGGTGGAAATCTGAAACTCAGTATAGACAGAGAAACCAGATGGTTATTCAGGGCAAAACTCTTACATAATGACCTAATGGAAGTTACGAAAAAGAAAGAGCAAAGGACCAGTTCTGCCCTTCAGCTATCTCAGGCTTAAAATCAAAATATCCCAACATACCTCCTTGTTTTAGAGACTAAAACCACAGAGAAAAAGCTGGAGGGTTGTCTGTTAAGGTACCAGCCCAAGGCATGTCAGAATTCCCAAAACAGCTCTTGTGCTCCTGGAGCTTCTGATAATGGTGCAGGATGTAAACTGAAAGAATAGGCGTGAATGACATCATCTGCTCTCTCAGCAAGGAAGAACCCTTCTGAGATGAGGTCACTGCTGGATAGGCCATCTCCTTGGAGGGAATGAAGTTCTGATAGGTGGGTCCTCCATCCAGACTCGTAGAGGGAACTCCTCACTGCTGCTACACAGGCCTGTTGACTTTCAGAGTCAAATTAGGCAAAAGCAGGGATGAAATTAAATAAGTTTAACACCCACTTTAAAACAACAATAATCAGTCCCATTCTGTGAGGAGGGACCTTGGTGTTCTGGGGCAGCAGCAGAGGACTCGTGGCTAGAACATCTCCATTGCTGCAGGTGACAGAAAGCAGTGAGGAGACACCAAGTGACACAAAGATGCTCGGAGGGATGCAAGTGGACAAGGGGAGCTCAGCCAGGGCCGGGGCAAAGTCCTGCCTCGGGGAGGAGTGACCAGTGCCACCAGCGTCCCCTGGGCAGCAGCACAGCTCCGCTTTCCCTCCTGGGGCGTTGGAAAGGAGAACAGCAAACACTTGCGGTAGGAAGATCTTAGTTTCGGGCTGTTAGGTTCTTAGATGGAGGGAATTTTGTTTTTAAAAATTTGTGTTGGTTACTTTATCCATGTTGGTGAGTGAACATAAGGCCTCTCCCCCGCCCACCAGCAGCACAGTGCACGGGAGAGCAGAAACCGGCTCTGTAGGGGAAGGCTAATAAATCATCCAAAGGAGGTGTCTCTGGAAGTGTTCATTGCTGCTTTCTCCTGGAGGTGAGGCTCCCACATGAAAGATGTCTTTACGCTGTCGTTTGTGGTCAGGAAGCATTTTTATATGATAATTATTAGGTTAAAATTGCAGCAGCTCCATATACACTCAGGCTAAAGTGCTTTGGTAGAAACCTGTGGGAACAAATGCATGTGACGGGAGAGGACATTTATTTTTAAAATGGAATGTGAAGAGGCAGTAATTTCACTCACTAACAAACAGAAAGTAAGATTTCAGTTAAGATTTTTTTTTTTAATAAAAACAACAACTGCAAAAGCACATTTTGATCTATAGGGAGAACAGAACTGCAGACGCTACCTCCACCACAGCTAATGCCGGGAGAAGTGCCCACTTAATTCCAGCGGTGACGCTGAGTTACGGCAGCAATGTTCCCTGCCTCCCCACTAAAGGGAGTTCTGGGAGGATGAGAAAGTGCTCTGCTTAGCACTAGTTTTTAAAAGACTTTCAAAACGACGATAAATTTAGAGGTCTTGATGAAGTGTCGGTGATGAATGGAGCCGCGCGATGGACCGTGAGTGCCGTGAGCCTGAACCGCCGCACCCCGCAGAGGGGATTCGGGCCCTTCTGAGCATTTCAGAACGGATTTAAATAATGCAATGTCCAATGCAATATACTTTGGGCTTTTTTCTGGTGTATTCTTTACTACATTAATGAAGCTTTAGAATAAAATCTTTCAAGGTGTACTCTAAATCATACTGAGAATCCCTTGGTTCCGCAGGTATCTTGTTCTACTTTGCTATTTTAGTTTTTACAACTATTTTTGCTTCCTGAGGCAGACATACCTAAGGAATTATGTTCACTTCATCTCTATGAAGACCATCAGAATTTGGGAATTCTTTGGTTTAGAGTTTTGAATTAAAAGGGTATGTGATGATTTTTACAAGCTTAAGTTTTTCTTCCTTTCCTTTTCAATTCCTTTTCTGTTACTTTTCACAGGGGCATTAAATCACCAGGGTGAGGTATGAATTTGTCCCCCTAGCAGTGATGTTCTGGGCGAAGCTGTGTTCTTGTTCCCTGGGATCTGGCAACAGCTTTGCTTTTGAGGTTTTCCCACTCTTCAGGACCCTTCAGCGTGGGGGAGGACACCTTGTGCGTGGCTCCATGTCTCAGGAGGCAACTGGAGGCTGCGTGAGTAAATCCACTCTCCTTCCCTGCACTTCCCGCGCTGCAGAGATGGACATTACGCGTTTTTCCATGATTTTCAGTTCAGGGTAAATAGGAATATTATGTATATTGTCTGTGGAGAAGAGGAGGGGCTCTGGCAGGGTGCGCCGGGTAAGTGCATTAAAGAGTTTGAAGTGTTTCT
The DNA here is from genome assembly GCA_028565335.1 of Limnodromus scolopaceus. NCBI lineage: Eukaryota > Metazoa > Chordata > Aves > Charadriiformes > Scolopacidae > Limnodromus > Limnodromus scolopaceus. The sequence goes on along the minus strand of JAOXNO010000041.1, from coordinate 625,408 downwards.
CCACCACGAGGGTGGTTCCTGTGCTGTTCCCCACCCCCAAAATGCTGAAGGGGCTTAAGTTACAGAGCAAGCCCCCCCCCCCCCGCCCCCTTCTCTCCTTTGCAGGGGTGCTGCTCACGTTCTCCCCTCCGACAGATCACAGGATTTAATTTACCTGGCCCGCCCATGAATTAAAACATACCAGCAAAAAGACAGAAAGAAGAAATGCTGGGGAGAGGATGCTAGAAGTTTGTTTAATTGCTAGAGCAGCCCGAAGCCAGAATCCTGGCAGTTTCTAAATCCCAGTCCCTGCTGTCCTGCATTGCAGGGACGTTCTGGCCAGCTCAGCACCAACAGCCTCATCCTCTGCAGCCAGGTTCAGACCCAGATTAGAGCTTTATTTTCCATTGCAAAGTGCAACCACTTGATTAAAGGAGCCACAGTGCAAAACTCTGCCTTATTACCGATATGGAAAAGCACTGACCTTGTGGAAGCCAAAGTGCTTGAGAGAAGGCAAGGATAATTACGGGGAGCCAATTGAGACTGGTAGCAATTACAGTGCTAACTTCAAGATTACAAGATATTAGCTTTCAATATTACAGTGCATCTAGGTCATTCAGAATACTTTATTCTGGACATTTTATGATACTGTTTAGCTCCTGTGCTATAACTCACTGGACAGAGATCCACACACGACAGTTGCCCATGGGGGGAAGGTGCTGGGGGTCACAGGTGCCCAGGAGCCCCTTCACTGTGGGGTTGGGGCTGATGTCCCCCCGCAGGGGATGGGATGCTGGGAGCTGGTGGCACCAGGGCTACTTCAAGTAAAATAAAATGGAAAAGTATGTGAGTATGTAGGCATAACTTTTCTATGAGGCATAAGGATTTTTAGGCAAATTTCCTAATTTAAAATAATTCTTCCCCCCCTCCCCCCCTTCCCCTGCAAGGCTGTGTATGAAACATGCAGCATTTCAAGCTCTAGAATGGAATCTGAATTTATTTGGAAATAGAATCATAGAATCATAGAATCGTCTAGGTTGGAAGAGATCCTTGGGATCATCGAATCCAACCATCTACCCTACTGTACAAAGTTCTCCCCTACACCATATCCCCCAACACCACATCTAAACGACTCTTAAAC
>JAOXNO010000041.1:613747-624188 GCA_028565335.1 Limnodromus scolopaceus | reverse complement strand
TGCCCGACCACTCTTTCCGTGAAAAATTCTTTCCTAATGTTCAGTCTAAACCTACCCTGTTGGAGCTTGAAGCCATTGCCTCTCGTTCTGTCACTAATTACCTGGGAGAAGAGACCAGCACCAACCTCTCTACAGGTTTGCATTTTAAATGCAACATTTAAAAAAATTATCAGTAAAATCCCCAACCTCAAACCCTGAATTACAAAACAGGAGGAAAAGACATAACAACTCTTGATATTTAGTTTTTTTGTTGTATGTATTTGATCACACACATTCCCTTCGCTTCCCTCCAGCTCATGTCTTCTGCTTTCTTGTCTCATCACACAGCGTGTGTCTTTAAAATACACTTGTGAGTATGAAAGGCTTGTCAGTAATTAGCTTGACATTAAATGCTAATGTGTCCGTGTCACCGGGATCACTTCCATTTGCATCAACCAGGCAAGACACTGGTGAGGGGAATTTAGGGCTGTTTACAACGGGCGTGTAGGGTACCAGTTCCTGCAGGGAGGGAAGTGCTCCTCCCTGGGGACAGCCCCCGAGTGGGGATTCCCCCTTCCCACCATGAAGGACAGAGTTTCCTTGCACTGGAGGGGGAGGAAAACTTTTCCCTGTGCTTGGAAAGGGGCTCTGGGCTGAGATGCTCCTGGAGAAGTTTGCCTCCTGGTGCAGTTTGGATTCCTTACTCAGGGAAGGACTGAGCCCTCGAGTGGTTTTGCTCTGGGGGGGTGGTGCTGCCCGGACGCCAGCTCCCACACTGTCAGAGCACAGATTTTTGGTGCATCTTGAATGTTCCCAGCGTGTCATTCCCTTTGACTGGCGTGTTTTCATGTTGTCCTTAGAGACGCAGCGTCTCAGCTCCTCCAAGACAGGGAATGAGCTATAATTACAGCTCTTGGCTTCAGACTAATTCAGCGCTTGCCCCCTTCCTCCTGAATACTGCTGCTTTTTCTAACGTTTTGACGTTCTCTTTAAAATCCATTGCAAAGCAAAAGGGGAAGGTCACGATCGCTGGCTGGGGGATCTGCTGCTCTGGGCACTGACAGTTCTCTGGCTGGAGTACAAATATGAAATCTCAAGAAAGCGGGTAGCAATGATAGCTTCTTACATGTCAGGTTCCTTCTCTATCTCTTCTGGCAGCCAGAGGCAAGATGTGATGTGAGTGTGGGTGTCGGATGCCCCAGCATTTCCACTGTCCAGCTCTGGAGAGAAAGGTGTATCAGCCTGCGAGCTGTGGCTGGTTTCTGGTTTATTAGAGTGTTTTCCCTTCCTCTGAAGACTGGCGTCAGGTAGGCACAGTGTATGAGGTGGTGTTAGTGTTCCTGCTATTGACAGAAACAGCCCCTGTTGTCTCAAAAGTGGTTTCTCACACAACTTTCTGCTTCACTTGGTCCCTGAAGGGAGGAGATGCCCAGAGTGAGGCCTTTGCCTTCCTCCATGCGGCATTTAGTTCCACACACTGGGCATCTTCTGCCCAGCCCCCTGGGGTATGTGCAGGGAAGGCTGAGGCTTCTTCTGTGAGGAGGTTCCAGCTTCTTTGGGAGATCAGTGGGATTCTTCATTGGGGGTGGGGTGGGGGGGCAGGAGGTGCTTTGTCTTACTCAGTATCAGCTGCTTGTAAGAAGTGCTGCTGGAGATGATGCAGAAGTGTCAAGGGAGGTGATTCAGCCCCTCTGCTCTGGGGACACCCTCCCCCAGTGCTACCTCCAGCTCTGGGGCCACCAACAGCAGAAGGACATAGACCTGTTAGAGCAGGGCCAGAGGAGGCCACAGAGATGCTGGGAGGGCTGGAGCCCCTCTGCTGGGAGGACAGGCTGAGAGAATTGGGGGGGTTCAGCCTGGAGAAGAGAAGGCTCTGGGGAGACCTTAGAGCAGCTTTCCAGTATCTGAAGGGGCCTACAAGAAAGCTGGAGAGGGACTTTTTATAAGGGCATGTAGTGATAGAACAAAGGGTAATGACTTCAAACTGGAAGAGTAGAGATTTAGATTAGATACTAGGAAATTTTTCACTCTGAGGGTGGTGAGACCCTGTCCCAGGTTGCCCAGAGAAGCTGTGGCTGCCCCATCCTTGGAGGGGTTCAAGGCCAGGTCGGAGGGGGCTTGGATCAACCTGGTGTGGTCGGAGCTGTCCCTGCCAAGGGCAGGGGGTAGGACTAGATGATCTTTAAGATCCCTTCCAACTCTAACCATTCTGTGATGACCAGGGAGTCCCTTCTAGTCTGTATCCATTTTCTACAAGATTTATTCCAAGACATTGCAGGGTTTAAAGCAAAGGAGAGAGTTTTTTCCTTGGATGTCTATCCACAGTGCAGACAAGGCTGTTCTCCCTGCTGTGCAGAGCCCTGCTGGCCATGGCCCCCACAGCCGGCATGCTCGGGGACATGAGGCCGGCAACCAGATCGTGACAACTCAGTTTCTCAGGGCAAAAGTGCTATAACCACGTGTGCACTTCATTGACACTTCCCCTCTGAGGCGGCATTTTCCAGTGGGGAAGCAGTAGTAGGAAACACAGAGCTTAATCCTAGTTTTACAGTGACTTATTGTCAGTGACCTTTCGAGCAACCGCTTAACTTATCTGAGCCTTCATTTCCCCGTGGAGATAATCGTGTATCAGAGGGCTTTACAGATTAAACGCCTCATTGACTTGAAAATCACCTTTCTTCCTGAAAATCGTTTGTCCATTGGTTTTTCCAAATGGCAGCAGGGATACTCCCTGCTCCCTCAGCTGGTGGGTGACCCCAAGCTGTTTCTCCATCTGCCTGCTTGGTGCAGGACCAGTCGAGCTGAGATGCCCGCCGGGATTTGGGCATCGCAGCCAGATGCTGCTGGACCAGCTCCATGCAAACCTCACGTGAGGACCTGGGACATCAGTTGCCTCGTGTCTGAGAGCACAGAAGCCTTGGGGCGAGCAGAGAAATAAGGCTTAGCAGCTCAGGGGTGGAGTAAGTCATGGTGGACCATGAGCCTTGGGCAGGAGCCACTTTGTGCTGCAGTGCTGGGCTACTGTCACTGGGCTACTGTCAACATTGGATTTGGGATATCTGCTGTGCTTGCACACCCACAGACCTTCCCAGTTTCCTAGATAATTCCTGTTCATAACTCCCTTTAATGAGGTCATTGCTTTAAAACAGCCAAAGAATTAAAATGGTAGAGAAAAATAGAAGAGGGTTAAAAACCAAAGAAACAACAAAAAAAGGGAAATAAGTTTATAATAACTTCTGAATGATAAACTCCCAAAGTCTAAATTCCTGCTGTTACACGTTGTATGTAAAAACTGTAAAGCAAAATAGCACTTGACTCAGACTCAGGTCCTGAAGTGTTTACACAGTTTTTAACCTTTCCTTGTGCAAGAAAACAGTATCATGGCTGCAGATATCACAGAAGTTTGTAGAAGTGAAGAAGACCAGTGACCTGTATAATGTACAGAGACTTTTTGAAAGCCTTAACTTCAAGGCAAAATCCTCCAACGTATTGAGTAAGAAGTTATGAAAGCAGAAGTTAAATGGATTAAGAGCAATGAAAGGGAATAACTGTGTGTTAGAAATCACCACCGTGTGGAAATGTTTGCGCTGGGGCTCTGCAGGGCCTCTCCAGTGTTTGAGTCAATCACTTTGAAGGATATTACTGTTGAATAAAATGAATAGAAAATCTACCAAAGCTGTGGTAGGTAACACTGAGCTAATTCTGACTAGGAGTCAGTGAGATGGAGCCATGTGGATCATGGATGTGCCCATCCAAAAATAACGCAGGTGTCCATGTGCCCATCCAAGGGCCTCTGTTGGAGCAGGAGAGGCAGGATGGGTGGACAGGATGGGTGGCAGTGTCTCAGTTTGGGGGACAGGGGACAAACTGTGGGTTTGATGCCATGGGAAACATAGCCATTGTTTGGAAATGATGGGCAAAGGAGCAGCAGCTGCCCTCCCTCTGCTCTCGCTGTGTGTGGGATGGGTGAGATCAACCCCACGTGGGTTCGATGTCCAACTGCTCAGGAGGCAAGGAGAAGGTGCTGCGCAAAAGCCACAAAATGCTTTGGGGTTGGAAGAATAGGCCTTAAATGAACACATTAAGGATCTCAGTCTAGTAATTTATTAAGAAGAAGACTGATATGGTTTGAGTATGTATCCCAGATGGACTTTTGTAGGGAGAAGATCTTGATGATCTTGTCTTCAAGAGAGTGCTTCATTCTGGCAGGGCAAGGCAGAGAGGAACCAGTGGTTTAGTGAGGAAGCTGATACATTCAATCTGCAAATAAGACCTGCCTTAACAGCAAGTGTGGATGAACTGTCCCTGCCAAAGGAACAGCTGGATCCTTCCTCTCCAGATGCCGTCAGGTTCAGAACAAGCATGATGTCCATCGAGAACTACGAGAGCTGCAGCAAGAGGTTAATGATCTCAGTAAAATGCAGCTGGGTGAACACTGACCTGTCTGTATCCACACAGATTAAATGAATTACAGGTGCCCCTTACCTTAGAGTCTATGCCTTTATGATCTAATTGATGTGTGTTTCTGATTCAGTGTAAGAATTGGCCTCTGAGAGATCATCCAGGGGTCCTCCTGTGCTGGAAAAGCGGTGATGTGAACTCAGGGAAGGTGTGAGACCTCAGCTGCGGAGTCACCTTCTAGAGGTAAGTAATCACAGCCCCTTGCACTCGGTTCAGCTTGAAAAAATGACCATGGTATTTCAGTAAAGAAGACTTTATTTTACAGCTCGTTAGGCTGAGAATTAGCAGACTGTCCATCTCTGGTTTGGAACAGTTCAAAGGGGATCTTTATTTCTGTAACTTTGACAATTTCTGCAACTATTTCCAAATCCTGTTGTGTGCATGTATGTGTCTGGCTTCAAAGGTCATTGCTGGTCCTGGACATGGGGCGACAGCAGCCAGTGACATCTGTGGTGAAGAAAGCCAAAGGCCTCTTCCCATGGTCCAAGCATCTTGGGGTCACCCGCCATCCCTGGCCTCCTGCTACAACTTGCTCATGGCTTCAGGTTGAGGCCAGCCAAGGTGCTGACTGGCCACTGGCCCAGACGTTATTCTGGGCTTTAGTGCTTAAAAAACAAATGCTGTATCCCAAAAAATCTTGTTTGTTTGGCTTGCTCAGTCCTGCGTTAACTGGCACAGGGATGTTAGCACACAGTCACTAATCGCACCAACTAACACCCACGTTCATGCTACAACGTGCATTAATAAATCACACTTTCTAATTGTTAGGAGGAGGCTGTTCTGCCTCCACTGAACTCTTTCCCTTGCTACATTTGTTTCTGTAATTAAATATTTTTTTCCCTTGTATTATGGCTAATTTAAAGGCACAAATATTCAAATGTATGAACATAAGTTCTATTAAAGTTTCAAAATGTCAAACTCATTCACGCCAAAAGTAAATGAAAACCTTGATATAAAGCCACGAACGCGGAAATGTTCCATTTCTGTGATGCAGAGTAAGCTGAAACTCATGACTGATCTTCCTCCACGCCACATGTTGAAAAGCAAAGCGCAGCTTGTAGCTAATATTGACCGTGAATTCATAAAATCAGGGAGGTTTCAAACCCTTTCTGAGAACCTTTTCTGTTATAAAAGCATCAGCAAAGACCATGGACACCACCAGCCATTCAGGTGGCTGTTCTCACCAAACCCTGCCCTTTCTCCCTGGGCTTGGTCCTTAGCCCTCTCCCTGCTCCCCTCTGGTTGCAGTGACATGTCCTGTGGCACCTGCTAAAAGAGATATTCCCTCTCTCCTTGTCTGGCTGGAGTGCCTTTAAAAGTTTAATTTTTTACTGCCAGCCCATTATCCTGTACATGCTAATGTCAGCAATAGGGACACTTCTCACCTTGTTCCCCATACATATGTCTAAATAATTTTATGTCCCTAACTACAGCAGGCCAGGTAAAGCTTTTAAATTAGCTGCCTCAAGAAGGAGGCCTGACAGACTTAACTATGAGCTCTACACAAAGACCAAAGAGGACAGTGATGTCTATGAAGCTGGGAGTGATGGGCTTTCACTGACCAACCTTTCCCAACATCTGGCTCTGATTTTAGCACGATGGCATTGGGAGCCTCGTCACACCGTGTCCATCATGGTCCCCTAACACAGTACATGAGACTCGAGGAAAACCATGGGTGAGTTCCTTATTGCCATTTTTTTTTATTAGGCAGGAACTGTGATGCAGAAAGAGTAAAGCAGCACAGACTCATAGGTGGTTGTTAAGGATGGTCCAAGCACACCATGGCATCGAAGAGACTGTCAGGCCATGCAACAAGCTTGTTTGGCTTTGGTGACAAGGGGACACACCAGCAGAGCTGCCACATCTCTTCCAGTACAAATCTCTGCCTAAAGTGCCTGTCTGAGCCTGGATAAACGTGGCAATGAGGCATCAGCAGTGATGGATGCTCTCTCTGGCTGAGCATCCTTGCCCTGCTGCGGGCACAGCGCTCCTGCCTGCAGATCAGAGACAAAGCACCCTTGGCCGAGCTGTGACTGGCATTAACACCAATAAAAAGCCTCACGAGTGGTGTTAACCCAGGTAAAAACCCTTCCTGCGTGCCTGGTGGCAGGCTGTTCACTGAGGCTGCTGTGGAAGGGGGGGCACTGGCGGGGTGGCCGAGGCTTTGGAGAATGAGCATCCCCTCCTGGGTACCTCTTGTGACCCAGCTCACGTTGGGGCACTCTTCTTTCCTTCAGCACGGCTTCGTCTCTGTCATTGAGCTGCTCGTCTGAGGCGTCTGGTTTTCTCTTTCAATTAGGCACCCTGTTAAAAGATAGGTGCTTTTCCTTGTCACATGTATTCCGACCGTAATAGGATTAGTGATATATCTTGAGTGACTGCTCATCTTAATGGTATTACCCGGGTCAGTTTATCACATACTTGTCTCGTTACTCGTTACAGTTACATCTGTGACAGCCATTTCATTCTCCTCTTGCGTTTCTCTAATCCCGGAGATTCAACAGCCTGAGGCCCTGCTCCTTTGCTTGCATCAGCTCTGGGGGAATCTTTGTGGCTATGGAGATCCAGGGGAAGGGACGGAAAGCCCCGGGCACACACTGAGGTACAATGGGATGGATGGTGAGGAAGCGGCAGGTTTGACAGAAATAGCCCCTTTCCTCCTGCATTTCCTGAGCACTGTAGCCCATCACAGGAAGGTGTATGAAGAGCCATTCAGGCTAAATAAATAAATGTAAGTCAGCACTGCCTTTGGGTAGCTGTGACCAGCTTGGGTGCACTTGGTGTCCAAGTAAGTGTTGGGTTTGTTTTCTTCTTACTATTTCTCCATATAAGGCGTTCATAGCAAATTAAAAACATACCCACCTGAAAGCATGAGTTGGGATGAGCATTCCTGGTGTTTTGGATGCTGATAGGGATGGAGCAGGGGGTGTCATGGAGTTCCGAGTGTCGGGCAGTGGGAGCTTTGCATGCTCTTTGCTGGGGACAGGGCTTCAGGTCGGTGCTGGTGGTTCCTGATGGCATGTGAGATTCCAGGAGACGTTACTCCTGGAACTCTCAGTCCAGAGCGCAACTGTCTTGTGAAGTTAATTTGGGTTGTGTGAATCCAGAACAAGGACTACAGCAGTGGTGGTGGTGAGATTGGATATTTCTCAAGATCAGCTGCTAATGTCCTCTGAGAGGAGGCTATGAGAAGGGTTGGGACGAAACCTCCATGAGCTATCTGGGAATTGAATGATTGAATCATAGATTAAGCATCCTCAGTGAATGTGAGGACAAAGCAATGTTGACTTTCTAAATGAACATGCCATCTTGTTCCCTGTAACATTTTCCAGATATTCCTTCACTTCTTACTTGTGCCTTTGCAGAACAGCAGGATGAGTGGATGGCCAGGGAGGTTCTGTAAATTACACTGAGCAAACAGGACTTGGACTACCCTGGACGAGGACATTTTCAGGCTAATTTCTAGTTCAAGTCGGCATGTTTGAAACTAACAGGTTTTGTATTTTGGCCCTTGTTTTCACTCCTCATTACAAAGCTGAGGAGCCTAATCTGAGAGGCTGGTGTACACAATGAAGTAAGGTAAGACACACAGTTCTCTGTGCTACAGGAGGAGGAAGTAAATGTGACTACCATCTCTCTGTGGTCATGACACACCTTTCTAGGTCTGCTCATCATCTGGAGAGTGGCTTTTCTAGGGCATTTGTTTGCAAATCGTTTCCCTGCAGCAGAATTACTGTTCGGGAGAGAAATCATCTTGGCTGGAGTTGTGGAGTTCTCATTCTTTAAAAGAAGAAAAGTTTCCAAACGACTGCAGTGAGGAGCTGCCAAACTTAGGTCTTGATACAAGACACTGTGCTCAGAGGAGCAGAAATAATTGTTTTGCATTTTCTTTACAAGAATTAAAAAGGAGTCCAGATTTGCTTTGTTTGGAATGCCACTGTTTGTCCCAGCTGGCCATGATGCTGCTGGGTTGGGAGCGATGGGGCTTTTCAGCACCTCCCATGCGTATTAATTGTATGAGGGGCAGCAGGTACGGCCTCGAAGTCACAATAGAAGAGTGCATTTTTCAAACCTGTTATTCTTTTTCCTGTTCAACTTGCAGAGTATTTATGGTGTTCTTTGTAAGACTTTTGTTTGTTTTAGCAACATAGGCTACACGTCACCAGGACCTACCTTCAGAGTGGAGTTTTCCTCCCTGGGAGATGAACAGTGCAGAATAACTCATAACTCCTGTGGAAATAGCCTCTGCAGCAAAGCAGTGAGAAATCCCAAAGAATGGGAAGAAAGGGTACAGGTCTGGCTGCAAGGCAGACCAAAATAAATGGTAAAATTTGTGCAACTGAGGGAGCAGGAAAAAAAAGAGCAGTGTTACGCGATAGCACTGAGAGCTGCAGCCTGGAAAAAACCCACTGGAAAATAGCCCTGCTAAACCTGGGGGATGAGAGTCTGTTTAGAAAGCAGGGGTTCTTCGCTACAGTTGAGATGACTTGACACAGGATTTGTACTGATGCACCAAACTATGTAGAGTTTGAAAGACTGGAGCTATTATTTGTAATTTTTGAAATGGAACTGTGGGTGTGCGTTGTGTGCAGAAGAGACTTGCATCGATGCAGGAGTCACTGACCAAACTCTCATGGAGTTGATGATGCTGAATATTGCTCACCTCCAGTGACTTCAGCAATTGTCTTGGGCACAGACCTCGGCGGGGGGGACAGCAGCCAAACAGTTTACATCTGCTGAGACTGAGATTATTCTTTTAATTATCCTCCAGAGGGAAGGGGAAGGAAAGTGGAAAGAGAAAAGGAATGGAAAGGAAAGGGAAGGGGAAAAGCAAGGGAAAAGAAAGGGGAAGGAAGGGGGAAGGAAAAGGGAAAAAGAAAAGGAATGGAAGGGAAAGAGGAAGGGGAAAAGGAAGGAAAAGAGGAAGCAGAAGGGGAAGGAAGTGGGAATGAAAAGGGAAAGAGAAAAGGATTGGAAGGGGAAGGAAAGGGAACAAGAAAGGGGAAAGGAAAGGTCCTTGATAACTGATTTAGTTCTAATAATTAGTGCTATATTAATGGGAAACTGCAAGACTCCAAATACAGGAAGGAAGGAGGAGGGATGTGGGTGCGTCTGACAAGCTGGGGATAACATTTTGGAAAGACTCATATTGACTTGTACTTGGAGGTTTTCAGCATCTCCCCCACCCCCGGACACTGAAGGATTCTGTGAATCTAAGGTGTAGGTGCCCAAATACACATTTTGGGTTTGCAGCCTGGGAGGCGTGATGGCAGGATAGGGCTTTGCAGGTGTCCTACACAACTGTGGTTAAGAGAGATAATGTTTGGTGTATAAATAAATATTGAATGATATCACGGAGGTAACTATTTTCTCTGAGTACCACATCAATAGTTGTAATTTGCTGCTGCAGCTGTGATGATATAAAGCTATAAAAGAGGTGAGGTTTGCACAGGAAAGGTAGTATCTTATTAGTCTCAAATCTGTTACAAAGATGTGAAAAAAAGGTTCGGATATCCAAAAGCTGTTCTGATTTTTCCAGCTACATCATTTGGCCTAACAAAACAAGCTGCCTCTCCCTGCAGCGTTTCTTCCCACTGTCAACAGCACACGGTCTGGAGATGTGCACAAGGGCTTGCGTCGGCTGGTCTGGCAGAAGGTGCTGCTCCTCCGTAAAAGCACTGTGGTTACACTGGACAGGGATCATAGAAACGACAGCCCCTGGAGTTATCTTCAAAGGAGAGATTCACAAAGTTTGACCTACCAAATCTATCTGAGGGATATTTAATATGTACCTTGTTCGCAGCCCACCAGTAACTGCATGGAGAACAGCTTATCAGTGCAGGAAAACCCTTAGTCCCTACAAAAATGCAAAACGAGAGGGAACCCGTGTCAAGGTTAAACCCCAAGTGGAGAACCAACCCCAAGCACAAACTTGAGTATAAGAAGTTCCACCTAAACATGAGGAGGAACTTCTTTCCTGTGAGGGTGGCAGAGCCCTGGA
>JAOXNO010000041.1:589930-610588 GCA_028565335.1 Limnodromus scolopaceus | reverse complement strand
TGCCCAGGGCAGGGGGTGGCACTGGATGATCTTTAAGGTCCCTTCCAACCCAAACCATTCTGTGATTCTATGATTCTTTTTGAGGTTGCACCATGCTGAGAATCTGAGCTGTTCAAAAGCTTCTAAATGAGAGAGACATAATTGATCCTGACAGTTCTGTTCCCTCTGTAAGCAATGCCCCTCTTGTCTCTTGACTCGTTGACTTGCTTTGATTTTGTGCAAATCTGTCACCTGTTTCTGTGATACATTTCCTCATTTGCAAAAGAGGTCTTGCTACTACACTAATCTGCTTCCAGTCTTCTCAGCCTTCATTTTTTAGCCTTTTTTGCTGTTTCATTGCTTTTGGGCCGTAGGTGGAGTGCCAGGCACTGCTCTCCTTGGAGCAAGGTCAAAACATGACACCAGTTCCACTCCTTGTACTTGCTCCAAGAGAGCCCTTCTGGGGCTCATTCTTTTCCAGCTTGGGTTATGAAAAACAATGCACTTTTTGGCTTTAAAAAGCAAAACTAGGCAGTGCTTCTTTTCTTCTAAGACTCTAAGAAATGTGCATGTTCTGATTTAAAAATGCCCTTGTGTCACAATTTATGCCCCCTTGAGCTCAGCTCTTTATGAGTTTTTCATGTTAGAATATTGCTGTTATTTATTAAATCCCTGATAAAGCTACACTTAATGCTCCCATAATAGAATATGCATCTTTAAATCTGCTGAATATGTGGTTTGTCACTGATGCAAAGTGTACTGATTAATTAAATAAGACTTAGAGATTCATAAAGCAATTGCTCCAAAATGAAATGTTATTTACATCTAAGTGTATTAACAATTATGGAAACTTAATTTTTCCTTTATACAGTCTGTCTTGAAATTCCACTGGTATTTTAGCAGTCTCATGACTTAATGATTTAAAATTAATTTTCAGTATTAAACACATTTGCAAAAAAAATCAGGAATATTTTTCAAAATAAATAAGGCTGACATTTTGCATAATGGCAATTTAACAATTCTTGGGGGCGGGGGGAAGAAGAGAACAAGGGAATTAAAATCATATATGAATTTTTGTCCAGTTTTTAACGTAAATATTCTGTCATAACTGTAGTATATGAGTCTTAAAATGTCCTTGTATCGTGATGACTTTTTGTTAACAAAAAGATCGCCTATCTTGCTTTCATGGGTACTGTCTTCTGGGTTGTCTCCAGTTCTGCTGCCCCTTGCTTATTATCTATCAACAGTTTACTGGGCAGTTAATCAGCCGGCACCAGACAAATTCAGTCCTTTATCAAGCGCTTTATCAAGGGCTCATCAATCGGCTGAGAGACTGCTCGGTTAGTCCAGCGAGACCTTGCAGCCACAGCTGTATTAATTCAGCTATAAAAGACAAAACCTCATTCACTCGCTTCCTCTTGTTTTCCTCTTTTTCATGTAAATGGGAAAATGAATGATGCATCAGATATCTGAGTCTCTCCTTCACCAAGGTCTTTGTCCGTATGTTTCCTTTTTTATGTAATTAGTGTTTTAATAGGTAGAGGGTGAAGGTCTGGGAAAAGTTCGGGATTTCTAAGACCTGATGGGAGTTGATGGGTGGTGTCACTTAGAAAAACATTAACCCAAGATCTGGTCTCTAGCAGGAGTTTTCGTCACTCCTTTGGTACCACTTTTGTTGTTGAACGGTTCCCAACAACATCTCCTTCTGTTGAATCTCTTACCCAATTATCACTTACAGCTCACAGAAGTTCATTAGCAGCCTAGTTCCCAGGGCCTGGCTTACAAACATCAGTGAGAACCCGAAGGAGCTGTTCTCATTAAGCTTTTAGTATAAAGGTACAACTACATTCAAGCCATACATAACATTTTTTCATTAAATTATTTGTTTATTAAATTAATCAATATGGCACAGTTCTGCTTGGTTCTAACCTGTCCTTGTCCTTCAGACCTTCTGTTTTTAGCACTCTTCGTGTGGGGGCCTGGGGATGTCTTATTTTGGTTTTGTTTTTTCTTTTTCCCCAAAGTCCTTAATCCTTCCTTGCTGGACCTTGTGAGACACCTTATACTGGTTCTCCATGGGAGTGAGCAACAAGACTTGAGTGTTCTTGAATTTCACTTGTCTGTTTTCTTCATTAGAGAGAATAATTTTCCATAGGGAAGGTGAGAAGTTAGTGTGGTTCAAACTGATGGTGTCTTGGTTTAATGTTTTCAAAAGTATTTGGAAAGAGTTTTAATTTCTCTGTAACATGAAGCACTTGAGCTTTAAACCCCTTTATTTTAAGTACATTGACCTTTTTAAGAAGGACTTGTCTGAGTCCATGGGTCATGTTTTCTTGGCCCCATTCAAGGAGCAGGTTGTGCCAAAGGCGTGTGCTGTGGATGCTCTCCTCCGTAGCACGATGAACCCCTCCTGCTGCTCCAGGTGTCAGGGAGCAGGCAGGATTCATCAGGACCTGTTGGAGCTGGAGCGGTGGAGGGTTTGCACATGGAAAGCATGATCTGCTGAACTCCCCAGGCTCCCTCCTCCTCACCCGCCTCTCCCACATCCCAGCCCTTTTGAATCTCTTCTCTCCCATGTGGAACACGGTGCTGCAAATGTGTACTGAGTAAATCTGTCATAAGGATTTTTATTATGCAATTCTGATGTGCAAGAATTGTATCTAAGCTGTTTAGAGTCATTGATTGCTATTGAGCTAATGAGCCAAGTGCTAATCAATTCTCTAGGAACTGCCATGAAAAGCTATTACACCTCCCACAGTGCCTGCATTGACTGCTTATTGGCAGAGTGATTGTGTTATCTGCCTCAAATTTCACCAGACAGACTATAATAATCTGGGAAAATAATTTACCGTCAATGATACTATAAGGCATGTCTGAGAATGATGAAAGAGGACGATGCCAATAAACTGCTGCATGGAGCCTTCTTTAATTGTAGATGTGTATTTACACACTGCACTTTCCGCTGCCTCCGCCTGAGGCTTACCACGGCACACCCACAGGGTGGATGTCTTTGCCTAATTGTCTTTCTAGCATGGGAAATGCAGTAGATCTTCTCTAAGGCTTCAGAAGAGCATTTGGTACCCTGTCCCGAGGGAAACGGGTAGGTAACCTGGGGGACGTGTGACTCGGTACAGGAGGGAACAGAGGGACTGAAGGGTAGAACGTCATGAGGTTGGTCCTGGGGTGGAACCGCTGGGGGAGGCTGGGGCTGGGCTTTCCAGCAGTGACTCTGGCACGAAACCATAACAGGTAGGGAAATTGAGGGGTTTCACCAGGGTGAGGGAAAGGAGTGTGCAGATTGTAGGGATTAAAAAAAAGAAATTAATAGTGAAAGTAGAGGACTATGCAATTTAGGAGTTATGATATATTATGAGTGAGAGTAGATCAGTTGGGTACAAGCAGAAGAGAAAACAAGAAGAAATCTCAGTCGAACCAGGACTCTCATCCATGAATACATTGCGTGTGGCATTTCCAGGCTGACAGGCTGGAACACAAGTAACACAAACCAATAATCAAAAAACAGCTCTGTGGGATTCTGGGTTTAGGAAAAAGTAATTCCAATCCAAGCTGGGCTTTGGGAGGTGCTCCTAAATGTTTTGGCACAGACTGTGAAAGAGCAGAGAGTCTTCTCAAGGCTGCTGGAGCAATGGCCCGTGTACAGAGCCACCAGGAATGGTAGACAGTGATATAAGAGGATAATGTTTGAAAAGAGGATTATAAAGTGGTAAAAAATAAACATAGGCTGAAAATTACAAGACAGAGAAGCAACTCTACTTTTTTATCAGTATTCCAAGAGAATCCAGTGTGGTTTTCTCTCCTTCCTCCAGAGCTGCCTCCTGCCAGAGAGTATTTTTGGGACTGGATTTGCCTCTAGCTGTGCTGAAGACCAGTGCCCTGCAGTGTGTCTGTGTCCATCCTCTTCCTCCTCCCTGCTTTTCCTTGCTCTCCCATCCCATGGGATGAGGCATGAGGGCGCAGAGCTCCCTGGGGTCACACACTGCTCCTTGCCTTGCTCTCTGGGACAGCATCACCCTTGATGATCTCTGTCCCTCCAGTGCAGTGCTTTTCGCATCACTTACAACATTTACAAGATCCTCTCTGTAATTAATAAGCCATGTATGATGTTACATGATCTATACACACTTAACTCCATGTATAACCTTATTCCAGCTTTCCATACGGGCCACATGTTGCGTGGCTTACGCAGACGACATGCAGACTTGTTTCCCGGTGCCTTCCATCAGCTCACACTCCTCAGTCTTCTCTTGCGCTTTGAAAGCATCTGTTGAACTCCCCCACTGTGTTACAGCGTCCATCGTGAGCTGAAGTCTCTACTGGTAAACTGCTAAATCAAACCCAGCTGCAACTGTAATATCATCCCTCTTCTATCGTTTTCTCTTTATTAGCCAGGATCATTAAAACCAAACCAAATTGATAGTGCATTTTCATTGATAAATATATTTAAGTTTGTCTTAGCATCCAAAACACTGTTTGCTAGAGTTTTGTACCTCAGAGCTTAATTTTACTAAACATTGATATAACAAAATTGAAATATAATGTCATTTCTTTGCTAAGAAAACCAAGTGTTCCCACCCACAGTTAATTGTATTGTGGTGATGTTAGGTTTTGTTCTTTTTTTTTTTTTTTTTTTAACAGAAGTGATAAAAATATGCAGGCTTGACTGAAATGACCTTGTGCTTTTCATGTCACCAGCTGATAAATCCTAGGACAGTTGCAGGCATTTACCCATGTCTTCTCAGCAGCCAGAAGGACAAGGATTCCTGGCTGGAGAGCACATATCTGGGCTTCCTGCTGGTAGGGAAGCAGGACCCTCATTGAGATGCAGTGATTTTCCCAGGCTGTGGTGCCTGAGCGATGCTGCTGCAGCTCCTTGGCTGTTCGTGCCTTCAGAGCACCTGCCTTGGGAGGCACCACCTTGTTCAGCTATCTGCCAACCCAAGGATTAATTAGTGCTACAGATACACTATTCAATTAGTGAATTATAATTATAATTTAAAAGAATGATAGAAGAATGGCACGATAAATTGGAGTGGGATTATGGGTAGATCTCTGCTGAGCCTGGTGCCCAAGATGCAGGGCTGAGAAAAAACCCACCTTCCTTCAGCCAGTGCAGGAGGTCCCCAGGCTGCGGGACCCGGCTCAGCCCCAGGTTCTGGGAACCGAGGTAGTCTGAGAGGAGAGAGAGTCCCAAATTATGAATTTTGGCTACTTCTGCCTCAAAGCGGAGCTGTAGAAACAATCCATATCATGATACTTCCCTGCAGCAGGTGTTTCTGTGACACCACGTACCGATCTTACAGAAACTATTCCTGCTTTTCACAGAGAATTTTCCAATTGGAAGAAAACAAATTCCAAGGGCTATTACTGAATGACAACAGAGAGAGCCAAGGTAGTGGCTTTGTAGCTGTGAATGCTGCAAAAATTCCAGCGTATCCTTATGGAAGCTCTTGGCTTAAGCTGTTGCCCACCCATTGCTGCAGGATAAAAGTTAAAACATAATTTATAAATGCATTGGGAACTTTGCTATTTGTGAGTAGATGGGCTGTGGTTTGTTTGTCATACATTCCCTCAGAGGCTGAACAAACTCGGTGATGGCTGGTTGTGAAGAGACACACTCCTGGACATGGACGTGGCACGGGCTGGAGCCAAGCCTCCAAGCGCTCCTGGTTAGAGGTGAGCAGGGACCGAGGGCTTTTTTTTTCTGCAAAAGGCCAAGGAGAAGTACAGAAGAGGCAGGTCTGCCCTGGGGCAGGTCTCCCGGGGGGCACTGCTCCTGGGAATGGGTGCCCTTCTGGAGAAGAACCAGCCATGGGCCTGCAGACATGGAATCAAAACAGTGGGAGGGTTTTGTCACCCTTCAGATGTGCTTTTGCTGGCTGTGTTAGGGAATGGATGCTGGACATTCTGGTATTTATCTGGAGATTTCTAAAGAAGAGGAAAAGGTAAATTTGCTGTTTTCCCTTATGTTTGCTTCGCAGTGGTTAATCACCCCAGCTCCTCGGGCTGCGTGCTGGCTGTCTTGGAATTCGCCTGGATTCAGTTCCTGCCCATAGCTGCTTGTTCTGCTTGCCTCGCTTAGATTAGAGAGACCTTTAATACCTGTTGTTTTCTCCCTGTGAAGGTACTTATACACTGTAATCAAGGCTTCTCCTAATCGTCTTTCTGATGAACCAAACAGATTAAACTCTTTAAATCTCTCCGGGTAAAGAAATTTCTCTAATAGTCAAATTATTTTTGTAGCTCTTTTCTGCCCTCTCTAATTTGTCGAAGGTTTTTTAATGCTGAGCGAGCAGGACGGAGGGGTTTTGCAGCGAGACTGTGCTGTGTCGCCTACCCCAATGCGATCTCACCGATGCTCACCCATGTTTTGCACACCCAGGTCCCACACTGGTGACCCCACAAAGCATGGAGAGAAGGACTGGCAGCTCCCCGCAGAGCAGCTGGGCTGTTTCATTCCAAAGCACGATCAAAAGCACCTAAAGATTGTTAGAGATGTTAATTTGACCTGACATTACATACCAGTGTGGAGTTTCCATATTCAAAGTTCTCTACCGAGAGGTATTTCAAACTCATCGCATGCTAGGACCTCAAACCGTGATGCTACATGAATCCGACCCCCATGGTATTTACCATCAATACTGTCTCCGTTGTCCATGGACATCATCAGCAATGAATCCATGTTTTATTCACTGATTAAAAGTGGTGATGAGGCTGCAGGGCTAGACCTGGACCTGACCCTTGCAGTTTCCTGGCAAATAGGTTCCTCTGCCCCCCTTCACTTCCCTGTTCTTCTCACTATGTTGAGCCTTGTTATTGTCCAACCTTCTGGTGTTAAATTGAGCTTTGCTGGATGCGCCAGCCAGCCTCTAACCCAGCCCATTAGCTCCCTTGCCTGGGAGAAGTGGTTTGGCTAATTTACACAGCCTCCGTCCCACAACGTGCTGCAAAACTGATTTTTATTTTCTTTTTTTCCCCGTTGTTATGCCAGTCATGTATCAAGTGATTCAGCTTCAGTGTCTTCTGCAATCTCCCTGCAGGACCAGGAAGGTCTCTGAGAAGACCCCTTGGAAATGTCTTTTCTGCATTTCTTTTCCAGGATTGGAGGCGTTTGTTAATTTGCTCTTCTTTACACTTCCCCCAGGCAATATTTTAGGAGAAGTTTCCAGTAGTACGGGGTGAAAATCAGATGAGCCAAGACTGTAGAGTGTTTTGAAGTGTTTTGCTTCGCACAAGCCATTTGGTGATATTGGCAGTAGTGAAATATGGACCAAGCACATCAGCATAATTCACGCGATGCCTGTTACTTGCTGGATGATGGTGTGTTTATAGCGCAGCTTTTCACTTGGTCCTGATTGAAGCTGGCATCCCCTGGAACGCAGGTGCAGCTCCCGGGCAGGGGGAGAGAGGAAATAATTTGCAGAAAGTTAAAGAGAAAAAGCTTCCATCTCAATCAGATTTCAGACACCTTTTGGTTTTTTATTTTTATTTTTTTTCCCCCCAGGATGGAGAGGAATGATGAAGGCAGAATTTGGCTGCTTTCTAAGTAAACACAACAAGCTTTTGCATATAAACATCTGGGACTTTCTGTTGGCTGAGGGGAGTGAGAGGATCTTGGGTCTGTGTGCTTGGAGGCTGCAGGAACATAGGGGCAGGTTTCCTGGGGTGGTGGGGGGAGGCTGCTTCCCTCCCCAGAGCCCGGTGGGGACCGTGGTCCCAGGCACGATGGAGAGGAGCTACTGGTTGTCCCCAAGCCCTGTGTGGTACTGTCCTGGTTTGAGTGACACAGGGCTAATTTATCTCCTAATGCTGGCGAAACTGCACTTTTAGGAGACTCCAGTGTCTGAATTGTTGAAAATATTTACTCTATAGACAGCTCTGGGGTGTGGGTTCAAGGTCTCACTGTTGTTGAGCTCCCCAGGTGCAGGGATGAGGAGGAGCAAGACCTGGGCACTTGACCCAAGCTGCCAACAGGATTATTTCATACCATCAACGTCACATTCAATATAAATTAGAAAGTTTGCTGAGGAGCTCTCTCTCTTTCTCTCTTTCTCTCTCCCTCGATGGCTGCCACCCTGAGAACTCCTTGCCCTGGTGCCGGAACCCTGAGCCCTTCCCGTCCTCCTGAAGCCGCAGCGCTCGCAGGGTCCCACACTGGCTGTCCCTGCGGGGAGGGCACAGCTTTGCTGGGGGAATGGGCTTGGTATAGTACCTGTGTATTTTATTTTTGTATTGGGATTAATATTAGTTCTTTAGTGTTATTAATGTTAATTGTCTCGTCTTACCTATTAAATCTGTTTCTAGTTAAACCCTCAGGTTTCCTTGTTTTTCCCCGATTTCCCTTCCTGGGTGGGGAGAGGTCATTGTGTGATAGAGTAATTGTCTAAGCCACAATAAGTTGTTGTGGATCCCTCAAATCACAGCTGGTAGGCATGCGGTGCATGATCATGCCGGATCCCGGGGGATGCCCAGTACCCATGGGAGGTCTGGGTTTGGTGGTGCCCTCCCAGCAGCTCGTGGCACCCGATTTGCTGTCTTCCCCAGGTTGGGTCACCATCTGACTTCGATCTCCTCTGTCACTTTAATGCTGTTTCCCACATGGTGAAACAGCCAGTTGTGTTAATAGGATATTAATGAGGACAGCAACAAAACTCCCTTGTTACTTGGAGCTATGCAAATAGCGATTATTTTGTTGTTAACGATTTTGTTCTACAAAGATAGCGCTACACCATTGTATTTTCTCTTTCGGGTATCACTTTCCAGCAAGAGCTGACTCACATGAGTGCACTTCAGTTAACTTCTTTTTTTCCTTCTTGCCATAGGAAATTCTGAAAAAACAAACCCACTGGACAACAGGGTTCAGGGGAAGGGAAAGTTTTAGTCCTGTGTTTAGGTAACATTGCCAGTATTGGTAAATTGGGTACCTCAACTTAGATGGCCACCTTGGGATTTCATCCTTCTACCTCTTTCTCTCATGGTAATGATGTATGAATCGGTTTAACAAAAGACAAATAAAATTACTAAAGAAAATAAGTTTTCAGATTATGAGATATCCTCTGGCATTAATTTTTAGAAGTGCTGAAATGTTTATTTTCTTTATTAACAAAACTGCAGACAATGGTAACATTTTTTAAGCCCTAAGAAATTAGAAGACAAGAAAATGGGAGGAAGAATAGGCACATTTTTCATGATAAAGGAGGAGGTATTTAGAAATCAAGGAACTGAACCATGACTGATGAGTTTAGGTTAAGTTTTCGTCTCTACCAAGGGCTTGTTGTGCAGCTCAGATAATTAAATTTCTGTGTCTCGTTTTGTCCATCCACAACTTTTTCCTTCTGAGTTTATATTTGTTGAATGTGACCCGCTGTTAGAGGCTGGGTCACCTTCCTAAGCATCGCCTTTGTGCTTTGTCTTTTGCTGGAGGTAGCAGAGCACATCTGAAGCAGGTTGGACAAAGCTGCTATGGAATTTATCTAACCCAAACCAGGTGACTGGCAGAAAACTCGGGGCTCCTCCAGCAAAAGCCAGCTTTTATTTAAGTGTATCCTAATAAACATGCAACAGTATGAGTCCCGAGAGTCTGCTGCAGATCTCGTTTGCCTTTCAGGAATTAAAAAAATTAATTATCATCAAAGTTACCTTACTTTCCAACAGTTCTCCATGTTTTACTTCTAGGGCTTGATTCTCCAGTACCCTGTGGTTCGTTTCTTTGTGATTGTAGACAACCTGCTGCTACAAAAAAAAGTTTATTTTCTCATTATTATTGAAAGTAGAACTTATTTTTAACATGCATGGCTGTTCTTTAGAGTAGGGAGAAAAGAAAATATGAGATCACCGCTGGATGGAGGAAGAGTTTATCATGAGAAGTTTGGGATTGGAAGAGGATGGCTTTGCAGAGATGCCTGCCGGCTCACCCAGGGGTGGTGAGTGGAGGGTGGGAATCGCGGCGAGGGGCTCTGTTGCCCCCACTCTGCAGGAGGCTGAAGCAGGTGGTTGGGATGTTCCCTCCTAGCCCTGCAATCTGTGCAGCCACAGGAGCTCCACAAATATGCAAAGTTCACATACCTCAAGTTTCGGTAGTTTTTACATTTGCTTGGAATAATGCATGGTACTGGTACTGAATCGTATTTTCAAAGACTTAATAATATGATACAAATTAAGTATTTGGGGCAAAAGAAGAAATACAGCGCAATATTCCTATTTTATCCTGATTAGTTCTTTTTTTCTATAAATAGTAACCATACAGCATATATTAAATTCTCTCGTGTCAGAATTTATCGGGGACGTCTTTGGCTGGGCAATTGCTGTGTGAAAAATTAAGGGGTTTGCCTCATTTTATCAACATGTTTTGGTTTCACTGTTGAATAAAAATAGATTTTTAAATAATAGTCTCATAAACTAAAAGAATCCAGAATGGAGCCTGTTTTCATTTCAGAGGCGGATTCAGCGTCGTTTGATGAAACTGGAATAGATCACTTGGTAACTCTAATTACTAAGGACCATTATTACAAATGCAACCAAACCCACTAACGAACGTTGTGGTAATGCTAATTTACATCAGCCAACCGTGACACATCAGCCAGCTTTCCCTTGCAAACGTGTTGAAGGGAAGAGGGTAAAACAGAGTTATTTTCTATTTGGGAAAGGCAGCGGCTGTTCCTAGGAGCTCCGCAAATCCAAAGTGACTGAGACCAGACAATTGAATTTGTCTAGAAAACAGTCTGCAGTTCACAGAGTGCTCTTTCCTTTCTTTTCCTTTTTGGGGTGGGAGGTTAGATTTGGTTTAACATTTTCCAATTAAAGCAGGTTCTTTTTTTTGTCGCTGTTGTTTCTCCTGGCAGAACTCCTCAATGGGATCATTGGCATGCCCGGATGATTTGGTCCAAACCAGCCATACAAACTCATCCTTTCCAAATGAATGCACAGCATCTCTTCCTTCGGAACGTTGAAGTGCTACGTGTTCAGGCAGCAGACACCTTGTGAGTGCCAGGCTTAAGGTCTGAGTACCTGGAAAATTCAATCATATTTGACTCTTGTACTCCCAGGAGACCCTTTGTGACTCCTTCGGACACAGGAGGCTTCCATACTTTGATAAGAAAAGAGACTGACCCCTAAGGAGGGGTTACGGGCACGGATGTTGCCGTTGCACTGATCTAATCTACGAATTTGTTATTTTTCCAGGGCGCGCGGTTGATTTCTGGCAGCGGGGAGGCCGGTTTGTCTGGAGAGCCGAGGCGCTCGGCGGGGTGCTGATGGAGCCGGCGCAGGAGAAGATGAGCAATCACGGGCAGACAAACCCGGATTAGTCAGATGCGCCTGCGACGAGACATGATCAATGCCATTAGCATCACCTGGCAGAGCCCTGGGAGAAAGAGCTATTTCTGGCAGGCACCTTGATTTGTAGAGAATGGAGATGATTTATGATTAGGAAAGGCTGCTGGTGGACTGGCCCGGTGCTGGAGAACTTAATCATTTGGTATGAGGATACCGTGATGTGTTTGACATTCCCAACTTGTGTTGTAAAGATTTTGTGTCGGGCAGCATTTATGGAGGTGCGAAATGAGTCTTATTCTCATTTCACTTTATTTGTACCCCACAGGGAGAGGTCTTAAAACACCTTTGGCGGTTGAAAGCAGGTGAGGCTTTGGGGTCCCCTTGGCACTGGCTGGTGGGGCAGAGTGTGTTCAGGCGGCAATTTATGGATCCCTGCAGAGCAAAGGGGAAAGACACCTTGACACTGTGCTTCTGGACGTAGGGACTGCTCTGGTGGCAGTAGATTACGCTCTGCTTCAGGCTGTGGAGTTTGGTCCTTCCTGAGCATCCTGTTCACCATCTCCTTGGTGTGAGGGGTGGGAAGAGAGCAGACTCCACGGTGCTTTCCAAGGTGGGACATGCCCTGCAAGGAGGCAATAGCCAGAGCTTGCCAGGGTGGTCCAACCTTCACATCACACCGCCAGCCCAAAATGCCTCCCACACACTTGGAGATATTGGCAGCTGCCACTGACCCTGTCCCCTGGTGAAACGTGGTATAATGGGGCTCCTGTATTTTCTAAGGTCTCAAACTGGCACAGCTGGGAGGGGGGAAGTGACAGTGTGTGACTTGCCTTCCTGGGCTCTGGTTTCTCCAGCACAGCAGCGTGGTGAGGAGTCGCCACGGCTGTGATTTACTTGCAGTAAAAGTTCCTTTACTTCCCTGGAAAACACTGATGGAAAAATTTCAGAATTGTTTCCTTCCATAAAAACTGATTTTCTGAACAGATTCCCTACTCAGTGCAATATGAAAGTGGATCTGGAGATACTTTGTATTTAAAGTGGTACAAGCTTTCACTACAATGAAAGTTCCTCACCCAGAACTACAACTTTTCGATCTGATTTGCAGAGTATCAGTATTGATGGAAGGCAATGTAAATTAATTAATTAAATCAACACACACACCCCAACAGTAAAAGCCTGGGATTCTCTGTACCCTGTGTGTTTTATTTTACAGAAGCAGGCGTTTCCAACAGCTGAGTCCCCGCTCCAACCCCGTGCTTGAGCACATGGTGAAGTTTATCCTTCTGCAGATAAGAACTTTAGAACAGGCTGAACGTCAGGAGGCGTCCGCCCGGACCGCTGAATGACTCATCTGAAGATTGTTATTTAAACATTTCAACTGAATCAAGAAATCTGTCCGTCCAAAATTAGATGCAACAGTTAAGTGCTAGCCTGTCCCATCTGGCAGCCAAGCCAGGCAATGTTTGGTACACGGTAGTTAAAGCTGGTGAAAAATTCTGAACTAAGTTGTAAAATTCGTTGGGCAAGTGCTAACAACCTCTGCGGGCCACCTCTGATTGCCAAAGCTGGAGCTGTACCCACAGAGCATGCCTCGAGAGGGGAGACAATGGTTTAATTGGAGTAAGGATGCGTTTATGAGAGTGATATAAATCCCTTACAGAGAGCATGAGGAGCTGGAATTGATCAAAGAGATAGCAGAGAATGCACGGACTTGAAAAATGAGTGAAAACGGTTGTATGTGTTTTTATGGTGCTGGGAGTCAACAGATGAGTTTGGGAAGGCTGGATTTGCTCCATTCCCACTAGCACACTCGTGCTCTCATCTCCCGGCTCCCTCGGCCGGGTGACCAACAGGTCTTCAGGGCAGCGGGGACTGATGGTGTCCCCCGCACTCCGGTCCCAGTTACACAGGTAATCCCACACGGTGGTACTCAGCTCCCTGAACGTATGTGGACTTATCTCAGTTAAGAAAAATCGCCCACAGGCCTGTTGGAAAAGCATTATGAAATGGCACGGACAGCTGTTTTAGGTCTGATATTTACCAAAAGAAAGGCTGCTGGAGAAACTGAAGGCAGAAAGTAATTTGGGTGATAATGACCATAAAACAATACAAAATGATGGACTTCGTTATTCTAAAGAAAGGAAGGAAGGAAAGAAGGAGAGCAACCGAATAATGACAACGGAGTTCAAAAAAGCGGACTTCAATGGAGTCGGGGAAGCAGCAGCGAGGGTCTCCCGGGAGGACAGTCAAAGGCAGAAGGAGCTGCAGCAGAACCGGCTGTTACCGAGCCGAGCTGCTGTAAAGGCACAACGACAGCCTCCTGGTGCAAGGGGAAGCCAGGCCCTCTGAGGACACAGAGAAATAAAAAGAATCCTCCAGAAAACCAGAAATAAAGAGAGATGACTAAGGATGAATGCAAAGGAGTAAACTTCTGCCTGTAAGGATAAAATCAGAAAGTAGAGAAGGCACAAAATGGGCAAAGAATATAAAAGGAAAAAAGGCAGGCGTCTAGGAATGCATCAGAAATAAGGGGAAGACAAAGGCGTGCGTAGCCCTGGTACCGAGCAGCGAAGGGAAGCAGATGAAGGCTCAACTATTCAATGCCTTATTGTTTCAGCCTTCAGAAAAATGTTAATTGTGACCAGACAGTTACTGCAATTAATTTAAACAGGGGGATAACAGGGAAAGAAAAGATCAAAGTATACTTAGATAAATTATATATTTGCAAGCTGTGGGAGACTGGCAAAATCCACCCTAGAATACTTGCTGAATTGCCCCAGAAACCCCCTGAATGGGTGGGGATTATCTGTGGGTTGGTGAGGAATCCACAGAGAGGACTGGAGGGTGGCAAACAGAGCACCTCTCCCCCACACGCAGGTGGAAAATTACAGAGTTGGAAGCCTAAATTAAGTACCTGAGAAGGTACTAGGGCAAATGATTAAATCATCAGTGTGTGGGTATGGAGAGGATATTAAGATAATAAGAAAGAGCCGACAGGGATCCCGCAAGTCAGAGGATTTTCTTCTGATCTCAGCCTCTAGACATTTGTAGAGCAATAGATAATCACTATATGTGCTGCTACCTTTGTATACGTACACTGTACCACTGAAAATATACTTATATTCATATCATATATGAAAGAAATATTTTAAAATTAAAAATAGAACCCTACAAATATTTTCAATTTAAATTTTACATTTAGAATTAATGAAATTAGTTTGGGAAACCCTGTACTTCAGATAATGGGAACATCTTAGCTTCTGTCTATTTTGGTTTCTGGGATTCCTTCTAAAAATGTCCTTCAAGGCACAGGTATTGTGGCACTACAGCCAAGAAAATCTTTTGTGATGTTATATTTCTTTGGAGCAGTTCTCACAGAGTTTTATAAGCTCTGAATCAATCCGTGCTGGAAACAGGTGAATATTGCTGTGCTTTGGTTGTGATGCTTTCCCAAAGAACCCAAATATCAAAACCTTGAGACATATCTTCAATACCTGTAACCAACAGCTAAATTGGGGAAGAATATGCTTATGCTGTATTTTTTATCCCCTTTTGCAGAATCCCTTTAATAGAAAAGCAAGCAAGACATCTGAATTAATTTTATATGTTCTCTGAACTGCTCAAGCCTTTGAAATAACTCAGCTTGAGGTTTTAGTCAATATGAATGGAGACATTTAAAAAATCTGTGTGCTCTTCTGTCAATAAAAGATGGCAAAAGGCTAAAGAGATGAAAATAGACAGTGAAGTCGGAGATGTAACTAGTACTGAGCAACCTCCACAGGCTACAAGCCATTAGTATCTGTAATTGACAAATTTGATATGAATTTATAGCAGTGTTGATAACTAAACACCTTATATATACCTTATGTCAAAGTTTAACTTCTAATGAATGTGGATAACAAAAACGGCCAAGACCTGTGCTACAGCCCTACTGCTCGATGTGTCTTACGCGTGTGTTGCAGTTTGTAAGTGCCATGTGTTTGGCTGCGTGAGGAACCTGTGCCCCTGGGTGGCTTTGAGGTACTCAATGTTAGGAGAGATAAGGTCCCTCGTTAGATTATATCGCGTGTGGTACAGTAAATTGATCAGTGTCTGAGGAAATTCTAACAGACTGAGCAGCCTGGGAACGTTCTCCTTTCACCAGCGCCACTGAGCCAGCTGGTAGGAGAGAAACAGAAGTTCCCAGGCTGGTGGCAGATACCCGAGTGCTGTGACGTTACGTGGGTCTCCTGAGCAGCTTGCACTTAGGTTTATAGGTCACAAACAAGAGCCTTAACGGAACCCATGAACAGCAGGTGTCGCTCCTGATGATTTGTTTTGACTTTTTAGCAGATTTTTCAGGCTTGGAAGGAAAATGTAGCTTTGTTCCCCTCACCTCTCCTCTTCTCAAAAACACTTGCCAGATGGGGACCTGGACTGGGAAGGGTGGAACTTTAAATGTCCCCAGCTTCAGAGAGTGCCTGGTATGTGGACAGGTATGTCACTTAGCTTGTTTGCTGTCTGCCTGCTGTCACCTGGGTTTCACTGTGTGAAAAACAAGTTTGGGTCCAATCATGTTTGGAAGAAAACACTTATTCGTGGTGTAGAGGTTATTAGTCATTCGTCAGAGCATTAAGTCTTGTATATCTTGGTGAGGTTACTGTCCTGCAATGCTTTCATCTTCCGTGTCCTCCTTTGTCCCTCAGGTGCCCATTCTCAAAGAAACTTGATCATCAGTGCATCTTGTCTTAAATAGAACTTTGGCATGAGGGGGATGCATGGAAAACACATCACTGTGTAGTTATGAGAAAAGCACCTGCGTTCCCTTCAGTGGGCACCAGGCAGTGGATCACTCTAATAGTGCTGTTTGCAAATATCAAATAATAATGGAAAGTATGACAATAATGAAGTAAGTAATCAGATGAACTGTTGAGTACAGGTGCCTACATTTACAACTCTTTCATCAAAGAGAAAATTAAGCGCTCTCAGAATATTATGGCAAATTGCTTGCTGTTATATGACTACTAATCAGGTGGAGTACATAAATGCATCAGGAAAAATCTTCTTGAGCAATTATGGCAGTATGATGATTAAGGCACAGAGCACATCGTGGGACAGTGAATGAGCTCCTTTTCCCTGCCTACAGATGTAAATGCTTTTTGCAAAAACAAACAACAGAAGCCCAGAGCTACCCCCACCTCTGCTGAAATTTGGCTGGTGGTACAGGGTGTGGGAGAACGTGGCTCCTGCGTCCAGGCCCTCTCAGTGCCCCAGGGCTGTGCTCCAACACCTCTTCCACGTGCTCTGCCTCTCCAGCCACTCCAGGACACAGAGAGGGAACCTGCTTGGCTACTTCTGGTGCCCCAACAGCTCCCTGTGGGATCCCCAGTGGACATGGGCCATGAGCACACCCATGCCTAGAGGTGGGTTTATCCACCTCAACAGCTTCCTAGAGAAAATAGCATGGATATCGCATCGTCTCCTGCCCTTCCCAGCCCTCATGGCTTTCAGAGACAATATCCTTTCCTACCTGCTTTTTTCCAGCATCTCAGGCAGCTGGTCAAGCCCTGCATTTTCTTCTTGCTTTCTCCTTGTCTTCTGGAGCTTCTCTGAGATGCTCCAAGGCCATCTCCTGAGTCAATACAAGAGGTCTCTTGAGCCAGACTCCTGCCTCCCAGCTTCGACTTGCCATTTACTGGGACTGCTGTGGACAAGCCTTGTGCTGTGCTTGGCTCTGTTGGGTCTTTCAGCTGAGTTCTTCACATGGTGAGGATCTGAGAGAGAGCTTTGACCTGGAAAGCAAGCTGAAGATCACTGTCCGGTGCTCTCAGGTGAGGGCTCAGCCTGGGGACCAATGTGACTGTCCTTTGCATCCTCATCTCTGAAGTGAAGCCAGGATGCCCTGGCAGGATGGAGCCAGCTATTGCCCGCCCTCCTCCCCCTCAAAAAAACCCTGTGCTCTAAGCTACCGATAAAATGTGATAAAACCAGTCTCTTGGCAGGGCCTCTTCTGCAAGATGGTTCCGTGGGTCCCTTCTCTATGAGCTGAGCAGTAAGAACAATAATTTAAAGTTACAGGATGCAACTGTAGATCTTGACTACACCACCGAGCACGTGCCTGTGCCGAATCAGAGGAGGATTTTGGGGGAGCGCTGTGCTGGGCCAGGCTCCTGCAGGTGGTGGAGCTGATGTGAGGTCTCTGCGAAGGTGCTTTCAGCGCGGCAGGGTCCCTGTGTGCAGTTCGTGATAACATTTCCCAAACCCAGACTATTAAGCACAGGGGTGCGAAGTAGGAAATAGCCAACTGCTGTGTCAATGCCTTGTGTCACTTTTGAATCTCTGATCAGCAGTCAAAACCTGCTGTTTGCTATTTAGAAACTAAAATAGCATATTCCTCCAAGGCACGAAGAACATCCTTTCATTTAAGTGGCACACATGCACCCTTTCAGTTTAGCATGGCACCAGTGTCACCAAATAAGTGTCCTTCCATGTTTTGCCTTAGCTTTCTGTTGCCCAAGCCCTTTCTTCACGCTGTGCCTTAGCAAAGACCCTTGTGTTGTGAGAGCCCGCGAGCTCTCCGGCAGCCTCAGCGACTCACCATTAGCATGGCCAGTCATCCAACAAATGAACCGAGTTTTGGGTGTCTCAGGATAGAAGATAATATAATCCCATTATAAAAAAAAATGGTATCTTCATCTGTTCTTCTCTGCTACCTTCCATTTCTCTGTTATTGGGCTTTACAAATCCTTTGCATTCCCTTTCATTTAATTTCTAGCGAGTCTGGGGTTGTGAAGCTATTCCTGTGCTGACACTTGAATAGCAGATGTGCTAATATCTGTATGTATCCACTTAATCCATGCATAAAAAAGCAAACTGCTGCCTTTTTTTTTTTTTTTTTTATTGTGTACTAGTCCACAGCGATGTAGGTGCCATCTCCTCAGCCGCTGCTTCACACACGTGTCTCGCTGTGGAAAAGAGCTGGAGCCCAGACATAAAATTGTTGAGATGGTCACAGCTTTTGGGTTGTGTCGTGTAGGGGATGGAGAGGAGGCATCTGGCTGGTTCCCTGAGAAGGGGGTCATGGGAGTCTGGAAAAGTGATTGAGCATGTCCTGGGTGTCTGGATGGGAAAGTCAACTGTGCAGGTTAACCTTCCCAAAAATGGTGATGCACTGATAGGGCAGAGCCCTGCCTGGAGATTTGCTTTCCAAAGGGTCTGGGGAGCATCCCCTCTGTGGTGAGGATGGGGGCTGCTCAGCCACCCCCTGCAGAGCTAACACTGCCTTAACCATGTCTTTGCTTGCTCCTGCACAGCAACCACTGCGTGAGAGATGCACTGGCGTGGAGACTCGCTGCCTGTTGGGCTCTGGGGCTGCTACAGGTACCCTGAACCTCCCCGTTGCCTTTCCCCACTATTTAGGTCCTCAGCACAAAGCTTTCCAAAACATTGGCAAGCAACCCCTTCCCTCCCCCTGCCCCTGCCTGTACAAAGACCTTGATGAGGATGCTCCTTGGGAATCAGTCTTGCCCTTTCTCCCCTGACCAGGATGAATCTCAGTAAAAGACACAAAGATTGCTGAAGGTGCTCACAGGCTTCCTCCTCCAGTGCTCCCAGTAAGCAGGCACCGAGGCTTGGTTCTGCTGGCACACCTGCTCCCTGAAGCGGGGACAGAGGAGCCCCGACCAGCCCAGCACTGCAGCGTGCACCCATTTACGGGGCCACTGCAAATACCTGGGCGGCGTGAAAAGCAAAGCTTCAGAAATAACCCCCCAGACCTCTCAATGGAGCCGGCAGGCGGCACTTCCCAACGCTGCTCCTCCAATTCCTAGGAATAAACCCAACATCTGCAGCTCTGGCTGTGCTGCCAAACGTTTGTGGTGGGGAGACCCTTATCAGCCCGACATATTCCCGTGCCTGAGGGTGGCAGCGTGCCCAGAGCCCGGCGCACCCCCAGCGAGGTATGAGAGCGCTTTCCCCAGGCACGTTATCTCCCTCAATCCTGCCGCCGGCTTCTCCCGCGGGACCGCTTCTGTGCTGGAAGGTTTGCAAATCTATATCTTAATTTGCTAGCAGCTGCTAGCGGTATAGCTTTGACACCCCTACATCATCCCTCTTCTTAGGCTACAAGCTGCATCTCACAGGCACTTGGAAGTTTCTCTAAACAGATTTAGGAAAAAAATAAATCTGATTATATAATGTTTGTTGGACCACGAGGGGTTTGTATAATCTTCAGGGGTTTGAGCCTCACAAGGAAGGTGGTAACTGCTGTAATTTCTACATCTTGTATTTTTTAGAAATGGGAAGTTAAGAGTGCATATGAAGCCAGGAGACCTCCCTGGGGCTCTTCTGCATTGCAGGAACAGAAGGTTCTTCTGGCT
Source organism: Limnodromus scolopaceus (assembly GCA_028565335.1). Taxonomy (NCBI): domain Eukaryota; kingdom Metazoa; phylum Chordata; class Aves; order Charadriiformes; family Scolopacidae; genus Limnodromus; species Limnodromus scolopaceus. The sequence continues at coordinate 590,960 of JAOXNO010000041.1, read as the reverse complement.
GGAGCGCAGTGGTTGGGGATCCCAGTTATCCCACACCTCCCGACTGGAGCTGGCACATCACAGGAGGATGCAGATGGAATTTTTGGTGATCCCTGGAAGCCTTCGAGAGTGACCTGCTCGGGTGAGATTGCAGGAGGGCACGGTGACAGGCATCTGATGGGGATGCACAAGGCTGTGCAGCCGGTCAGCTCTCCCACAGAGGCTTCTCCCACGACCTTTGCTCTGGGCACCTGCAGAAAACCAGCAGGAGAAACAGAAAACTTGCCCTCAGAAGACGAATTTGTAACCTGCTCACATCCTTGCAAAATTATAACCCACAAACACCAGCAAACCCACTGGCTCCGCAGATTAATCTGTTTGCTTCTTGCACTAAAGCCACTAAATCAAAAGAGACAGCTAGGGAAATCTGCCTGTGATATTATTCACAAGCACAACACTTGTAACTCTCACTGATTTCCATCACTAATATTCGTGCTGTTGTGCTTCCCCTCCACCCAGTGTCCCCTGCCCCTTCCCCACTGAGAAAGGGGCAGTTGTGCTGCAGAAATAGTCTCTCTGGTGTTTGAGATGTGTGGGGCGAACGGAAAATTTATTGTTATTATAAAATAAGCACAGCATTGTATCCAGCACATAACCAAAGAATCCCTGTGTACACCAATATGGTGGTATTATGCAAAAGTGGTCTGTAAAGCCAAACACACAGCCTTTGGGGCAGCGCGGTGTACAGCTGCTGGCGGCACGGCTTTTGAAAAGTGCCCTTTCTGGGACAATATTGACGAGCTATGGACTGGCCTTACTCTGGAAGACTAAACAAGCCCACGCTAGTTTACCCAGTGAAAAAACTGACTTCATCACTACCGAAGTACTTGCAGGGGAGAAGATGGGGAGGGACTCTAGATCAGGGACAAGGAATAATGGCTTCAAACCAGAAGAGGGGAGATTTAGGTTAGATATTCACTGAATTTCACTGAATTTTTTTAGAGTTGGAAGGGACCATAGAGATCATCTAGTCCAACTCCCCTGCTGAAGC
>JAOXNO010000041.1:564949-582882 GCA_028565335.1 Limnodromus scolopaceus | reverse complement strand
CACTGAAAAAAAGACTGGCCCCATCCTCCTGACACCCACCCTCTAAGTATTTGTAAGCATTGACCAGAGTCATCCTCAGTTTTCTCTTCTCCAGACTAAAAACACCCAAGACCTTCAGTCTTTCCTCATAAGAGAGATGAGATGTCTCAATTGCTTCACATCATCAGGAACAGGAGAAGCCTCCACATGACACCTGGGTCTTGGCTTCTTCCTCAGGGACCCGTGGTGAGGGCAGCAATGCGGCGCTGGCACGAAGGGTCCCTGCTCCCGCAGCCCAGCTCCTGTCCCACACTCAATGTTGAGCTGGGATTTTCCTAGTGCAAAGGCAGGCTTCTGGAGGGAGCCACCAAATTCATTTCTGAAGCCACGGCAGCATGCCATGCACTGCTAGGAATTTTTAAACAAGTGTGCAGCTCTCCTTTTTGCTTCGTATCTGCTCAGCAATAAAATGAGAAATTCATTCTGAAGACAGAGTTCTTCTGGCAGAAGCACTTCAAAGTCTACCTGGAGACAAATGGGGATGCATAATTTAAGCAGTAAGTGGTTTTTCTGCGCGTTGCTGCACGCAGCCTGCCGAGAGTGCCCAGAGTCTCCCACTCAAGCTTCGCTTTGAGGTTTTACCTTGTTTCGCCAGAACTTCTATAAACTGACAGAGGGACTTCACTGATAAGAAGATAAGGTCCTTCCCAGAGCCTTAGAAATGACCCAGAAGCACCAGTTTTCAAAGTTTGCCTACCCCTGCTGTCTCATCCGGGGCTGTCCTCATTACCGTCAATTTATTTCCACGGCAAATGCAAAGGAACCTGCAAATGCTGCCTTTGGGCTTTCCTGATTTTCTCTCTGCTGTGTTTCTTCTTCTCCCTTCCCTGTCCCATGTCCCATTCGACAGGCCCGGATGTGCAGCAGAACTGCTTGGGTTCAGCATTTCCTCCTGGATTATTCCTGATCCGTTCCCAATTTCATTTTCAAATTCCTTTTGCTGTCTCATGTTAGAAAGGATGTTAAAGAACTTGTGGACAATGTTTCTAGACAAGAATAATCTAATTTCTACAAGACTCTCATTTTAAATCTCTCATATTACATTTCTGATACTCTCAGTTTTAATATCAGCTTTATATTTAAATGCTTGAATACTCCATGGCTAGAATCCATTAGAACAGTTGAATATTTTCAACATGAGCTAATGGTTTAGCCACTAAGTATCTTGAAAGCTGGTAAATTTGGCTGTTCATTACTAGCTACTCATGGCATGGATGACACGGAGCAGTGCTATGATCTGTCTGACATCTCATGGGCTAATGATCCTTTTTTATCCACAGAAAACTAATCAGCAACAACAACAATTTCGAAGTTCCTGGACTTGCAAGTGAGCATGGGTATTTTCATCAAATATTGGTATTTTTTTGGTATCTGCGAAGTTAAATAGCAAGAAGGCTTTGGAATCACAGGGAATATCCAGTTTAGTTTGCTGGAATTAGTAGATGAAAGAAACAGTGGAAAATAACAGTTGGCCAGATTATTAATTTCTGTCGTGTTATTCTGAGAACAAAGCCATTGCTAAAATCAGTTTACCCTAATAAGCCATAACTATATAGACTTTTTAAACATTCTTTCTGGACTTGGGGAAATACATGTGATTAATGGATCAAATATCATAAGCCAGACCCAAAATGTCTGTTTGAAAATACGATCTGTTAAATGCAGCCGCACATTTCCATACTGTCTGCCGATTAATGGCAGTCACGGGGGAAGGAAAGCACCAGGGAACTGTCTTCTCTGTACAAATAACACCCCATATTTTAGAATTATGCGTCTTGGAGGTCTCTCTGCTGCAGTCTCAGATGGCCACACTGAGGATGTGATTTCTAAGGCAGCACAGGTAAACCTTCTGCCAAATCTCTGCTCTGTAACACTAATATTTAGTTCCTGGACAAGGTAACTAATAATATATCTGCTTTGGTGGTGTTCGGCTCTTCTGAGCTCCTGCAAGGAGGGGAAAAAAACCCAAAGAAGAGAAAACAAGAGCAGATTTAACAAGTGTTTTTTCTTTGCAAAGCCTGTGGCGCCAGATCCAGACAAACGGAGGAGGAATGGGCTGTTTTGCACCAGGTAAGCACCGCGCTGCGGCACCGCTTCCTCCTACCAGAGCTGCAAAATAGGATTCAGCTGAAACCTGGGTGATGCCAAACTCTGTTCTGGCTTCCTGCACAAAGACAAATGTTGTGCTACCCTCAGCTGTGCCTGGAATGTAATTCTGCTGCCTTGCTGCTCCTTTATCATACCTCGGTACATTTGTGCTAATGAGCTGGTTTGGGTTTGTTTTGGTTTGGGTTTGTGTTTTTGTTTCTTTTTCAAAAAAAACCCAAAAAACAAGCAATCCAGAAAAAAACCACCCCAAAAGCTCAACTTGGATGGCATCCATTCTGTGAAGCCACATTTATTCAGGCTTTGGAAATATTTACGTTGTTTTGTGCTTTTTGCTTGGAAAAGCAAAGCTGGGTATTTTGGTAAAGGGGGCTGTGCCCCGCGCGTGGGACGGGCTGCAGAAGGGAAAGGGCTGCTCCTGCAGCGCTTCAGTGCGGGGAAAATCAGGGAGGGTTGGGAGCTTTTGGAAAGTTTATTTTCCCAGGAGATCCACTTGAGTTTTCCTGTGGCAGCTTATTTCAAAGGACTCAGGGGCTCATCCTTTTTCCGTCAGCGGCTGCCCCTGCCCCCTGTACCGGAGTAGAGCATCTCCTGCAGCGCTCGGGTGGGAGGACAGCAGGGTTCAGATGGTCACATCCTGCACATCCCCTCGAAGCTCTGCAGATGCCAGGGGCAACCTCCAGGTAACTCAACCTCTGCTTCGGTGGAGTCCTACATCTTTCTCCTTTCCATTTCTGAGACCAGGGCTGTCTTGTGCATCAGCTCAGCAGAGTGGAAGCAGAAACGATCTGAGAAAAATAAAGAAAGAAGATCTTGTAGTCAGAGCTTAGAGATAGAAGAAAAAAAAAAAAAACACCAAAAACCAAAACCCACCATGCAAGGCTTCCTGGAGCTATACAATCTCTTGAAAATAAATGAACAGATTGCCATGAATGAATAAACTGCTTAAGACACTAATTCACATTCAGGAGGCCGCAGAGCTGAGGGTACCGGCGAAGATGACAGAAATGTTTCCCTGTGATTGCTCCTGCATCGTGCAATTTCATTTCTGAAGGTAGCAAACAGAAGGTAGCCGTGCTCTGCAAACAAACTGCTCAGTGCAGATGGCACCCAGCGCTTCTGCCGGCAGCGAGATCCCGATGATGTTCCTGCCCGGGGAAATTGTCCACATGCACACCAGCCCGGCCCGCTGGCTCTGGGAAAGGAGAAAATATGGCAAACCCAGCCATAGAATCACAGAATGCTTTGGGTTGGAAGGGACCTTAAAGATCGTCGAGTTCTAACGCACTGGCAAGAACACCTCCCACCAGAGCAGGTATATACTACTTGGAGAATCCCCCCCTCTCCCCACTGGCCACGCTGCTGGGGGTACAGCCCAGGATGGAGGGGGGCTTTCTGGGCTGCCAGCATGCATTGCTGGGTAGTGTGGAGCTTCTCATCCACCAACACCCCCAAGTCCTTCTCCTTGGGGCTGCTCTCCAGCCATTCTCCCCCCAGCCTGGATTTGTGCATGGGATTGCCCCAACCCAGGTGCAGGACCTTGCACTTGGCCTGGTTGAACTTCATGAGATTTGCACAAGCCCACCTCTCCAGCCTGTCCAGGTCCCTCTGTCATGGCATGCCTTCACATCCCTCTGGATGGCAGTCCATCCCAATCACAGGACAATTAAACCAGAAGCCTGGAGGGGAACACTGTAGCCACAGTGCATGTAGGGGATGATGATGGGAGAACACATCCCTGCCCTTTTACTTCTCTCCATCTGTTTCTGTGTCTGTGGCACCTCAGGTCCCTCTGTCCTGTGGAGCTGGTGGCTGCTGCACACCAGTGCTGGCCTTCTGGGCAGGGTTAAGGACCATCCCTTCCATGCTGGGTGGAAGTTTCCACAGCTGACACACTCACTGGTCCCTCTGGGCAGGGACCCCCCAAGCAAGGGACAGTTGCATCACATCCTCCTGCATCCTGGTGTCCCCATCCTGAACCTCCCCTCCGGAGAACCGTGGCTGGGTGTCATCCAGTGCATTCACCTTCCCCAGGGCCTGGGTGAAATACGTCACTGGATGCTGCGTGTGTTTGGAGCTTATAATAATCTGAAACCCCATTTCCACCAGCACCCTGTTTGATCTGACCCAGGGTGGTTTGGAGGGGCTGCGGGTTGTTAAGATAAGCCGTTGCTTTTAGCACTAGAAACAGCTGTTTCACAGCACTTACAAATGGCGATTGGATGAATTCCTTGAGATGTCAAAATGAACGGATGATGAAAATCTGTGTGAGAGAAACAACTTGTTGGGGAAATACTAGAGTTAAACTGCATTCGGCTGAGCGAGTCAGGGATGTGCGGTTCAGGCGGTACCCACCGGGCACACAGGTCGCTGCTGCTTTCGGCTCTCCTGCGTGGAGAGTCTCACCCAGCAGGGCAGCATCCCCACACACACAAAGGAAATGACTGCATTTTACCATTTAATAACAGTTTAAGCCAAATTTTGCTATAACTTATGCTCTTGCAATATCTAACACTTTGCTTGGGGATAATCAAGGGGAGGGGAGCTGCTCCTGGGGCCGCTTTGTAGTGATTGCTGATCACACATCGATTAATAATATCTGTGTTCAGTGGCTCATTAACACCGCAGCTGACCCTGATGGGGTTTAGGCGGCTGCAGAGGAGGTGCCCATCTCCTTGTCTTTATAATGCTGACCCTCCAGTTCAGCCCTAAAGCTGGTGTGAGGGGATGTCTTGGGATGCCCTGTGTTACAGGGAGTTATGGAAAAGCAGCTGGACTGGGAGCTGTGAGGTGATGCCCAATGCTCATTGTGCTCAAGCCCAGTGTGACCCTGGCCTGAGGTGGGCCCGATTTGCTAAGGTGGGAAACTGAGATTTATAATACGAGCTCCAGTTTAACGTCAGCAAAGTGGTGGAGCCACATCCAGTGTGGTGTTATCAGCTACTGCCTGCAGAGATGAGTAAATCAGGGCCGGTGCTCCGTGGTTTTTTGGGTTCCATCCTCTGCTCTCTGATACTGTGGATGCCGTGTTCCTCACCAAGAAAACAGTCTTGTGAAACAGATGATTGAGTTCTGCTGTTTTTATCTTTCTTTAGACAGGCTTGTGTTGTTTAAGCATAAAACACAGATTACTTATTCCTGTGGCTTTTACTGTGTTTCCTGGTTTGCCTGGATGATGGCTTCCCCATCATTCAGGGTGGGAGGTGGGTGGATTCAGCTGGGGCGCAGCACAGTTAATGAGACCCTGGTAATAGTCTCCTTCATAATGTCTAATTTGGAAAGGCCTCACCCAGCAGCGGGATGGGGGGATTATTCACAAGAGCTGAGTTACCTGGGTGGCTTTGGTGCTAGGAGGTAAGTGCTGCAGTGGGAGCAGTGGAGCACTTGAGTTCCCAGGGATTTAGGATTACAACCCAGTGCTTTCTGCTGGTGTGTGCACAAGGTGTCCTGCTGCTGCAGCAGCTTCTCTTAGTCCTGGGGATGCAGGAGCGAGCCCACAGCGTTTGTAGGTGTGGGTTGGAGCTGGACCACTTGGGTAACCAGGGAGGAATTCAGCCCCAGATGTAATTCCCCAAAAGTCTTTGAGTTTAGTAAAGCAAACAGGTTCTTCTCTGTGCAGCTGAGTTGCTTTACTTTGCACCAGTGGAAACCATTTCTCCTCCGTTGCGAAGCCAGTGCAGGTAACAAACTGCAGAGGCTGCGATGCCTTTTTTTGAACAAAATTCTAGAGCAGCTACAATACATGGTGCTTCCTGCAATGACTGAAGTACACAAGACCTTGCTCTGAGAGCGAGCTGCTGGGGCTTAGGGCCTGTCTGCTGGGTGGTCACCGTGCTGAAGGGTAAAGAACAAGGCAGATGTGATGTGCCCTCCTAAATACGGACAGAGTACAGTATTTTCTCAGGAGACAAACAAAGGGAAACCCATTGCTCAAGAGTTTTCTCTCTGCCAGGGCGCTGCTGTCAGGAGAAAAGCCTTCCTCAGCACTTCCTCTTTTGACCTCTCTGGTCGAGCTCACGTTTGTGCTTTCAAACACCACCACACTTTGTCCTGAGATCTTGGGACTTGGTTTCTCTTGGTGACCTGTACACTGTATAGGGGGTTTCTCCTCAAATTCTTGGGGATTTTCCTTAAATAAAAACACTGCTTCATATTAAAACAAAATTAATGCCACATTATTTCATGTTAAAGACTTGGTTGAGACCAGTGGCTGGTTAACAGCAGGTGACTAAGAAGCAATGTGAGAAATAGAGTCTGAACAGGGTAGTGCTTCCTCTGGCTCTCACTCCCAGCTTCCAGCAGTTATCGGTACAGGGATTTAATGGCCACTGGATTTAATAGCCACCAGCAGACCAGCCTTGCACAAATATCCCCAAATTACTTTTGAATCTGTATATCTCTATGATATCCAATGGCAGTGAGTTGCACAGATTTTATTATGCATTAGCCGAAAATGCATTTGATTTGTGCTAAATTTCTTTGAAGATCTTTCTGCTATTTAATCTCCTTGAGAGTGGAAGGCATCATGTGTAACTGGAATGCTGGGGTCACTGAGGAGAGGTAGAGCAAAGAGAAATGTGGTCCTGAAGGAGATGGTGGGTGGGAGCTTTTTTTTTTAAATCAAGTATGTGTGAAGCTTTCCAGCTCGACTCTGGAGGATATCCAAACAGCAGAGCAGCTATTTTTGTTAAACTGTTTTCCTGAACAGCTGCCTACTCACGAGTGTCCCTCTGCATTTACTTTCTGTCTCAATATTCCTTTGGTAATAGAACACAGTCATTTAGTCTCGGATTAAAAAAAGAATAAAAAAAACCTACTTCATACGCAGGTCTGGGTTTTCTCAGTACTTTTCTGTTGTTGCTGTGGGTAGTTGAATTTAACTCCTAATTACATGGTACAATTTTGCAGACTAGGCAGTGTTGATACTTAAAAGTAAATTCTAAATGGCAATTCTTAAACAAGGCCATAGAACTGTTTCAGATACAGAAAATGTTTGGTGTCTGCTCTGGCTGCTTTATCAGACTAGTTGTACTTGAATTTCAGCTCACTGTTCGGTGCCCAAGATATTAATATTTTTACATACCTGATTATCTCAGCGAGATTTACACTCACACACAGGTGTTAGAACATTAAATGCCTTTATATAATATCTGAAGATCTGTTCATTATGGCAAGATTAACACACAATAAAATAATAAAATTCAGAATTTACCTAGCACTTACAAGCACAGTCTGATTCTCCTCATCATGAGGATGTATTTTCAGTTTTCCCATCTGAAACTTTGTTGGCTCCAACTCTTCTCATTGAAGTTTATTTGGGGAGAGTACGTTTCCTAACCTACGTTGTCTTGTACCATTCTCTGCCCTAATCCAAGGAGGGGCCTGGATTAGGTTGCATCCAGGGGAACCCCTAACTGGGGAAGTCTATTTTGAATCTTAAGTAGAGCTGGAGGCATGCTCCTTGACTTCACAGCCTCAGCTGCTGAACAGACTGGAGATGCTGGTGCCCAGCACTTCCAGCCCACAGAAATGGGATGCAGGTGCAAGGCTGAAAGTGTCCATAATGATGCCAAATAAACTTACTTAGATATAAGTCCTTTAGAAAGCTAACAGCAGCAGATGAAAGTGTTGATGAAGGGTCTATGCAACAAGCCACCATTGCAACCCAGCAGGTGACTAGTCTGGTCTGTTGCCACAAAATGTTGATCTGTAGCCTTAAAGGCTCATTACCTTGTTTTTTGTCCCAAAGCAGTGGAAAGAGGGGGTGGTGGTGTTACTGCATAAGTACTTATATCTGGATGTACCCTGAAGCAGCATTAGCAGTGGTGTGGGCTGGGGGATGCTCTGCATTGCTCTGCAGCTCCCCATTCTTCAGTGACACTGGGAGAGGGGACATCTGCCACGCTCTGGAGACAGTTTATTCCCTTCACCTCCCTCCCTCCCTCTGTACCTCACAGTGCAGAAGGACAGATGTCTGTCCCAGCCTCCTGCTCTCTCATTACGGAGCCTCAGGTTTGCTTGGCAGGACTCGCTCCTGACAAATCTACTTTGGCTCCTGCTCATCACCTTGCAATTTCCCGGTGCTCGCCAGCTCTTGTTTGCATGTCTCTTCCAAATTTCTGATGCTTGAAGCCAAGGTGATCTCTAATTATACACCCTCCCCTCTTTTTTTTTTGACGTAGTCATGTTTTAGTGGGATCTCAATTACACAAACATAACGCTAACTTGTAGTTATTAGTCCTGGCAAATATCCATTAAACGTATCTGTTGGCTGCATTATTTTCTTTTTTAACAGCAGCAGCGGACCCTCGCAGTGACGCGAGACGGGGGATGCAGCGTGTGCACAGCTGAAAAGAGACACTTAGTCCTGTTTCTTCATTTTTATGGCCGCGCAGAGCTGAGATGTGTGAGGTGTAGCTGAGGGCAGAACAGAGCCCACGGTTTATGATACAGGGATCCAATCTCTCCATGTAAATGGCCTGTCAGGTCGGTTACGGGATCAGCTACTTGCGTATGGATGAGATGTTTTCTCTCCCCTCCTCTCGGCTGGGTGAGTGCTGAGCTTAAGCAGATCACTTTGTCATGCCACTTGGAACTGCACATTATTTTCTCACTTTCTTTTGAGTAATTTCTTATAAGTTTCCTGCTTACCTTTGAATAGAATAGCAGCTACTTTGGTCATCCATCAAAGCGGGGCTCGGTGACAGTAAGTTTTACAGTACTGCTGGCTGATTCCTGGGCAGAATAGACATCAGTGCTCCACAAAGATAGAGTTGTCATCACAGATCAAAAACCTTGGGAAAACTAAGTGATCCTTTCTCCTGCTGTCAAAGCCAGAATTAAGAAGACAGGAGGAGAGACGTAACAGTATAAATAGCATACAAATACAGTGGCTTAATCTTTGGGACATTAAAAGCCTTAAAATTCAGGATACTGTTCCCCAAAACCTTTGAAAAACTGGAGCTTTCTTTGTCTGATTTGTATACAAAGGTAAAACGCTTTTTTTTTTTTTCTTTTAGGAATTAGTAATTTACCTGACTCTAGTGTCAGACTAGAAGAAATTATTTTAGACTATTGACAAATATTCCGAGTAATGTTTTGCGTTCAGAAAAAAAAAAAAAAAAAAGGTGTCTAAAGGATAGAAAATGGTTAGCCTTCAAACTCCTGGTTTTCCCCCAATGCATGTAACTTCTCTTCTCTCTGGATATCAGCCCACTTGGCGATGGGTGCTTCTCTTGGAGTGCAATCTGTGCCCGTTGCAGGTGTGACAGCAGCTCTCTTACACCGTTGGGTTGACAGGAGTGAATTTCTGTCCCCACCAGCCTGGTGGCCCTGCTTTGCAGACCTTCCCCAGCCTGCCTGGCTCCGCAGACAAGGCAAACCAGCAGCTTCCCCCAGTTTCATAATGGAAGAATCGTGTCGGGTGGTGAAGCAAGCGGAGCAGACAGCCCATGTCCCCTTGGGTGGTGCTGGTGTCTCCGCTTCCATCCCCGCTGCTCGCACGGCCCAAGGATGCTCTTCCCGGCGGGCACAGCCCCTGCTGCTGTCGGAGCCAGGTCAGACGTGTCCTGCCAAGAGAGCTTATCGTCAGAAACCTGCCACTTCATCAAGCAGGGATTGTGTTGAGCAGAAATCTGTCAGTTCTGGGAGATTTAAGAGGGAGCAGGCGGGATGACGGCAGGGCTCGGGGAGGGAGGAAGCGTAAGGTCACTGTGTTGAGTCTATTTTGTCACAGGGAACCTGCGCCTGTTTGTACAGCTCAGCTCAACTTGCATCCTAAAAATAGTTTGACTCTTTGTCCCCCCACATTCCTGGTTACGCCTGTGTCTCAAAAGCTCACTGTATTTCAGCTTTCAGCCTTATATATTCATGCCCAGCAATGCTAACCTTGCTTTTCAACCTAAATACGGCTATTCTCTCCCTGATGATATATTTATACCGAGCCATCACACACGCTGCCAGCCCATATGTTGCTCATCCACATGAACCTCCTCTTGTATGAGCAGGTCTTCTCTCCCTGACCGCCCCAGTAACTGTCTTGTGTCCCTGCAATTTTTAATTCCTCCTTCTACATGGATCCTGGTAAGCTTGATGTTAAGCTTTCTGCACCCACGGTGAGCTCCGTAGCCTGTCTACGGATTCAAATGCAAATGTAACACCTTGCTCAGAGGAGATTTGGGGATTTTAGAGGCTAGGATTAGATTTAAAAATGAGCTTGATAAACAGGATAAGTATTTGGGGTAAAAGTGAGGTGAAATTCAAGATAATGTGAAAAGTGTGTCTTTGGCCAAAACTTCACAAATTAAGGATGGGAGGTAGATGTAATGCACTGGATATATAGGACAGTGTGCATATCTCCATATATAGCGTCTGTTGTGATTTCAGGTATCTTGGAGCTCATATGAGGTCCCAGCGACTGTCAGGTTCCCTTGTCCTGGATCGTGAGGTGGGTTGCAAGACAGCTTTGACAGCAACAGTGTCAAAAGGGACCCAGAACATCATCAGAGTTATTAAGTTGATGGTGCTCCAGCAGTCATGGTCTGTCTGGAAGAGGAGCACATCTTCAAGTTGGAGTTCTGCTCAGCAAGGAAGTTTGAGACCAAAATTCTGCACCATGGTTTCTCTAGCTGTAGGGAAATGCTGAATAACTTTGTCAAAATACCTGAATGGTATGGCTGTAAGGAAAAACATTTTGGCTTCGTATACCCCAAGAGCTGAGGGTAAGAAAAAATAATTTGCCATCTCATGGGAAACAAAACCTTTTGTGAAGATGGGATGGAACTCAAAGGGGGATCCAGCAAAGCACAACTTGCCATTGGGAAGGCGATGATGTTGCTGCTGGGGAGGAGGGGAGAAGCTGCCCCACTGCCACCCCGGGGTGGAAAACACCCCTCAGATCTCACAGGATCAAAGTTCTGCCTCTCCAGCTCTCTGTCTGACCTGCGTCTTCAGAAATCATCACTCGATTATATAAAAAAGGACAACAACAAGCTGTTTTCATGGCAGAAAAAAAACATCTGCGCAACTTTGATCTCTTTCAATTTGTTTCTGCTTGTAGTGCTCTGGAAGTTGTGCTTCAGTTGTGGCGGCAGAGCTGCTGTTTGGCTCTTAATGCCTATTCTCCAGAATACCCGGCTAAGTAGTCTGATATACCCAGGAAAAGAAGCTCTCGGCAATGACATAGTAAGTATCATGAATTTTTTATATTTTTTTAAAAAACTAGTTAAGAGATTAATTATTCCTGTGATACACTTACGCTATCTGGGAGAGCTGAGGACATTCAATACAGTTAGGTAGAAGAACATTTAAAACCTAAAATTGTAGGCTCCATAAAGATAAGTTTTATACCTCTAATAAAAATAAAAATTGCTATAGACTTTATACAGGCTCTTGATGAGCTCGGAGGAAATACATATTCCAGCCAAGATAAAATTTTCCATTTTAAAATTAGTTCACAGCAACAACTGCATGTTGTCAAAATTAATGATGTTCTCAGCCACACATCACCTTAGCAGTGGCCGGCTTCAAACGCATGTGGCTAACACCTGGGGACGCAAAAGAACAATAAAATACGCTTTAGTCGAAAATGTGACCCTGCCACTGAAAAGGCCCCGAGCTGTAAGGAGTGTTTGTGATTGCTATCAGTAAAAATATACTTCCAGAAATGTCTTCAAAACCTCTATGCATGGAAACCTCTGGCATCCGTTTCTCTCCCCTGGTTTGTCTTCCCCATGCTCATGTCTTAGAAACTGAGTTTGCTGAAATCATGCTCGGGGTAGTGAGACCCTCAGTGTCAGGTGTTTGAGAGGGTGGTCCTGCAGGAACCGGGGAGATGTTCATCGTGCTCAAGACTGTCTTCTCCAGGTTCAAGTGCATCCTTCCAGAAAGCAGAGATTTTTAAAATGATGGCATGAAGGGTTTGATTGTAGCAGGCTTTGTTTCCTGGAGAACCTTGTATGTTTGAACGAATGTACCGATGGAATTTTCAGGTGCAGTGAAATTTTCATTGAAAACTATTATTTGTGCAAGGTGATCTGGTTGGTGGGATGAATTAGAATTAGAAGAAGCCAGGAGACTAGACTGCCAAGTAGTGACGGGGATGGAGCAGGCTCTGCTGCCAGCGCCTGGGGATGATGGAGGACTGGTCCCAGTTAACCTCACCAGCCCTTTGCTGTTGCGGTGTCTTATATCATATTCCCCTCTATTGTGTTCTCCATGCTGGGGAAGCATAGTTTATTTGGGGAATATAAAAAAAAGCCCTGAAAATATAGTCCCTGACAATATTTCAAGCTGACAGCTCACACATTACAGGAACCTTTAGTCTTCCTCGGGATAAAGTCAAACTTGAATTCCTGGCCGGCCGGGGAGTGGGGTGATGCTGAGCTCAACACCAGCACAGGAGGGTTCTGGGAACGCATCCAGGGGACTGTTTGCAGGACAGAATGAAGCTCCTGAAAATTCAGCCTCTCCCTTCCCCTCCTCCCGCCCCCCCCCAGTCTCTCTGTGCATAGTTTTATAGGCCTGATTTGCAAATATTTAAAATGGGGGTTAATGTTAGCGAGAAAATATTACATGTTTTCTTGCTGAAAAATGAATAATATAACTGAGGAATATTGCTTAAAATGATCCTATTATCAAAATGATACTATTATCACTCCAACCCTTGAAAATATTTCTTAGGATAATGCTTATTTCAAAGTAGATGCTCTCAGTTTCGGAATGGTAAATGTTTAACAGCTGCAGTTTGTGTTCTGCACACCCGTAAGATGTGAGCACAATTGCAACCGGTACTTAGAATTGTGCTATACCTGCCATAATATAATGAAATTCTATAGAAACAACACTCATAATTTGCCAAGCTTTTCCCTAAATGGGTGTTTTTTCTATATCAGAATTTGAGTCATATTTACCCTCTGAGTTTTAAATACAACTTTCTTTTTGCTTACAAATCAGCAGAACGCAACAGAACTTTTCTATTTTTACCTTCCCAAATTCTTCACATTTTAGAATTGCCAACAGCCCAAACCAAACCTGACACATTTGTACACGGCGCAGCTCTGCTGCGGCACTGAGTACCTTATTACTTGTAAGCGAAGAATTTATATCAAATATATTTATAGCAATATTCTCTAAGTATTTACTGATTCTATGTATTTCTAATATTGAAAGAAAATAAGGACTGATTCCTGTAAAGGTGCGAAAACTTCAGCTGTTCCAGGTTTTGTCAGAGCTGCTGTTTCTGCTCTTGGATTAAAAAAACCCTAAAACCTTTTTTTTTTTGGATACCTTCAAAATTTATGACCAGCTTCCAGCTGCAGCCGTGCCTGGCTTGCAGGAGGCTGGACGGACTGGCCATGGTAACCATCTGCCACCGTGATTTTCTGTGACCTCCTTGGTCTCAGTAGCTGAAATGCAACTTTATCTCTATGTAGTGATGTTTTCCTCGATTTTTAGGCTCTCTGCCTTCACTCAGGAGGTGAGCTGCAAAATCTGAAGCCACCGCCTGAGATGCAGGAGTCCTGAGCAGCAGCAGTTCTTGCTCTGGTTGCAGGGCTGGTGAGAGGGGTTGTCTTCCCCTCACCCCAAAAGCGTGAGGCGAAAGGAACTCGAGGAGTGTAACAGTCTGCAGACAGAAGGCTCTTTTGCTGAGTTGTGATTCTTCACCTGCAGTTCTTCAGAGGCTTAAATCCTGAGTGGCAGGACAGGGTAAGTGCCGCTCAGTTTGCTGTGGTTGTTGCTATATAATGGATCTTCCCCAAAAGAGCTTGTTGACAGGATAAAGGAACTCAGAATTATTGTGCTCCATTTATGGTGGTGGTGTTGGTAGGGAGGGCAGGGGCTGTGTAGACACGGCTCTGGAAAGATGCGGCTGAAATGCAGCAAACCCAAAGCAGCAATTAGCAGTGTGTGAGTCAAGCCCATCTCCAGGCGGTGGTGATGATGCCAACCAGAGGGACCTTGAGAGGTGGGTCTGTGCCGACCTTGTTAAGTTCAACCAGTCTCCTTCCTACTCGTTGTCCGAGGGTGATGTGGGGCTGGACTGGGATGCGGTTTGTGGGAGCTGAGGAGGGACAGGTGGCCATGCAGGATGGTCTGCTCACGGTGCCTTCAGTTTCTGTTGAAACCCTGGCAAAGCAGAGGTCTCTTTGTGGACAGCCTGCAACCCTGGTGACTGCGATGAACATGTAGAGTATGAAATCCAGTCCTTTCCTCTTAAAAAAAAAAATAATTAAAAAATATCACTAGCTTGTTAATTTTTTTTATGCCACTTTACTTCTTGGTCATTTTATTCTCACCATTTAAACCTTTAGTGGCTGTTTAAGGAGGAAAATCAGGCCATGGAGCCTTTCAGAGCCTGAAGAATGATTTCTATGTCCTTCCATCACGTTCAGCCCACTTGAGGCATCCACTCAAATGGTTTATGCTCTAAGTGTAGTACCTCGAGATCTCATAAATGCTGCTTTTCGGGAAGACTGGGAACTGGGAGACGGGCTGTGGGTATGGCAACCATATGAAATGAAGAGGCTTTCACTTGTGCCATACATAATACAGGAACTGAGGAGAGAAGCAGTGACTCCAGATCACAAAACTGCTTCACCAACCCAAAACTGAGGGGGATGCAATACTGCTAAGGAAAGCAGGGAATCACACCTAATGAGCAAATCGAGTGGAGACACTGATTTTCTTTTTTTTTTTTTTTCATTTTTTAATCACTGTTTTTCTCTATGCAGATTCTACACGGTTTTGCTCCTTGAGAATGTAGTCACCCATATAGCTAAATAATACATTTACTTCCCCCTTCTCTGCATTTTGAGGTCTGGCTGCTGCCACCAGGCCTGTGAGAGCTTCAGCTGAGGGAAGGGGTGGGCAGGGGCCGCGGTGGCACCAACAAAAGGCTGTGGCTGGAGCTTACTCAGAGACGATGTAAATGATCATGAGGAAATAGATGCCAAACATCTCTGCATCACAACACTTGGTGTTAAATATAGTTATGAGTAAAGAACACTTATGAAGGTTAGGGTTTTTTTTAATCAGTATTTTTTATTTTTTTCACTCTAGGAGAAGTGGCTGAGCCTGGGGAGGGTCTGCTCCTTGTGAAAACAGGACCTTCAGCTGGGCCAGGCAAAGAGAAGGTGGGGGCAGGTCTCCTGCTCCCCGGATGAGGTGATGCTCGGCTGGGCTGGACGAGGTGAGCGTGGCCTGTGTGGTTGTCACAGAATGGAAATGGTAGCCAAGAAATCACCGTCCTGCTGTGATGCTCAGTTCAGTAAATATATTTTGGACTCCATGTGTGTGTTTTGGCTCTTGCAGCCACATAAATCCCCCCTGTCACGCACACTGTAAGTGAATACATTATTTCATCAATGAAGATAAAAGGCTGTGCTACATAAAATAAAGACAATCAATACTAATAACAGAGCAAAACATACAATTCTCGTTTCCGTCTTGTGTTGGGCTATTATCAATATCAAAATACCCCATCTGTATGCATGTGTACTGAATAATTCAGAAAAAAAAATAGGTAAAAAGTGTTAACAAGCCTAGCTCTTCAGTAGAAACGTATTTTAGGTGCTTTACTTTCTTCTTTCTATCTGTTGATGTTCTAACTTCACAGAGTACAGCTCCCAGGAGGTGTCACAGAGTCCCCTGGGGCACTTCTTCTGGTCCGAGGGCAGGGACCATCCCGGGGCAGCCTGGGAGAGGCAGAGGAGGCTCCGGATCCAGCAACTGAGGCTTCCTCCGTGGTAATAATTCAGGCAGAGAACTTCTAGATTCGCTAAATTGAATCAAAATCTTACAATACAGCTCAGTAATCACTTCTACAGGAAATGTACTTTAAAATGAACAAGTAATTTTGACAGAAAACTCTGCAGAGCTAAAGATAAACTCATGCAATTTTTTTTAAAAAAGCTTCAATATACTGTATACTATGATTTACCATTAATATGGCATATATTCAAAATACCTTTACTGAATCTTTCAATTTTTTTTTTTGCTTAATTCCTGGTTAATGAAATGCTGATGGGGGATGAGTAATAAGTTGTCTTTGGGCATCTCAACAACGATCATTATTTTCCACTTAAAATTAAATTACATTTAAATTTTGGTTATGTACATTTTAATAGCAACAAATGTTACACCATTATCTTAATATCCTGCAATTTATCACCCCTGAAAATAAATAAATAAACCAGTCTACTACAGACAGGCACCAAAATATCAGGACACAGAGACCAAAGGAAAATTATTGATTCCGGTGGCATTAAAGGTGCCCTGCAGTTGTGTGCCCCAGACCTGTCATTCCCTTCAAAACACAACTCTCAGTTTTTCGGAAACCTAAAATTGTAATTAGTTTAAGAACTTCATCACTATGTAAAACACACCCTGGGAGTCTGGCTGCATGAGAGCAAGCTTTCTGAGTCACTGCCACTCTTTCTATCCTGACTGCCCCCTCACCATCTAGGAGAAGACCACCCATCTTCTTTTCAGGATTGATACCTCCAAACTTCAGCTCTGTCACAAGCAGGGGCTGCTTCCGTAGGTGGAGGAGGTCACCCGGGGACTACTGAAGCCAGGGGTTCCTGTGGTCCCAGCA
Source organism: Limnodromus scolopaceus (assembly GCA_028565335.1). Lineage (NCBI taxonomy): Eukaryota > Metazoa > Chordata > Aves > Charadriiformes > Scolopacidae > Limnodromus > Limnodromus scolopaceus. The sequence goes on along the minus strand of JAOXNO010000041.1, from coordinate 566,141 downwards.
GAAGAGTGAGATTGGGAGTCCTCCTGAGAAGATGCTCCAAGATGATTTTGGGCCCAGCAAAGCACGCTCTGGTCTTTCTGCTGAAGAGTATTACTTCATTAGGGCTGCTGTGAAAAAGACATTGGTCTAATGAGCGTTAACATCTGATGAAAACCATCCAAATGGCTTTCTTTCCCACTGCCAACTTCCTATGGACTTGGGGCTGTGCATGGAAAACCCCGGAGCCAGATGGCTGGAGATCTGCTGTCTGTCCCCCTGCGGTGCTGGAGTAGGCTCTGACCACATGGTTCCTCGGTGACTCTGGGAAGTGGAAGGATGGTGTTTAGCTCAACACCACGGTAAGTACCATGACATGGGCATTTTACTGACTGATGCGAAATATTTTGGGAATTCTGCCCACAGCGATAAGCCACTGCCAGAACAATTCTTCTCGGGGGGAATTGCAGGCAAAGGGAAGCATCAGGCTGATACTTACATCCACAAAGTGCTACTGATATAAACTTTCCAGAAGCTAACTTTTAATTCAATAAATTTGTCCCCTCAAACTAATTTTATTCTAACCCTTGGGAGGAGAGAACCTTTTAAGTCCAATGGAAGAGGTTAATAAGCTTTTATGTTGTGGGTTCTTTTTCCCAGTTCAGTATTAGCTGAAATAAAGCACCTTTCTTTCCCCACTTTAACCTTAACAAGTTAATACGCTGCACTGCCTCCAGCCTGCGCTGTGATTATTAATTAACACACCCTTCAGAATGGATTTTTGTCGCTTTTTTTTTGTGTGTGTGTGCAGTGGGAAAAGCCATTCATGTTTCATAAAGTCTGGTGGACATCTTTGGGTGGGACCTTCCATGGGGGAAACCCTGCTTCTTCCAGGACGCCTCATGGGACACTGATGTTGTCCTGTGTTCAGGCCATGTGAGGACAGGGAGCGCAGGAGCCTCTTGCTGCTACGAGGTGACGCCTTCCTCTACCTAGAGACCAGTTCTTCCTTCAGCAGCACCAAATATAGTTGAACATCACCTGGAACTCTTTTTCTGGATTATGTCTTCTGCCCATCAGATGCTTTTGCAGCAGCAAATGGTGCCACCAGCATCCCGGGGGCAGCTCGTGCTCCAGGCGAGTGGTCCAGGGGAGGTAGGTATATGTAGCCCTGTGTTTGGCTGTAAGTCCCTATATTTAGGTTGTAACACTTGGG
>JAOXNO010000041.1:543650-559486 GCA_028565335.1 Limnodromus scolopaceus | reverse complement strand
AGGGGTTCAAGGCCAGGTTGGAGGGGGCTTGGAGCAACCTGGTCTGCTGGGAGGTGTCCCTGCCCAGGGCAGGGGGTGGCACTGGGGGGGGTTTAAGGTCCCTCCCAACCCAAACCATTAATGGTTCTATGAAATTAGCAATTACAAAATGACACAATAGATAGATCACTTCTGCGTTTGTTTCTTGTATTTTGGGTGATGGGTCAGCCACAGCTCCTGTGGGCAGTGATGCGTATCCGACCTGAAGAGACCTGAAGAGACCCAGCCGGCTCTGCCCCAGGGAGGGTTGTTCATTGGGCACACACTGTGCCTTTTAACATGCACAGGTACCCAGGAGCCATCAGCTGGTACATACAACAAATAAACACCACCTTTATTTCAATTTTGATGGTAAGTAGTTGGAACTGCTCTACCGGGGATTGCCGTCTCTGTAATTTCACTTTTCTCACCTTCCTTACAGACTTTCCCATGGCTTTCTCTCATCACTCTGTGCTTTTCTCAGCACAAAGCCTCTAGTCTGAGCCTAGAGCAGCCTTGGAACCCCCCAGCAGCGAAAACCAAGCCCCTTCAGAAGGGACTGTAGGGAGCAGCTCAGGCTTCTTCATCCTTGCCTCTTCGCTGCAGCTCAGCTGTGGCCACAGGAGACAGCAGGGTGGCCTCAGCCCCAACCCATTGATGCGTGTGCCTGAGTTAACATATCTCTGCAAACACTATCTGGGGAAAAAAAAACAAACAAAAACAATCACAAAACCTGTTTTAGAAGCTCTGGGATGCTGTGTTTCCAAAGTCAACCATGCTGTCCTATGCCCGGGGCAGCTACTGGGCGATCTGCTGCTGGCTTGGGCTGGAGGATGGCCCGGGCACCAGGGACATGGTGGGGCATGGGAGGGCTCTCCTGATGCTGCGGGCTCTGGCAGCACTTCCTCTGCACTTGTGCCTCCAGCCAGGAGCTGGGGAACCCTGGAAGAGCCACTCATGGCCACCATGGGTGACCTGGCTTATGGACGGCTTGGCTGGGGTGGAGGGAACCTCGTGGGAGATGGTCCATCACAGGGGGATGGGACCATCTGTGGGGATGGGCCAGGCAGGACCGACCGACCAGGGCTGTGTGGAAACAGCCTGGTCCTCATTTGACCTATTTATTCATAGCGGGTCGTTTTGTCATTTGCACATGAAGTGTACAATTTGCACATAAAATTTGTACAAAAAGTGCTCCCTCAGCACCTGCTGGAGTCGGGGATGTCCTCATGCACAGCCCTGGGTACCAGCCCAGTACCTGAGGGCTCACAGGACTGAACATTGGGAGATGTCCCTGCTCACCTGGGGGGAAACCATCCATTTTAGCAGTTCTCAGTCACCCTCCTCTCCTGCTTGCAGAAAGTTATTCTTTTGGGATAAAACATGCTTATTTTCCAAAAATTTGTAAAGTTGGAATAGACTGTCTGAGTTAATGTTGCTTTTTGTGCAACCCAGAGTATCTACACTTTAACTTTTATAAAGCTGAAAGGACAGACACACCCCCCCACCTCCCATCCCTCTAACCAGCACTGCCGCTGGAAGCTCCCTCTGCCTCAACTCACATTTGGCTTCCAGCGGTTTCCATGGCCTGGTCCAGATGTGATGTTATGAATCACAGCACACCAGCACAAATGCCACCACTGGGGGACACGACTCTCCCTCCCCACCAACTGAACTGGAAGTGGGTCCTTAGATCCTCCCCATGCACCATGCCCTCTTTCCACAGGCCAGTTAAGGACACCATATGGAAAAATATGGCCACAGTCATCTGGGTTTCTTTAGAATTTAGAAAGTAAAATTCCTTCTTGCAACAGAGTGGTGGCATTTCAATATTCCAGGCGCACCAACCGCTCAGGAAAAGCATCAGTCTCTTCCTCCAGGAGATGGTTTGGGGACAGGTTTATCTTCCCTAACCCAAGCCTTCTCCACAAGATCTCTTGCAGGACAGCTCTGTCCCCCCTTTCCAGGGGTTTCCTGGCTTTCCCCATCTCATGTTTGGCAGCCTGTGGATGCAGAGAAACACGGAATCACAGAATGGTTTGGGTTGGAAGGAACCTTAAAGACCACCTTGTTCCACCCCTGCCCTGGGCAGGGACACCTCCCACCAGAGCAGGTTGCTCAAAGCCCCATCCCACCTACCATCCTCCAGCCCGCCAACCACTCTGCATTGGCACAATGGCACCAAGAGAGTAAATTGTTACGGAAATGCCACTAAAAGTTTATGTGGCTGATCCAAGGTAAGTTACCTCCTATCAATTGAAAAATAAGTTTAAAAAAAGTCAAACACATGACTCTGGGGTAAAGCAGCTGCAATAGAACATCTGTGTGACCTTCCTACGGGACCAAAGCCATTTTGTGCAAAATGTTGGGAAAAACTGTACTTTCCATGGGAGCACTGTTCTAATGGGAAGTTTGCAGCCAACTCCTTTAATTGATTGCAAGTGTCCGTTGTTGCCAACTATCCACTAGATTGTTCAAAGGAATAATTTTCAGATTATGACTGTTTCTGTGCTGTGTATTCATCATTTACTATTCATTATTTCTGAACTGTGACTGACCACCTAAATTGAGTGCACTATTTCAGTTCTTCAATTAGGTAATTGAAATGCTCTTTAAGTCAGAGTAATTAGCAGTATGACTTTTCAGCTGAATTATTATTTACCCTAAATTAATGGAAAATTCTGGGACTTGTGAGCTATTATGCCCATTATTTGGCAGTGATCTGAATTCTGTCAGATAAAGAGCGGTAGGAATTTGTGAATCATCTTGAACAAACCTGACAGCTTCTATTTGTAAAAATATTAACAATTCTGCTTTTTTTTGATAATTCAGCCAACTCTAACATTTCAGAATATTTCAAACGCAATTTGTAACCAACTAGGCATATTAGTTACAGGAGCCACAAGCCTGGTGTCAGCATACTAATGCTGTCTCCTCAAGATGGTGGAAATGACTAATTTTCATGCCTTGGGAGTTCTGCTCCACTCAGCGCCCCAGAAAGACAATGGCTGATCAAACAAACTGGTACGTATGCTCTGTGTGCTCTTTGGAATGTCTCCACGGATTTGTTTTGATAGTTTTTGCTCCTATTTTGTGTTCACATTGTGAATATTTTCCAGCAAGTGATTTAACCAGCCTCAGACTGCTAAATGTCTTTACTGAAAAAGAGATCATTTAAATTCGCAATTATAAATATTCACAGTGCAAATGAGACTTACAGACCTTCAGCTAGAAAGGAATGGAATATAAGGCCTGCAGTGAATAGCTATAAAAATGGAGCTTTTTTTTTCCTAAACTATATGCAGGCCCTCATTCGGTGTATTTTATAAAAAATATTTCCCTTTAAGCATATACGTGTTGCCGTTGGGCCTTGGTGGAATGGGTCGTGTCTTTATAGGAAGCAGGCAGCCAAGTGCCAGTCCCTCTGTCCTGCAAGCCCTGTCTGCAAGATGCTTCACCTCAGCATCTTCTGATGAATTTTCTGCCTCTTGCCTACTCAAAGTAAGACTTTTATTCGATAAATGGCTTTATCCGGGTTCGGTGTCTGTGCTGGCGGTGGCAGCGCTTGTCCTGCCGAGAGCCACAGGTTTGCCAGAGCTCTCCTTCCTTCAGTTGTTTCAATGTTATTTCAAAAAAACCAATATGATTCAAAGACCTTGTTATTGTTGTTATTGTTACCGTTACTCTTACTACTATTAATTATCTATTTATGGCCATTATAGGGCCGCCCATAAAGTTTGCTTTATCTGTGTTATGCAATAGCCCAACCTCCCTAACCCCCCCTCCCTCCCTCTCTCCCTATTAGCTGCGCAGCACGGCAAGGAAGCACCGTAGAGATTGGCTGTCCCTATTTTATATTCCAAACATGAGGCAGTACTAGAGGAAATGTCTTGATGTATCTGCTATTTTATTTTTAATGGAAACATTTCTTGTACTGAAAAAAAAAAGAGGTCAGTGCACATCTCTTAGCGTACAAATTATTGCATATGCACAGAAGATGGAAAAACACTAAGGGTGGAGTTGGAGCACTAAATTCTCCACTCAGCAGCACCCTTCTAATGTGCAAATAAGGCAAAACCAAGCACCATATTGTGGGGTTTGGAGCACACGAAAGTATCATCCCTGGAGCAACGCCACTCCCCTGAGACCAGGTACCGAAAAGCACGGGAAGAGACGGTTTCTTTCTGACAAAGCTTTGTAGAGGAGTGAGAGAATCACCCACGGACAAAGGGCTGGAGGCTCTGATATACCAAATACCTTCCTCAGAAGGGCCTGAGTGCAACGACTGAAAAAAAGAGGTGTCTCCAGAGCAGGGAAGGAATTGTTCCTGCTCACCCAGGAGTTCCTCAGGAGGTCATTTGCTCCTGCATTGAATTACAGCCTTTCCTTGCTGCACCTGGGTTGAACTTATCCCCTTTCCAAAAGAATGAAAAAATGAAAAATGGTGATTTTTTTTCCTCAATTATTTGTTCAAATTTCTTTATGACTGAAGGGAAAAAAAACCAACCCAGCTTTATGTGCAGGGAAAATGTAATGCAATTTACAAGTATTAATTTGGAGTTTCTCCCAGCGCTTCGGTTCCTGGGAGCACACACCATGGGGCGAGTGCGCTGGATGTGCTAACGAGGGTACGCAGGCTCCGAGAACAAAACAGCAGCGGAGCGAGACCTTTTCTTGCTGGGGCGGGTGGGTATTTCCCACGTGCCGGTTGGTGTCACTCTGCATCGAACAAAGCTCTGGGATCTCCTTCAGCCGCTGCCTCCGTTGCTGCCCGTTCCTCACTGCAGAAATCACGAGGCTTGATTGCTCCCACAGGAAGATATTTGGGGGAATCTCTGTCATTTTCACAGCTCCCGTGTCCCCTCCCAACCATCGTGTCCCATGGGCTTTGCTCAAGCAGAGCCAGGGGGGAGGTGGCACAGCCCTGGGATGAGCTCCTGAGGCTGGCAAGGAGAGGGACCAAGAGCCATGCCAGGAGGAGGGACACCACCCCAGGAGCTACCACCAAGGAGATGTAACAAGCCATGGGCCACATCCCATCCTGCAAGGACAATGGTGGGGGATGCACTGTCCCTGTGCCACTGTCCCCTGCGCTTTCCTTGCTGCTGAAGACCATGGTTTTACATGTGTGGGACATCCAGCACTTTGCCTCTCACTCTGTAAATGCAGCAATTTGCATAACGGGGGTATAAGAAACACTGTATCAAGCTAAATTTTATTATTTAGGTTCCTGGCATGACAGATGGATGGGGAGAAAGACTTCTGGCAAGGTCCATAAATCTCCATCCTGAGCTATTAATCAACCCCAGATTGCACATCTAACGCTGTTCCCAAGCAAAGGTGGAGGAGCGGAGACACTCACAGCCTGTGTTTGCTCCTGCACCCACCTGAGACCCATGGCAGCGAAGTGAGGAGCCGAGCCAAGGGCTGGCCCAAAGGAGTGGGGTGCTGCTTGGCAGTCACCGGGACTCAGGGGATGTGTCCAAGAGTCAGCCCCCGGCTCTGGGTTCATGCCCTGCTCTCCCAGCCCTATTTGTGAGGAGCAGCTGAGGGAGCTGGGGGTGTTCAGCCTGGAGAAAAGGAGGCTGAGGGGAGACCACCTCACTCTCCACAACTCCATGAGAGGAGGGTGTAGCCGGGGGGGGTCGGTCTCTTCTCCCAAGTCACAGGCCATGGGACAAGAGGAAACTGCCTCAAGTTGTTCCAGGGGAGATTTAGGATGGATATTGGGGAAAAATTCTTCACCAAAAGGGTTGTCAAGCCTTGGAAGATGCTGCCCAGGGCAGTGGTGGCATCATCATCCCTGGAGGTATTTATAAGCCGGGCAGACATGGTGCTGAAGAACATGGGTCAGTGGTGGTTTTGGCAGTGCTGGGTTGATGGTTGGACTCAAGGACCTGAAAGGTCCCTTCCGACCAAAAAGATTCTATGATTCTGTGATTCTGGGGCTGCCACACTCTTCCATTGGTGGCTGGTGGCAGGTCTGATGGAGTTCACTACCGAAGAGGGTTACTCGTGTTAAATGAAAGGTTGTCCCTGTGTTTTTTCATGGAAATGAGAATCAGGACGGGAGTTTCAAGGTGCAGCTTCACTGCTGAGATGTGGCGGACTCTGTTCTCTCCTGCTGCATACCCAGCTCCTCCTCAGGAACGGAAATCAACAGGTTTGGATTTCTGAGCTGGTAATGCTAAAACTCAGCACTTTCTGTCTCCGGGTTGTCTGTGGCTCGCCAGTAGAACTGGAGTAACTTTCATGCTGAAGCCCCTTTTCTAGTAAGTTAAGTGTCTCAAAAAATTGTAACAACCCTGACTGACTGTGCCTGCCACATTTCTTTGAAGTTGCTGGAATATTTTCATTAAATGTATTTGAATTTTCCAGCTAATTTTGGGGGAAAATAAGCATACTGCAGCCTTCTATTGTAAAGATCTTTCATGAAACCTTCTGCCTGTGTTTTTATAAACAGGCTGTGCCTGGGCAGGGTTTCTTGACCAAGTTTGCATCTGGTGCATCGCCATGTGGTTTGGGAGGATCAGACACTTCTGTCTCGCATTGGGTCCTCTTGTCCTTTCACACAGTGGCCAAAGGCACAGCTCCTGCTGGCCCCACTGGGACGGACACTCTGACCTGGGCTCTTTGCTGGGTGAGGAGCCAGGGAAGAGCAAAGCTCGTGGTGCTGCTAAACAGAGGGGCTGTTCTGCTCCAGCCCCAGCTCACGGCTTCCAAACCCTGGTCCCAGGGCAGAGTAGATAACTTCAACATTTGAAATGAATAAAAATCTTGGACATCAAATGCTTCACAAACAAGTCACAAATCAAATCTTAATTCACATGGTTCCCTTCAGTGTAAAAATTCCCCTGCACACTGGCTGCTGCAACACATCAAGAGAAATTACTGTTCAGCTGCAGCAATTAGCACTTCGGGCACAGCAAGTTTCGGAATTCAGATGTTTGAAAGCATCAAGTAACAGTATCATGTTAAATATATCCCATGCCATATGCGTGCGGCACATGCATGTGAGGGGCATGTGAGGCAATGTATAATTTTAAAGTACTGTGTCATCCTATCAGACTCTTTTCTCTTTGCCAGAATAAATCTACATTAAAAAATAAAGAAGAAGGCCTTGTGCCCTGTAAAAAACAAAATCTGATTTCACTTTTTTGGGTGAGGCATTTTTCATTTTACATTTCCTATCTCAGGCTTAATTAAGTATTTTGTGTATGTCTGCTGCTGTCCTTGTGCTGAGGATGGGACTGAATAGGTGCAGTCCTGGCTCAGGTGCTTTTGGTCAATAATGCCCTTAGTCTCTTCATGCTTCTCAATGGGTCATCCCTGCACTTAAAACACCCCCTCAATTGACACAAATTCCCTGGAGTGTCTCCTGTGCGTACATAGCACAGCAAATGTGACAGGACTGAAATTCTCACAGAGAACTTGAATTTAAGCAGGCATTGTCTGGTGTCTAACCCAAGTCTCTGGTGCCCCAGCAGGCCCTGGAGATGCTGGTTGGTGGGTGGTGCTTTTGGGATAAGACTCTGTTTTCAACATCAGTGCGTATCCAGCCTTTCTCTTCTCTGTTGCCACTGCCACACCAGCCCTTTCCTCCTGGGTTTTGTTGGAACTCAGTGTTGTTGTTGGCTCTGAAGAGCTGCTTCTCCCTTTCATGTCCCACCATCAGTGGAAGCTGCCTTGTTGTAGGACCAGTTTCCCCCTTGTCTGTTGGGACTTCAGCCTTTTATCTACTGTCTCGGAGCTGCCCACACATGACCAGCTCCCAAGAGCCCCAATTCCCCATTTCTGTGGACTGGAGAGCGTTTCCTTTGAGGGAAAAGTCCAGGCAGGATTTTTTTTAATATTTAAAAGTTGTCTACTTCAATTTAACAAGTTATCACTATAGACCTATATCTCAAATTAAGTGCCTTCAGTGAACCAGAACACAGCAAAAAAAGGATAAAGATGCAAATCACAATATAAACAGTATAAACATTTTTTTTCCTGAGTTTCTACATCTAACGATAGAACCACTGGCAAAAAAATCAAGCATCTTATGTTTTCACTGAACAAACAGAATGATGAAAATGTTCCTCTCCATCCAGCGCACAGGGGATGGGGTGGGTGATGGGGCGGCTGCGCTGTGGCCGGTGGGGCTGCTGCTGGTACCGCTACAGCAAAGAGCGACGTGAGCATCTCTGTGCTCGAGCGTCCTATGAGAGAAGCCTTACGTGAGTTACAGATGTTTTTTTTACAAGGGATTTAATTATATTCTGCGTTTTACTTCTTCCATTGAATTCCACTCCTGTATAACCTCTTTGAAGTTTGATACATGCTAGGTTTTGACAGGTAATATATTGGCCTTACCCACAGAGCTGTTCCTGGATGAATATTCATCCTGCGTGATCAAGCTCAGGAGCCAACAAATACCGAAGTTAACGTCGCACGAGATCCTCCCCCCTGCCTGCCGGCGTATTCACCTGACGATGATGCCATCTTCTGTAAACTGCCACACGGGCTGGAAAAATTCTCTACGGATTCACGTACACAGGCGGAGCAGCGGCATGGCAGGACGTTCCACACTTCATATAGCTACGCGTGCGAGCAGCTGCCTTTATTACCCGCAGATTTATAGCGCGGAGTCTGCCACGGAGAAACGACAGAGTGGAGAAGATTTTAATTTGTACCCAGCACTGGCCTGACAAGTCAGCTTAAAACCTGCTTTGTTCTGATGGAAGCACAGTCAGGGCAGTGGTGCCTCTCTGGCCAACTTGTTAAGCATAAAACAGATGCAAAAAAAAAAAAAAGAATCCCTGTAAAATGGAAGCGCTGCGTTACGAGCCACGGCATCGTCCTACTTCAGTCACGAGCACTGAACGTCATGAGTCCTTCCACCGTATGTAACATCTGGGTAATGGGTTTTTGGTAAAAGTACAGCTCCTTTCTGGAGGAAAAAGGAGCTAACGCCATGTCAAGGTCCATTTGCATTGCAGAACTCTCTTGTAAAAGGAGTCATTTTCACGGGCCCCCATCTCCTTGGATTCTGCTCAAAGTCAGGGAAATACTGTAGTTATAGTCAGAGTGACTTTGCAGCACACAGAAAAGAACTGCAATGAAACAGGACTGTAGAGAAGAGAGAAAAAAATGACATACAAGAGGAATTTTAAAATGATTTCCACAATTTACAGCCGCAGAAGTAATAAGAGACCCTGTTCTGCCACCGCTTATGTAATGTATGTCCTGTGTATTCCCATAAACTACGTGGCTGCAGCACTTTGCATAGCCTTTTTGTATAATTAAGAAGGAAATGGGTTTTGCTGTTCCAGCACCAGCCGGGAGCGCAGAAGGAGGACGTGGCTGGGATGTGCTGGGGGCTGGGACCCAGCTCGGGGTCAGCTCCCAGAGCAAAGGGGGAAGCTCGGACTGATTGTGCCCACACCAGCTTTGATCCACCTGATCCATCCATCTCCATGTGCTCACACCTCCCGTGGCCCCTTCGGAACCACGTGGGCTTTCACAAGAAACACTGACGGTGTGGAAGGGGACTGTTAATGGACTGTGGATAAATGGTTTTCTCTATCACTGGTCATGGCTCCTATATGATGATCTCCTTCAGCAGGAAGCCATAGAGTCACCCTTCTATGGCCCTGGGGTGGCTCTGCATCCCCTCCCCACTCTGTCCTGCAGCTTTAATTGACATAAGAAGGAGCTACTTTGACTGCAGCTCAGGATGATGATGGCCAGCGGCAAGTATCTTCTTGGTGCTGTGACCATTGGACATGGATGGTGATCCTTCCTGTCCGTTTGGCCTGTGGAGTGGAGCATGCAGCCTCTCTGGTGACACTCAAGGGCAGGATTTGGCACTCATGGAAATAAATTCTTGTTTTGAAAAGACTGGATCAAATTAAACCAAACGTCATTTACGTGGCAGCTTAAAAATGACCACACCAGCTCAGAACAAGGGAACATCTCGAGCTATATTTGACAGCATAGAGTTGTTTCCCAAAATATGCTGTGAAGCAGAAGTTTGAATATAATGTCCTGGAAACGCTGATGTATGAAGTTTCCTACGTGACACACGCTCCAGATTACCCGAGCTGGAGACACCGGGCCATCTGGACTCTAAAACAAAAGAGGGAAACCCTGGCTCCCTGAAACCACAGGTCTTTTGAGATGGTCTAAGGCATTTGATTTCTGCTATACTGCAGGAAGAACTGTTCATAAAGGATATTCCCCATGTATTTCTGGCCCTCTGGACTCCTGATTCCTTGCCAGACAACCTCAGTCCACCAGCACCATGCTGCCATTCTGGAGCTGTGGATCTTGAAAGTGCTATTGGCCCCAATACTCGGACAAGGAGCTGCTAAATATATGTCCTGCCTTTTTTTTTTTTCTTTCTGACAAAGGTGATGATTTAGTACTTTTCTACATGCCTCTGGGAAGCTCCTGCCATCACATCCCTGCTGTCAAGCTGAGCTGTGAGCATGCAGAAGCAGGAGTTCCACCAGTACAAGTCTTGGATGCTGCCGGGATGCCCTCAGCCACCAGGTCCAGCCTTGCCACCATGCAGTCCTAAGTGTGATGTGTCCATTGGAAGGGCCCTGCTTTTATAAGGTTACCCTGGAGCTTTCTTTTGCCACCTTTCATCGTATTTCCAGGGTCTGAGTATTTCCTGGGGAAAAGGATATGAGTCTTTTCAGATTCTCCAGACACAGCTTGGCTGCAGTGAAACAGCTGGACATTGTAAATACAGAAAGGAAGTCATGTATTGACTGGATTATTAATTTCCAGGGGAAAGGAAAAGGTTAATTTAAAAGAATGGGGAAAGAAAGACTCAACCTCAAGCTGAAATAAGAGATTGAACAGGAAGAATTTTGGCATTTATGACTCTTGTTGTCATAGAAACTGAACTTGATATTTCCATAGAGCAACCCGTAAAAGTAACAAATACTGTACTTTATAGCAGTGATGAATTAAGATCAACTTAAGATTTCCAATACATTGTCAAACAGATCAGATGCTGGTTTATTTTATATTGCCGAATTGTTATCAGAGTCCTTAAAAACCATTGTTGATATATTTAAATGAAACCTATCTGGTATTTGCATTCTATTATTAGAATTTAGAGTGCCTGGGGGGAAAAAAAACAATAGCAGAGCAAAAGCCCTCACATTTCCACCAGAAAAGAGCGTGTCTTATGGGACACATCTCTCGTTTGCCACCACACAACCTCCTCCGGCACCCACAGCAATGGCCTGCACAGAAAAGAGTTCTGTGGGGTGTTGTGGATCTTCAGGGCAGGTCCGGAGACCAAAATGAAAAGGGGACCCAGCATGGGAGGACTGCCCAGGTTTTTGGACACCACAGCTCAGAAACTGCTGGTTTTCTCAAACACCTTAGCTATTAGGTCTTTTGGCAGCTGATATGACACATAATGCCTAGGTTCCTCAAATTCTACTTATCTGTGTATGCCTATTGATGGGATGACGGCGCCACATCCAGAATTTCACCTGGTTCAGATTATCCCAATGTGACCACTGTGTAGCTGAGACCATCGGAGTTGTATATTAAAGGTTTTTTAAGTTATTTTGATCACAAACCATTACCTCTCATGTAGATACGAGTGCAAGGCTTCTTTGAACGTGGTTCTGCTTCAAGGTGAGCACATCTTTAAAAAAAAAATAATTCACCTTTGGTTTTAAAAATTCCAGTAATGTTAAAAAATCCAGTAATGAATATTTTTATCACATATATTCATACAGTATTCCTTATTATTTTAATATACAAGCAATAAAATGCCCTTTATTCTGCAAACACCAAACTATTATTAACAAGGATTTATTTAGCTTCATTTCCCATGCAGATATTTTTTGCCCTTTATGAAGTAGGTTGGAGAATCCTCTGTCAAAGTCAGGTTCCCTTTGTTGTTAAAAGTCGGAAATTGTGATCAGGACAGCCCTTTACCTTTTCTTTGCTAAGAAAACATTGACTTAGTGCTTAGACACAGTTTAGTAATGTGGGGGATTCTTTTCTGTGGTTTTCTTTTGTTTTTTTTTAATCAGAGTTAGGTTGATGGTTGGACTGGATAATCTTAAAGGTCCCTTCCAACCCAGATGATTCTACGATTCTGTGACTTCCTAGGCAGTCTTTCACGAAAGGTCTATTTTTATTTCTTTGTTTTGTTTGTTTTTGTTGGGATTCTCAAGATTCTCAGAATCTCCCGTCATATTTTTTTTTTTAAAATGACCATGTCAGACCTAGGGAATGCATTTTTGCACCACTTGCGTTAATATAAAACAGAGGGAAAGAGAAATGCAGTACACCTACACGACATTTGAAGTGATGTAGTTAATGCTGCCGAGACTGGCCGATGCCCGTGGCCAGTGGTGTCTGCTTTGGGGTCTGCCGGGTCAATGACGCGCTGCTGCTTCCCTGGCAGGAGGATTTTCCCGTGATGCTGACGCCGGCGCTGCTGCTCCCGTTCCTCATTGCTTCCGCCGCTTGTCTCGCCCGTGTGCCGTCCCCCGCTGCTCTCTGCCAGCGAGGATGCAGAAACAGCCATTAAGAAGTGGAAGTAACATCCTCTGCGCTAATGGGGTGAATACTCTGAGAAACCAGCACGCCCCGACCTCTGGAGGCTGCGGGCATCGACAGTGGAACCACGCGCCTGATTTGCAGAGGTGCTTCTGCCACGTGGTTTCACCGGGGCTGGTGATGGGCAGGAGTCGGTCGTTAGTCCATCCAGAAAGAGTGAGCAGACCCTCCGCTCTTCCTGCCAACAGTTAGGACATCTGAATTATGAATGAAGAGAGTTACATGCTTCCCGGGCTCGCTCATTTAGCTAACATATTTAAAGATTGGAAAGAAAATTTATATAGGATGTGATGAAAGGAAAAAGACCAATGCAGGGAATGTGAAATGACACAGGGGTGTTTTGTGGGCACTAATGAAGTCACATAAAAGCCTTAAGGATGATAATGCATCGTTCTAGGCAAGATAATTCTTTATCCCAAACGTATACCACTGAGGGTGCTTTCTCTTCCTCCCTCCATTTGGGAATGCATACAAACAAAGTGAACAGGATGAGCCTGGGCAATAAGTCCAGAAAATGGCTCTCACTGCCACTGTTAAACGCTAACAGCAGGGACACAGCCCTTTGGAAGTACCCAGTTCCTTTATTTTTAATTCTCACTTGGTGGAGCTTTTGCAGCACTTTTTTACAACTCGGCATTCCACATACCCTCTTGGTGGACGAGGAGAAGAAATCTCAGTATTCTCATTTGTTCTTAATAAAGTTTAAGAAAAGTGTGAGAGGCTTTTCAGAATTTTACCAGAAATCGATGAAAGACAATAATCAGACCCACCTTTTCTGGAACGCCACGGTGCTGTTCCTCCCAGTGCTGTGCTCAGGTCAATAAATCATGCCACCACCAAGAGTGAAACCAGGCAGATGAGAAGCTAAAGACTGCAGTGGGTACAACAGGGCCTGCGAAATATTCCATACGTTCAGCTTCCCAGAGCCTGAAAATACCTACAGGATTTTCCTGGAGAGCTGGAGTGTGGTGCAGGATCAGCCGCCAGGTTAATATTCTGCTTTGATAGCTCCATCGATTGCCACGCTGCTGCTAAGAGCCCTGTCCCAATGCACAAAACTTGTTTATAATTTATGCAAACCACATCGCTGTATTCTGCTGCTAATTCTGTGGCTCACTGACCTAGGGAGCTTTGGGAAGCGAGACACCTCTCTTTCCTCCTCCATCCCTATGGCCTGCACTGATCCTACCCATTTACACACTGTCTGCTTACAGAGTTTTATATATTTTTCATATAACGTGAACCACGGAGCTGGAAAGAAATATGTGATGCTGAAGTGCTAATATATTTCCATGTCTCGGATTTAAGAGTGCATTTCCCAGAGAATACAGAGGCAATTGTTAATGTCATGTCTGATTTCCTTTCTGGAGATGGAAGATGGACAAAGATTTACTAGAAGTATTCTTTTCCATGCCAGGAGAACGGATACACATTAGTCAGTTGACAGAAAAGATGAATCCTCTTGTGCCACTGCTGCTGTCCACTCTCCAATCTTCCTTTATAATTAATTAGCTGTCAGATCTGCTAAAACTCAAATAACAGATTACTGGGATGCAAAGCAAATTGGCCCTGAAATTAAGACCCAAGTCTGAGATGGTCTTCTTCCTGACCTTGCAACTCTTGTTATTGATTTTGGGTAATCTCCTGTTTAGGAAAAACAAGAGTAAGGTAGAATTAAAAAATAAGCTTTTAAAAAGTCTTTCTATCAGGTGTTCCATGATTTCACAGATTTGGTACTTACGTCTGTGAGCTCTCTTCACTACTTAAGTACATTAACAACTGAAATATTTACTGCTTATCTCTGTCTAAGCTTCAAAATGAAAATAAGGACCTAGATCAATTGTTTGTGCCTACAATAAGTTGTAGAGTAAGATAAAATTTGAATAACTGAACTGAATTAATAGAACTACTTAATAGCATAGCTTAACTCAATTTCCAAGACCTTATTAAAACTGGAGACATCTGTGGAAAAAATACCTCTGATTTAGGTGTACAGTTGCAGTAACTGGCATAATCTCCTTTATTACAGGACAAAATAAATTAGTAAACGTGTATTTATTTAATTAATCTCTGTCAGTCTTTTGGTAACTGTCTTGAAACTTTAATTGGATTTTAAGGATCCTGTAGGCTCTTCTGACGTAGCACAAGCCCGATATCTGGTCTGAGACGTTCTCTCTCTGGGAGGTATATTCCATGGATGTTACCCTGCTCCTGTAACTGGTGACACTTTGGGGGAAGGGGGAGCCCTGGTCCATCTGCTCATTTTGCTGGGGACTCACCACAGTCTCGTCTGGACCCTTCCACTGCCCCAGGCTGGCTGCAATGTCCTCATCCTTCTCCTTCTGTTCTGCTGACAGGCTGCTGCTGGAAACATTTCCTAGACAAGGGTGACATAAAATACAGTATTTTTGAGATAACAGGACATCCATCGATGGAAAACAAAGTGCCCAGCGCTCACAGAGGAAGCCTGGCTGAAGCAGTGATGGATTGTCTGATATGAGTGTGAATCAATTGGCTTTGGTGTTCTCACCATGATTTGGAAACCTGGGCGCTGTGCGGAAGACCTCAGATGTAACACACCCAAAATCTGTTCTGCTTCATGGGCATCGCTTTTGTGGAATTGCACAAGAACACGAATAAATCTTGATGTGGGCAAAATACCCAAAATAAAATAGTTCACCTATTGATGTGGTTTATAAAGGGTAACAGGGGAACCTCGTGCAGCTCCAGATAAAGCTGGATTTTCAGAGCCTGCAATTCAGTTGGGATGCGTGGATGTGTCAGAAACACTGCACTGGCGTGTGCTGATTAATTACTGCTCATTCATAAAAGCCTCCCATCAGATCCAGTATAAAACTGGAACAACCTTTCCCAGGAAAAGAGAGTTACTGCTGTGGTAACACTACACATAGCGGGTTGCATTTTTATTTTGTGAGGAACTGAATTTAGCCAGTAAAACATACTGTCTCCTACAAGTGTACTCTGCTTGCGTTGAAGCACAGAAAGCTGAGAGGAACACAGGAATAGCATTTGCTTATCTGTTATCAGAGGATCAGAGAATCAGAGGATCAGAAAATCAGAGAACGATTTGGGTGGGAAGGGACCTTAAAGACCATCCAGTGCCACCCCCTGCCCTGGGCAGGGACAGGTTGCTCAAACTCCCATCCAACCTGGCCTTGAACCCCTCCAGGGATGGGGCAGCCACAGCTTCTCTGGGCAACCTGGGCCAGGCTCTC